>CM052899.1:116105711-116238019 GCA_028534135.1 Potos flavus
CCCCCCCCCCCCCCCCCCCCCCCCCCCCCCCCCCCCCCCCCCCCCCCCCCCCCCCCCGAGCCTGGTGTCGGGTATTGAGGAGGGCACGTATTGCATGGAGCACTGGATGTGGTGCATGAACAATGAATCTTAGAACACTGATAAAATAAAATAAAATTTAAAAAATTAAATAAATAAATAAATAAAACAGGAATAACTCAATGTACCCCATATGCCAAGTATCACTTTTAGTGTTTTGCATCTATGGACTCACTTAATCCTTATAACAATCCTATTAGGTCTGAAACATTGTCATTCCCCATTTTGTAGGTTAGTAAGCTGAGACACAGAAAGGTTAATATACCCACAATAACATAGCTTGTCAGCGGTAGAGCTGAGTTTTAGACTCAGAACTCAGATTTCTTGGCTATATTATCTATGCACTTCACCATCACACCATACATCTTACTTTGCTAGAGCTGCCATACAAAAATGCCACAAACCAGATGGCTTAAACAATAATGCCTTAGAGAGCTTGAGACTTGAAGTCCAAATTCAAAATGGTGGCAGAGTTGGTTTCTTCTGAGGACACCGAGGGAGAATGTTTCCACACATTTCCCCTAGCTTCTGGTAGTTTGCTGGCAATATTTGGTATCTCTTGGCTTGTAGAAGCTTCAGCCTGACCTCTGTCTTCATTCACATGGCATTTTCCTTATGTACGTACCTGTGTCCAAATTCCCTTCTTTTAAATAAAGACACCAGCCATACCGAATTAGGGGCCCATCCTATTCTGGTATGACTTCATCTGAACTATACGTCTACTAGGACCCTATTTCCAAATAAGGTCACATCCCGAGGTGTGGGGTGTGGGGGATTTAAACATAAGAATTTAGTAGGATACTATTCAACCCCTAACATCATAGTTTCCAATCATATTAATATTCACACAATAAAATGGTAAGTAAACAAAAGCGGGAAATAAGAATCCATAAATGCTGTGATCCCAGTTTAAGGACACATACTGGGAGGAAGGGCATCATAGGCCTTACTTTTATTTACCCTCAATTGTTTTATCAATTTTTTATCCTCAATTTATCTTCAATTTTTTATCCTCAATTATTCTACAAAAAGTACTCGATATTATTTTAATCATTTAAAATGCAGTAATGACATAATCACATCAGAAAAGAAGTAGAAATTTTTTTCAAAAATGTATTAAGTTTATTTATAGCACGTGTTCTTAAAGAGGTATGTTAGCAATTTAAGCACTCAGGTCAGGGTTACATCCTGGGCTAAAATATTAACTTCGGCGCCCATCTTCCCTGCTCTACATCCTTTAAATACCATGTTTTGGTTCCATGCCCTTCCTCTCGTCTTATTTTCCCAGCTCTTCAAAGAATAAAAACTTGCTGCTATGTCACCTCAGTATATTGCCTGAAAGGTCTCTCGAGATATGGCTCAAACAATCAAGCAGATATACTTGAAATGTACAAAGTCTCTTCCTAGGGGTCTCCAAAGTGGGGTGAATGTAACCCTAGTGTTGTGCAAGATGATGCTCCCATTAGGATGGGAGAACAATATAAAGACCTCTCTTAGTATTTAGGTACTGAATTTAACTCTTGGGTTGACACTTTGACCTCACTCAGTTTACATTCAGGTGTGCACCAGTCAGGGACGGTGTTTAGTACCTTCTGTAAAGAGTACGACAGTCCCAGGACAGAAAAGTGGACAATGGGACCTGTATTCGTTTCCTAGGGCTATCATAATAATCACCACCAAGTTGGTGGTTTAAAAGAATAGGAATTAATTTTTTCAGAGTTCTGGAGTCCAAAATCAAGATGTCAAGGTATATCCAGGAGAGAATCCTTCCTTACCTCTTCCACCTTCTGGTAGAATTATTGACAAGCAACTCTTGACCTTCCTGGCTTGCAGACACATCACTCTGATCAGAGCTTCTGACTTCCCATGGCCTTCTTCCCTGTGTCTTCTTTACTGTCTCTTATAAGATACCCAATAATATATTTAGGGCCCATCTAATCCAAGATGATCTCAAGTCCGGATCCTTACCCTAATTACATCTACGACTCTTATTCTGGGGTTCTGGGTGGACATATATTTTGGGGGGCCATCACCACTTAACCCACTAGATGGCCTTACAGTGTTACTTTACTTTCAGAGTAAGAAACATCTTCCAGCATGCATGTAAATGGTTAGGTGGATTTATAGATCATATTATCTAGTTTTAATCACATAAGTCTTCGCAAATTGACAAGCAAGTCAAAATTTTTCAGGTGAAAAAACAACAGATTGAACATAGTAAGAAAGGTAAGCCTGAGAGAAAAACAAGAAAATAGAAAGCCTGACACTTCTTCTTCTATCCTTTGTATGAGCTCTAGAATGTATCAGCCCTAGAAAACTGCAGTGACAGTTTTAAACAGAAGTAGGCCAAAATCTTCAAAATTATCAAGAAGTTTATTTGAAATATGGATTTACATCTACTACTATTAACAATAAATCTTATTTAATAGTGTTCTTTGAGATTTTCTTTAATGATGGTATGAAGCGATCACAATTATGAAGGCATATTAAAATTAAACATGCAAAGCATGAAGACAGAGATCCATAATTTTTTCAGTCATATTTAAAAGACATCCTTATTCTCTTTTTCCTTGGTAAAAAATAGCTGAAGACACCTGCATGCACGCACGAAATGGAGACAAAATGATATGCCCTCCTGTATGAGTAAATAGTATTTTCGAAAGCTATACAGAACATGCATCTGAAGACTGGAAGAAGCAAGAATGAGGACAACAGTCTATATGTGGCGATATGTTCTCTCTAAAGTTTGATGGAAGTATAGACATTTCTAATAGGAGTTAGTATACTGTGCTTGCTAGATTCTATTTCAAAAATAAAATACATCAAAACTAACTTTCTGTGTATTGTGGAATTACAAATGTATCATAAAAGACACTGTTAACAGAAAGTGAGTTCTTTCATTTTTTTAAAATTTGTGGTATTCTCCCATAAAATTTATATGATGACATTAATGCAACAACTATTTTGGCTGGAATAAAGAAAAGAATATGAAGAAAAATTACAGAGATAGAGTCACATTTTTAATCTATTCACTTCATTGTATGCACACAAGCAATGGCAGGAAAATAAAAGCTAGAAGTAGACAAAGTACTGTAGGAAATCACTGATGCAATTCATCTGTAAAAAGACCTTTAAAATACAATGGAGTTCTTTTTTAGAATTTTTATTTAAATTCAATTTAATTAACATATACTGTATTATTAGTTTCAGAGGTAGAATCCAGTGATTCATCAGTTGCATACAACACCCAGTGCTCATTACATCACGTGACCTCTTTAATGCCCATCACCCAGGAACCCCATCCCCTACCACCCTCCCCTCCAGCAACCCTCAGTTTGTTCCCTAAGAGTCTCTTATGGTTTTCCTCCCTCTCTGTTTTCATCTTATTTTATTTTTCCTTCCCTTCCCCTATGTTCATCTGTTTTATTTCTTAAATTCCACATGTGAGTGAAATCATATGGTATTTGTCTTTCTCTGACTGACTTCTTTCCCTTAGCATAATACCCTCCAGTTCCATCCCCATTGTTGCAAAGGGCAAGATTTTATTCTTTTTGATGGCTGAGTAATATTCCACTGTATAGATGAATGGATAAAGAAGACGTGGTGTGAGTGTGTATGTGTGTATATACACAACACAATGGAGTTCTTACAATATCTCAGCAATAAGATGGGGAGCAAGCATGAGAATCTGTGGCACAGCCCAGAGATATATTTGTTATCTTGCATCAAAGTCTTAAAAGAGTTATCGAAGGAAAGATGGATGGTGCATTTTGCTGTTAAAAGAAGACACATGTCCCAAATTTGCTAACCTTTCCCATGGACATGGAGCACTTGGTAGTATGCCACATAGCAGATAATTTCAGAAAATAATGATAACTATGTAAAATCTGTCCCCTTGAGGTAAAGGTGAAGTTTTAATAATGAGCAATAAAAAAGGGTAGTTTTGAAGAGTGATGAGAAAAAAGTTCTTCAAAATGAGTTTTTTTAATCTTTCTACATTTATATGCATTTGTTATAAAAGAGCAATATAACATAACTTGTACCATTTATAAAAATTCATATATGCACACTTTAAAAACTTCGGAACTTTCTATAAAATGCCTGATCAGTACTCCTAAAATCTGTCAAGATCATCAAAACTAAGGAAGGTCTTAGAAAACAAGGAAAATTAAATGTCACACTCTGGAGAATCTAAGGAGTTGTGCCCTATCCTGGAACAGAAAAGGGACATTCGGTAAAAACAAGGAAAATCTAAAAGAAGTGTGAACTGTATATACAATAATATATTAACATTGGTTCATTAGTTGTGAAAATGTACCACACTCAGGTAAGATGATAACAATAGGGAAACTGGGGGTGGGCCACATGGGAATTCAATGCACTCTCTTTGCAACATTTCTGTAATCCAAAACTCTTCTAAAATTAAAGTTTACTTTAAAAAACCAGAATTCTCTAACCTGTTTATTAATTTTCAAAAAAAGGGCTGTAGTGGATTTTGGACACATTTATTAAATACGTAAAAATGCGGTATTCCCCACATAATTTTAGAGAAAGTTTAATAATGCATATCAAGGAATTTACTAACTAAACTTGAATAAAAACATTTACATGATTAGTAACTGGGATGAAAATCAAAGTCATGATTTAGTAAGTATAAGTAACATGGCACTCCTCCCATTTGCCTCTGGATAGCTCTGTGAGGTATCTCTAATCTATGATAGAAATTAAGAACAATATTCAAATAAAGTGAACCAGGTCTTCAAATCTCAGTCTGAGAAATCATAAGCCAACAGTTTAAAAATAATACAATATACACTAAAGATGATGTTAGCGAGAGTAAAGGATTCTTTATAATCATTCCATGAGCAAATAACAAAAAGTAATTTATAATAATCATTATATTTTATTTTCATCATGTCCACTTTCATGTCTATCTCTGTATATATTTTAGAATACATATAGGGGCTCCTGGGTGGCTCAGCTGGTTAAGCGTCTGCCTTTGGCTCAGGTCATGATCCCCGGGTCCTGGGATCGAGCCCCGCATCGGGCTCCCTGCTCAGTGGGGAGCCTGCTTCTCCCTCTCCCACTCCCCGTTTGTGTTCCCTCTCTCACTGTGTCTCTCTCTGTCAAATAAATAAATAAAATCTTTTTTAAAAATGAAACAAAGAACACATATATATTACTTGAATATACTGGCGGCTCATGCTCAAAATTTCTCACCAATAGAATATGCGACCAAGGATTGAGACAACAGCTCTATCTTATGCACCACTAGCTGATGACATCTCACTTTGCTACAGTGGCATCTACGTCATTAGAACCATGTTCATCTCTAGTCTTTACCTTGGCTCCTTACTCACTTTGAGATCCTCCAAAATCACTGATTAAAAAAGAAGAAATTTTATTTGTGTGCACATGTTATATATTCAGCCTTAATTACTGATGTTTTAATAAAAACTAAAATTATTTCATTCTAAGCAAGCCAAAGCACAGGTGAACAGGTGAAAAGGCATGTTTGCTCTAAAAAAACCCACTCCAGAGCACAACAGATATGGTTGTTGGATGGTATGTTTGACTCTATCTGTGTTCTAGTCTCCCCTGGTGTTCCTTCTGCCCACCCGCAAGCATCTCCCCCTGTGAGAAGGAAGACCACAGGAGTTTTCATCCCACATGAGACAGCGGAGAATAGAAGTAGACTCTATTAATAACTATACCTGGACACTTGGTGTAAACTAGGATTGTCTCAGACAAACTTACTTATGAGCTAATATAGCTTAGAAGTTACACATAAACGTTATCAAGTCAGCCCTGCCAGGGTTCAAATTCAAGCTTGACACTTAATTAATTGTATAACCTTGGCCCACTTAAATAACTCCCTGTAACTCAGTTCCACAAGGTGGGTATAATGACCTGGGTGGCTCAGGTGGTTAAGCATCCAACTCGTGATTCCATCTCAGGTCATGATCTCATGGCTGCTAGACCCCTTTACACTCATAAAATTATTGATGGCAAAAATACTTTATGTAGATTATATCTATTAATATTTACTGGGTTAGAAATTAAAACATGAATTTTTAAAATATTTACTTGATTCAATTAAGGAAATAATAAAACCTATTAAGTGTCAATGTAACATATTTTGTGTAAAATATAACTGTTTTCCAAAACAAAACAAACAAAAATAGTGAGAAGGGTGGCATTGTTTTTGTTTTGTTTAAAGTCTCTTTAATGTCTGGTTGAAGAGAAGAGAGCTGGATTCTCACATCTGCTTCTATATTCAATCTACTGTGATGTGACAGGTCATGTAGCTTCTGGAAAACATTGTATATTCATGAAAGAATGAGACTTAAAAAGGGAAGTAACATCTTAGCAATATTATGAAAAGAGTTTTTAACCCTTGGGCCTGAAGAAAGTGTCCTGGGCACCTTAGGGTCTATTGGACCCCACTTTGAGAACTGATGATCTAGGGTACAGGACAATGGAATGAGAGTCTAGGTAAGGCCGGATGTAGGACAAAAATCACAGGAGGAGAGAAGTTCGAAAAACTGAGAGGCTAGAGAATTAGAAATCGCCAGTAATTGGGGTAGGAATTATGTGAAGAGAATGGCAGTCTACCAAGAGCTAAAAATCTTTAACATAGGAGTGGGGGTAAATAAAGCAGAAAAAGGGTAAGCCCTCCTGCATAACAATACAAATAAGTAGTGACTTGTAGAGTCTTTCTTTGCAAGTAATGAAATTTAAACAAACCTACTAAGAGGAAGTGTTCGGCTAAGTAAAAATCAGGAAAATGCATTAATTCGACTATCTATGAAGCATTAAATATGACAGTGCCAAAAATATCTAAATGCTTTTGGGACTAAAATGCTTTTGATTCTCTCTTACATGCGATTTCTGTGCATTTATATTTCATTGATAGTTACTAATTTCAGTGACTATCTTGCCAGCAGATCTGAATAATGCTAGCTAGCCATGGTTTTCATTTTCCTGACACTCTATAGATCTCCTACTATGGTACAACAGGCCAATAAAATAAGCATTACAATCCTTCAAGAAACAGTCAATAGTTTATAAAATCTAGACAGTGATTGACGTGTCTGGTTTTATTCTCTGCCAGCTATTAGTAGCAAAGGTCAGAGAAGAACTATAAGTCAACTAAAACTTCAAATGAGCTTACATCTCTCTTTTTCAGACAAATAAGACCCATGCTCCCAGGAATGTGCAGCTCAGAAATCAAAACAACACGTTTGGCTGAACTACAGGAATCGAGAATTGGGAATTTCACGTAGACTTAAATGGCACTCTTAGGGAGGTTTTAAAATAAATCACATCTAAATCCTGCACCTAAATTAAAAGGCAATTATTCTTCTTGAGTTTTGGCATTTCTAAAAACATCTTAGGGCAGAAGAAGGAAGAACAGGGGATTAGGCCAAGAGAAGAGAATCCAGGGACCTCCAGGTTTCACCAACGAAAACTTTATTTAACAGAATAAGAATGATTTGTCAAGGCGACGTTCACATTCCCAGAGTAATTAATTTTCATTCCTATCATTGAGCGTGAAGAATTAGAAAGTACATGAAGCACAGAATTATAAATGTTCCTGGGTGAAAAATAAGAAGCACTTGACAGTATTGGTATTATTTAATGCTTACTGAGCACCAGAAATGGGCTGGGCATCGTCTAGAACAAGACCGAAATGAGCCCTCAAGTCCCATGAACTGCACTGGTGAGCCAAAGCCTGTTCGTTTCATCAGTGATACTATCTGTCGATCTGGAGTAAGTAGCAATTTAACTTCTGGCCGTTGTTTGGGAATGCTTTGTTACACTATTTCAGCAACTACATTACTACCATAAGGCAAACTCAGCAATGGCTTAATTGATTATGCGCCTATTAAGGATACCTTCACTTTGATCCATGATACCTGCATTCTGTGTGCTGAGAGAAGGTTAAGGACTCGAGTCACAATTTACAGATTTACAAGCCAGTTTACTACCTCCCTTCCCTGCTCCAACTTGCAGCAATTTGAAGGTGTATAAAAATGGTGTTTTATAAAGAGAAGTGGCAGAAAAGGAAGCCCATGCATTAATGTTTGTGGGTGAAGAAAGCAAAGGATATTTACCTGTATTCAATTCCCATCCCTTATACTCTTGTCAGTACCCCAGATATGCCATGAAATCTTGGCTCATTTTTCCCCTGGCAAAATCAAGAATAGCATCAAAAGCATTGTGTGGTCCTTGTTTCTATTCAACAGGACTCAGCAAATGCGAGAATGGTAAGGCACGGTTTAGAGAGCTGAACACAAAGAAAATCAAATGATGGAGCGCTAAAGCCTTAAAGGAAATAATGGATTTAAATATAACCATAGTTAGTATCCTAATCTTTTTTTTCCAAATACTTTTATTTTATTTTTTCAGTGTTACAAGATTCATTGTTTATGTACCATACCCAGTGCTCCATGCAATACGTGCCCTCCTCAATACCCACCACCAGGCTTGCCCATCCCCCCACCCCTCTCCCCTCCAAAACCCTCAGTCTGTTGCTCTGAGTTCACAATATCCTAATCTTAATCAAGAACACAAGAGCATAATGGTATCTGCCTAAGATTCCTTTCTCAGATGCCAGAGAAACACACAGAATACTGGATGTATCATTTCTGTACGATTGTGGAATCACCAAATAGGAAGTAGAGAATTTTCTTTCACTTGTGATATCCCTTTCCCTAGAACTAATATGTTTTATCCACAACATGGCTATGTGGCACCCTGACACAGTAGAGACACCTTCTAAATAGAGCTCCAAAAGGAGCAAACTGAATGCCTTCATCCATCATGCTCTTTTCAGGCTGTAATACATGCTTGATGCATATTTATAAGATCATTTTCCAGTTTATTCCTCTTAACTCTTAAGAAGTTTTACAAGTTGATTGCTGACTAAAGACTCACTCTAGAAGGTACCATACTATTTTTGGTAAAATGGCCACTACTGATAAGTTTATGACCAGGCCCCATTCACCTTCCCTTCGGCACTGTTTTCATAGGGATCTATGGAACCATTTTCAAACATACATAGATTTTCAATAACGTCCCCTCCCATTTAATGTGTGTTTGTGTCAAATGACCGTTAACAATTGTGTATGCCCAAGGTCAATTTATTTTATTTATGTCAAGTTCAAAATTATACAGATTCTGTTCAAACTCTGATCAAAAATGATGGTATTTTAGATGATGTTATTAATTCATAAACTAGCCCAACTTTACTTTTTTCAAGGAAGTAGATAATATACTATGTCAACACGGACAAAAAAAAAAACTAAACTAAACGATGACAAGGGAAGTAATAGAGTGTAGGAAAAGATAAATACCAAAGACAATCACTCCAAGCAAATTCTCTCATCTAAAGAACTTATCCTGTGTTTAAACAAGTGATGTGTTTCTAAAATGGATTGTTTGATGTTACAGTTAAGCAAGGGAATAAAGCAGAGAGTAATTCAGCTGTAGTCAGCCAGAATGTTTTTGTGACTGGAAAGCTTTCAACACGGCATCAATAATGAGTTTTGTAGCTTTTTGAAATTTTTTCAAAGAATATTCATAGCTATTATGTCATTCTCATCACCACCTTGTAAAGTCAGTACAACAGATACTCTCATTATATTTAATAAAAGAAATTGAGACAAAGATTTGTCTAGAGTTGTACCTAAGTAAAAAATCAAGCAAGAACTTAGCTCTCCTGGTCCTTTGATGTGAGAGGTTGGGGTAAGGTCCTTTCCAGACCCAACGTGCTCAGTACTCCAAGGCAGGATCTCTCCACTTCAGCACCATTGACATTTTGGGCAGGATGATTCCTTGTTGGGGGTGGATATTGCTCTCCTGTGCATTGCAAGATTTATCGATATTCCTGTCTTTTACCCACTAAGTGGGAGTAGCACCTCCCTCCCAATTGTGACAACCGAAAAAGTTTCCAGACGTTGTCAAATGTCCCTTGGGTTGCAAAACTGCCCCAAGTTGAGAACCACTGATCTAGGGACAACTTTGAAGAAGTCACATGACTCCCTTGGTCTAAGTAGCCAGGAAGAGAATTGGTGTGGAGACTTTTACCATTTAGAGCTATAAAATGGAGTCTGCAAGATTGCTTTTAGACATCATGCAGAGTTTCTGGAGCAGCAATCTTTCTTTCATCCTTTTACCTTTGTGTCAGGAGCAAGGAATTCAAGCTTATTACTATAAGGTTGTTGGTAAGCTAACAGTTCTCATTCAATCTGACCTTGTTGGTGAGGGGCATCTTCTTACATCTTGAGAATGCTGAGTGACTGGTCTAGCAAGCTGCACACCAAAACTTGAGCTGCCATGTGTGATCATAGAGGTTGTGTCCTTAACAAGAGCACCTAGCTGAGATTGTAGATGAGGGCTGAAATATAACCCATGTTCTAAAGTCAAGGTATGAGACCTGGTACGGTGATTCATCTCTTAAGGGAAGGGATAAATTTTCCAATTCACTTAAAGGGACCATTTGGCCTAATAGTTCTCCTGGAATATGGTCAAAGGATAAGGAAAGAGATGGAGGGAATGAGAAATGGGGATTCTAGGAGGATGTCAACACTACTTCCATTCGGCATGGATAATACTAAGGATTCAGTGGTCTCTCTGGCAATGTCAACTTCAGGTATAACTATGCTAAAGATGGACCATTTGCTGGGCGTTAGGATTTCTAGAGCAAGAGGCTCTGTGGTAAACTGGGGTGAAGGGAGGTAAGTGAAAGATGTCTAGAATAAGTTGGAGAGTTCTATGAGGAGTCTAACTCTAACAAATGTTAGACAGAGATGCATAAAGCATAAGCAGGACTACATTCCAAAACTAGGATAAGACTGTTTTAATAGTTAAATGTAACCTAAAATGGTAGAGTTAAAAAAGATGCCACTGGAGAGCTTGCCACCCAGAGGAGAAGAGGGTTTGATAGAACACTGTTCTTCACTACTACGGAGAAAATCACTTTGTGTTATAGCATGACTTGTGTCTCTGAAACCAACCAGTCACACTAACACTAATGAACTAATTTTTAAACACATATATATTCATTTCTTTCTAAAAAATTGATCTTTCTATTCTCACTTTTTATCCTCAAAGACAAGTAGTCAGAATCACCTAAGTAGGCACAGGGTTTTTAATTATCATTGAAAGGGTGCGTGTTCCATATAGAGATTTTGAATGGTCAGTACTTACTATTATTTCAGAATTCATGTCAGGATGGGGGGAAGTGGTAGCACTTCTTTCTTAGAATAAGATAACCAACTCTTTAAAAAAATTATTATTGAGGGGCACCTGGGTGGCTCAGTGGGTTAAAGCCTCTGCCTTCAGCTGGGGTCGTGATCTCGGGGTCCTGGGATCCAGCCCCATATTGGGCTCCCTGCTCGGCGGGGAGCCTGCTTCTCCCTCTCCCATCTGCTTGTTCTCTCTCTCAAATAAATAAAATGTTAAAAAAAAAATTTTAAGAAAAAATTATTATTGAAATTAAAATTATATTCAACCTTGATTTAAAGATAATGACAATTACATATTCCTTTAAAAAACTCCTTCATGGGGCTCCTGGGTGGCTCAGTGGGTTAAAGCCTCTGCCTTCGGCTCAGGTCATGATCTCAGGGTCCTGGGATCGAGCCCCGCATCGGGCTCTCTGCTCAGCGGGGAGCCTGCTTCTCCCTCTCTCTCTGCCTGCCTCTCTGCCTACTTGTGATCTCTCTCTCTCTCTGTCAAATAAACAAATGAAATCTTAAAAAAAAAAAAAACTCCTTCATGTTTTAGGTCTGTGTTTCATTCAGTGCTGTAGGTAGAAATCCAGATTTTTTTATACATGACCAATCAAGCCTGATTTAAAAATTTCTTTCCAAAGGCCTCCTCCATAGTCAACAAACAAGATATGAGTGCTCATAAGATGAATACTTCCTATTTTTTAACAAGACAAGACCTTAGCAAGCACCTGACAAAAAAAACTCATTCTTTAAGCAACTTCAGTGGCTCTCTGATTCTGTCTAATACTGCCCAATAAATTCCTAACAACCGTGTCCGCAACTCAGGATTTTATTCATCCTGCCTCTCCCTGCTACCCCCACCACCAATGGCAGTGTTTGCCATATAGGGGGATGGGTTCTTCTAATTTCAAGAAAATTCTTGACACCTTCCTAAAAATTTAAAGGAAGACAGAAATCAAGAATCTTTGTATTCTTTTACCTCTCAGCTCATTTACTTATTTGTAAATGGCCATAGACAAAGGTATTTACTAATCTGAATGAAAAAACACACACACACAGGAGCTTGGGGGCTCAAAGACTTTGGGGGTTATAAACAAAACAGTAGTCTCTGTCTCTGCACAGTGCCCAGAAACACCATCAATCTACAGATGTCTCCCTTCTCATCTAAGACTTTCAAATGGCTGTTTTTCTCTTTCTTCATGCAGACATTCACCAAACTATTTCCTTATTTACTCATTTATTCTTATCTGGGTGAAACAGATTCTGCTAATTGCCCATGCAATAGTCATTCCACTTCTTCCTTAGAAAGAGAATCCCAATCTTGTTTGGGGTGGCTAAAAACTAAGCTGAAAGACTACATTTCCCAGCCTCCCCTGCAGTAAAAATTACCACGTGACTAAGTTCTGGTCAGTGAGATCTAATCAAGAGTTGTGGGATAGGACTTCAAGAAAAGCATTTTAAGAGGGAACAGGCAGCTGCCTCTTGTACCTGCTGCTTAAAGTTCCAGTAGCAAGCTTGGGTAATGGGTGACCTTGGGGACAAAAGACAGTTTTAAGGATGATAAGTAGACTCAGAGTTAAAGCCCAGGTTTCTAAGCAGAAGAAACCATATTAGTTCCCAACTGCTAACCTTTTATACATTTTCTATTATATACAGCTAAACCTAATCATAACTGATACCAAGATAAGAGCAGGGAAAGAAGGCATACATAATTATAAAGTATGGTAAAAACACAACTACAACTCTTCAAAGATATCAAAGGTATGAAAAACAAAATAAGACTAAGAAACCACCACACTTCAAGGAAATTAAAGAGATCTGATTACTAATGTAATGTGGCTTCCTTGTTTGGACTCTGCAGCAGAAAAGGACTTTCATGGGGCTCCTGGGTGGCTCAGTCAGTTAACCGTCTGCTTCAGCCCAGGTCATGATCTCAGGGTCCTGGGATGGAGCCCTGCATCATATCTGGGTCCCGGCTCAGCAGGGAGTCCAGTTCCCTTCTCCCTGTGCCCCGCCCCCCCAGCTCATGCTCTCATGTATGGGCACACTTTCTCTCTCATATACATAAATACAATCTTAAAAGAAAGAAAGAAAAGGACATCATACAAAAACTGGTGAAATCCAAATAAAATCTATAGTTTAGTTAATAATAGTATTACATCTATATTAATGTTTCAGTTTTGACAAATGTTAAACAATTGGGCATGTAAGATATTGACACTGAGAAGGTTGGATGAAGGGTACATGGAAACTCTTGGTATCCTTACAAGTTTTCTATAAATCTAAAATTATTCAAAAATAAAAAGGTTTGAACAAACATGTAATTATAGTCAACTCTCAATTATGAGAAATATGTCAGTAGGCGAATAGGCCCAAACAGTTTACAAGAGCAATGACAGTGCTGGGAAAAGGAGCAATCAGGAAGCTGGGTGGTCCTTGTTCAAAGGTGACAGAGTAAGAATGGGAGCTCTATTTATTCAGCCTCCTTCTCTATGATCTTTCCTCCCCCTGGCCCAGGCACAAGATTTGCTGCCTCTTCTCCAGAACCAAGAAAAGACTGTACATCCTAGCCCCCTGTTTCACTTTGTTTAAACACATGTCTCTTTTCACTAAACTGCAAACCTTCTGAGGATAGAATAATTTCTGATTTCATTTTGGCATCCCTAGGTCCTAACTTTTAGCTTGACACATAATCAGCACTTCACTGATATTTAGCGAAAAACAAATTAAAGAATGGCTTGTATTTCTCTATTAGATGAGGGAAAGTAGTGATAAGGAGAATTCATTAATTCATAGGTTTCTGACTTTGTTTCCCTCTTTACTACTCTGAACCATCTGATTTCATCATTATCCTTGAGTTTCTCCCTACTTTTCTCCTTCAGTTGTTCTTTCCTGTACAAACCTCAGCTTCAGACAAATCTAAATATTCCACCTCTCTATTTCATATGCATGTTCTTAAGTACAAGTGACACTATAATTCTACAATGATAAATAGATGATGAATTCAAGCTTTGAAGTGATTGTTGTTACTTAGATGCCTTTTTTCAGTAGCAACAAAACAGATATTTTATTAACTCATGGCATTCCAACTCCAGTCATTATTAACAATATTTAAGGTTTCTACCTGGATTGCCCTTGTACATCTGATCTTTATCTAGTCTTCTTGGCCTTAGGGGTCAGCACAGTCCTCCCAACCTCCAAGATGTTTGCCTGACTCCTCCATTCATGTTGTGATTTGCCTCTGGGTTCTCACGCAGATCATGAATAGATTTATCATAATGCTTTCCCTAGTGTTTTGTAATTTATTTGCTTTTTAACTTCTACAATAGAATGTAAGGCAATGATTTTGTATTGCTAATACCTTACACAGTGTCTAGTACATGTGCACTCGATAAATATTCTAAAAAGGATAGAAATATGAAAGGAAAGAATAAAGTATGAAAGGAAAAAAAGGAAGGGAGAGAGGGAAGAAGGCATTATGAAGGCACCTGGAAAATTTCTCAGAAGATAGATCCGGACATACTTTTTTTAAAAGCATATCCCAATCACCATCCTCTCCCTCTCAATTTGCTGCCAACCTTCCAATCCACACAGGCCTTTCCTGTCACACCGTCATTGCTATTGTCCCCGTTTCTCCTCTGCTATGCTCCAAAGAGCAACGTGCCAATGTGAACATGTAGGAATTATATAAAACCTAAAACCTAAACGCCCTGTGCCGCCTCTTTCCAACATGCCTGCAGTGATAGGTCATCTTCATTTATCTCTTTTTAGTTTGCCTCACCATACCTTTATCTAGGAATCTGGCAGATTCCCTGGGATGGAGCCAGAGGTTAATTTTAGTGATGCTTCAAGCTATATCTAAAATTATCTCTCATTGATCCCCAACCAGAATACCCCCAAAGGCTTAAGTGACTTGACTCTTTTCCATCAATGTAGTCATGACACCACGAGAGATTTTAAGGGGTGGCTTTTATGACTGTATCACTTATGGGTCTTGGTATAGGACTGGTAGAGGCAAACCCTTCCAGGCTCCAATGTGTTCAGTTTTTCTCCTTCACACAATCTTCCAGTAATTATATGCAAGCTATATAGACCTGAAAGCTAGGTCATCGGGTCTTCGAACAAGATAGGACAGATGTTTCAAGCTCAGACCCCTGCCTTTGTGCCCTCATTCTATACAGAACTTGAGAAAAGGTTAAAGTTGACCAACACTTTTCTAAAGGTTTCCTTGGTGAGGAGGTGCTTGCAGCTTTTATGTCAGAATAAAAGGGAGAGAAAAAGCCTTTGAATTACTCTAGCTACAACTTTTCTTAGAGTGGGCAGTTCATTGTTACCTTATTTATGTAAAAGTAACACACAAATTCATTTTGACTAAAAACTCAGTTGGCATGCATTTTGCATTTCCTTGTAAGAAAGAAAATTATTGGTAGATACAATGACAAGACAGTCTGCTGGTTGTTCGATTAATACTCATCTTTCTGTAGATAATTTAACTTTAATCATAATTTAAACTTCCTTTTGTTATGCTATTAATCATAATTCTATATTGCCTCCTAGTTATACTTGAGATGATGGTAGACATGCAAGTGAAGATGTTCTGTTAATAACTTCAGTGGAAAATTAGAACACAACAAAAGGACATTGCCAGAAAAATGGATTTAGAAGTCATTCATAGAGGTGATAATTGAGCAAAAGGATTGATTATAAAGAGTAAGAGGACAGGGCCTTGAAAACTTGCTATCGACAAACCAAAAAAAGAGTGAAAAGCCAGGAAAAGAGAAATTCACCACTCATGGAAGATTTCTGGAAAACAAGGCAATTCATTGCTATTGAGGCTGTGTCTTCTTTTCCAAGTATCCTTAGGGCTTGCCACAGTAAGTTCTCTGTAAATGTTATCTATTTATGTATGTGTGTATGCATGTATGTGTGTGTAGTAAGTTCTCTGTAAATATTTGATGAGTGAATAAGCAACAAGATGTTAAATCAGATATTACAACTGAAACACATTCCAAATTCAAGTACTAATAACAGATAAAAATTAAGTTAAAGTTTATAATGTTCAAACACAATAGTTTTCTTCTCCCTTTCATAAAATCTAACGTGCATATTGCTGGGGGAGAGGGGAGGAGGGATAGGGTGGCTGGGTTATGGACATTGGGGAGGGTATGTGGTATGGTGAGTGCTGTGAATTGTGTAAGCCTGATGATTCACAGACCTGTACCCCTGGGGCAAATAATATATTATATGTTAATTAAAAAAAATCTAACATGTATATTCCTGATCAGTTTCTCTCTTCTACGTGTTGCTCGAGAACTCAAACTCTTTTTATCTCATGGCTCTGCCATCTTCAAAATCTGGCTTCCAAGATGTTGGAACACCTGGCTGTGCTCATCTACCTAAAACTGCCAAAATGAGAAATGGGCAGAATTCATTCCCCCTCACATTCTGCTGGCAAGAACCAATCTCCTGAACCCACTTAGATACAAGAGTAGCTGAGAAACAAAATCCTCTTAGACAATGACAGTATAAGAGAGTACAAGTTTTTTGTAGGGTGATTAATCACCTCTGAAATGAGTTAAGAGTTTGTTTGGTTGTTTGTACAATCATTCAGGTTAGACAAATTAGCTTGATTTAAAGTTTTATCAGAAGAGATGAAAGAAGAGATGCTATAGCTTCAAATAAAGACTTGAATGATAACTACATTCTGAGACCAGCCATACCAATTAAACGGCATAAAAAGAAATAATTCCCTAGTCTTATCTTGAGTTAGTGGAGTAAAAAAAAATTGTGTCTTCACCCTGGCTCTACCAATAAAAGTGAAATAAATTGTTCATCTTTGGAAGTAGAATTAACTATTTCGGTTCACTTCAGTTCAGCCATTAAGCTGAAGAAGTGGTTATTCTCTACCATTTGGGTGGAAATGTTTGCCCTGAGGGAGATGGGGTGGAGTGAGAAAGAGGTAGTTATCTCTACAGTGAAAGTCTACAATTAAAACATCTTGTTATTCTGGCAGGATGAAGTTGTGAGAAATGGAATAAGGTAGTATAAGTGTTTGGCATTAAGCTTTTGATTGCCAAGGTATTTATTTCAAAAGTCGTTCATTTTGAATAAACATATTTCCTATTGTATGACACAGCTACTAGGAAAACAACCAGATAAAGAACCAGACCACCTACACTCATGATGTTCCCCTTTTACAAAACCTGGGCAATCTAGATAAAAAATTGTGTCAAAACAAACGAAAATAAAAACAAAACATATCACATATCATGAGATGCAGCAAACGCAGTTCTGACAGGAAAGTTTATAGCAATAAATGCAAGTATTAATAAATTAGAAAAACATCAGATAAGCAATCTAACTTTATACCATGAGGAACTAGAGAAAGAAGAACAAATTAAACCCAGAGTTAGCAGAAGAAAGGAAATACCGAGGATCAAAGTGGAAATGAATGAAATAAAGAGCAGAAAAACAACAAAAAGGACCAACAAAACTAACAGCTTCTTTTTTTTTAAGATTTTATTTATTTCTTTGAGTGACAGAGAGAGCGAGCATGAGCATGAGCAGGGACAGAAGGAGAAGCAGCCTGCCCACTGAGCCAGGAGCCCGATGTGGGGCTCGATCCTGGGACCACGGGATCATGACCTGAGCCTAAGGCAGACAGTTAACTGACTGAGTTGCCCAGGCGCCCCAAGAGCTGGGTTTTTAACAAAGTTGACAAACATTTAGCTGGACTAAGAAAAAAAGAAGACTCAAAAAAAAAATTAGAAATGAAAAAGGAGACATCACAACTTATACTATAGTAACATATAGCATCATAAGAGAGACTATGAACAAGTATATGCCAACAAATTACAGGTATAAGTAACATGCCTGATAGAGAATTTAGAGCAACAATCATAAGGATACTAGCTGAACTTGAGAAAAGAGTAGAAGACATCAGTGAGATTCTTACCACAGAGAAAAAAGAGTTAAAAAGGAATCAATTGGAGATGAGGAATGCAATAAACAAGATTGGAAACAGGCTTGATGCAATGAAAAGGAGGCTGGAAGAATCAGAGGAACAAATTAGTGACCTATAAAACAAAATAATGGAAAATAATGAAGCTGAACAAAAGAGAGAAAGAAGAATGATGCAACATAAGAATAGACGTAGGGAAATCAGTGACTCCATCAAACATAAAAACATTCATATTATAGGAGTCCCAGAAGAAGAAGAGAGGGAAAAGGGGGTGGAAAATTTACTTTAAGAAATAATAGCAGAAAATTTCCCTAAACTAAGAAGGAAACACACATCCAGATCCAGGATACACAGAGAACCCCCATCAAAATCAACAAAAACAGGCCAACACCAAGACATATTGTAACTAAATTAGCAAAATACACTGATAAAGAAAAATTCTTAAAAGCAGCAAGACCAAAAAAAGTCTTTAAAGGGACATCTGGGTGACTCAGTCGGTTTAGCACCTGCCTTTGGCTCAGGTCATGATCCCAGGGTCCAAGGATAGAGCCCCACATCGGGCTCCTTGCTCAACAGGGAGCCTGCTTCTCCCTCTCCCTCTGCCTGCCTCTCTGACTATTTGTGTGCTCTCTCTCTCTCGCTAATAAATAAATAAAATATTTCTTAAAAGAACCATATGATCATTTCAACAGATGAAATGATTCTTAAAAGAACCATATGATCATTTCAATAGATGCAGAAAAAGCATTTGACAAAGTACAACATCCCTGCATGATGAAAACCCTCAACAAACTAAGCTTAGATGGAACATACCTTAACATAATAAAGGCCATACATAAAAAACCCACAGCTAATATCATCCTCATGGGGAAAAACTGAGAGCTTTTACTCTACAATCAGGAACAAGACAGGGATGTCCACTCTCACCATCTTATTTAACATAATATCAGAAGTCCTAGCCACAGCAATGAAATAACAAAAAGAAATAAAAGGCATCCAAATCAGCAAGGAAGAAATAAAGCTTGCACAATTTGCAGATGATATGATACTCTATATAGAAATCCCAAAAGGCTCCATCAAAAATACTGCTAGAACTGATAAACAAATTCAGTAAAGTTGGAAGATACAAAATCAATGTACAGAAATCTGTTGCATATCTTTACACAAAAATTGAAGAAGTAGAAAGAGAAATCAAGTAATCAATCCATCCCATTTACAATAGCACCAAAAAACAATAAGATATCTAGGAATAAACCTGACCAGACTTGAAAGACCTGTATTCTGAAAACTATAAAACACTGATAAAAGAAACTGAAGATGATGCAAGGAAATGGGAAAACATCCCATGCTCATGGATTGGAAGAACAAATATTGTTAAATTGTCTATACTACCCAAAGCAATCTATACATTAAATGCAATCCTTATCCAAATACTAACAGCATTTTTTTTCACAGAGCTAGAATAGACAATCCTTATATTTGCATGGAACCACAAAAGACCGCAAGTAGCCAAGCAACCTTAAAAAAGAAAAGCAAATCTGAAGGCATCACAATTCCTGACTTCAAGTCATATTACAAAGCTGTAGTGATCAAAATCATATAGTACTGGCACAAAAATAAACACATAGATCAATAGAACAGAATAGTAAGCCCAAAAAGGAACTCACAACTATAAGGTCAATTAATCTTCCACAAAGCACGAAAGAATATCCAATGGGAAAAAGACAGTCTCTTCAATAGTGTTGGGAAAACTTGACAGCAACAGGCAAAAGAATGAAACTGAACTACTTTATTACACCATATGCAAAAGTAAATTCAAAATAGATTAAAGACCTAAATGTGATACCTGAAACCATAAAAATACTAAAGAAGAACACAGGCAGTAACTTCTTTGACATTAGCAGTAGCAATTTCTTTCTAGATACATGTCCTAAGGCAAAGGAAACAAAAGCAAAAATAAACTATTGGGACTTCATCAAAATAAAAAGCTTCTGTACAGCAAAGGTAATAGTCGACAAAACTAAAAGGCAACCTACTGAATGGAAGATATTTGCAAATGATATATCTGATAAAGGGTTAGTATCTAAAATATATAAATAACTTATAAAACTCAACACCCAAAAAATAAATAATCCAATTTAAAAAAGGGCAGAAGACATGAATAGACATTTTTTCCAAATGAAGACATACAGACGGCCAACAGACACATGAAAAGATGACCGACATCACTCAACATCAGAGAACTACAATTCAAAACTACAATGAGATATCACCTCACATCTATCAGAATGGCAAAAATCAACAACACAAAAAACAACAGGTGTTGGTGAGGATGTGAAGAAAGGGAAACCCTCTTAAACTGTTGGCGGGAATGCAAACTGGTGCAGCCACTCTGAAAAACACTATGGAGGTTCTGCAAAAAGTTAAAAATGAAATTACCCTATAATCCAGCAACTGCACTACTAGCTATTTAACCAAAGAATACAAAAATACTAATTAAAAGAGATACATGCACCCCCATGTTTATAGCAGCATTATCTACAACAGCCAAATTATGGAAACAGCCCAAGCATCCATCTACTAAATGAATGGATAAAGAAGAAGTGGGGTGTATATACAATGGAATATTACTCAGCCATAAAAAAGAATGAAATCATGCTATTTGTAACCATGTGGATGGAGCTAGAGAGTATTATGTAAAGCTAAATAAGTCAGTCAGAGAAAGATAAATACCATATGATTTCACTCATATGTGGAATTTAAGAAACAAAACAGATAAGCAAAGGAAAAAAGGGGAGAGAAAGAGGCAAACCAAGAAACAGATTCTTAACTATAGAAAACAAACTCATAGTTACCAGAGGGGAGGTGGGTGTAGTGATGGATTATTTAGGTGATGAAGATTAAGGGGCGCACTTGTCATGATGAGCGCAAGGTGATGTATGGAAGTGTTAAAATCTTATATTGTACACCTGAAACTAATCTAACACTATGTTAACTAACTGGAGTTAAAATAACTTTTTAAAAAATACAGAAATCAATTACATGCCTTTACACTAATGATGAAGTGTCTTAAAAAGAAATAAAGGAAACCATCCCATTCACAGTAGCATCAAAAACAATAAAATACTTATGAATAAATTTAACCAAGAAGTGAAAGACCTGTACAATGAAAACTACAAAACTTTACTGAAAGAAATCAAAGAAGACACAAACAAACAGAAATATATCCCACGTCCGTGGATCAGAAGAATTAATATTTTTTAAATGATCATACTACCCAAAGCCATCTACAGATTCAGCACAATACTTATCAAAATACGAAAGGCATTCTTCACAGAAATGAAAGAAACAGTACTGGCTGGGTCACCTTTAGATCCTGGCAATGGCAGTGTGACGTGGTTCAAGATTCTGCCCAGAATCAGCGTCACAGCCATGTGCTTAGTCATCCCTGGCATAGCCACTGCATACATCCACAGGTTCAGTAATGAGGGTAAAAAAAAATAAAAAACTTGTCTATATCCATATCAGTGGGGTTTGATGCAAAGAGATAGGCACATTTCTGGAGTTAATCACTACTATGTGTCAAAGGGTTTAAAGAGTATCAATTAAGGAAGCTTTCAACTGATTGATGAAAAATAACTTGGTTATGCTCATCTACCCCTTCTAACAGGTTATGTGTATTAATGTAGCACATGATAAAAACAACAAAGAAGCAAAAAAAAAAAAAATAAAGGAAACAATTCTAAAATTTCGGTGAAACCTCAAAAGACTCTGAATAGTAAAAGCAATCCTGCAAAAAAAAGAACAAAACCAGAGATACCGTACTTTTCAGATTTGAACTCTACTAGAAAGCCATAGTAATAAAAACAGTAGCACAAAAATAGACACATTGGTCAATGGAATGGAATAGAGATCCCAGAATTAAACCCTGGCATATACAGTCAACTGATATCCAACAAGGAAGCCAAGGATACCCAATGAGGAAAGGATAGTCTCTTCAACAAATGGTACTGGGAAAACTGGAGAAATGCATGCAGAACAATGACATTGGACTCACATCACTCATAAGAATTAACTCAAAATAGATCAAAAACTTAAACATAATACTTAATACCATAAAACTTCTAGAAGAAAACATGAGAAAGAAGATCATCAATATTGGTCTTAGCAATCATTTTGGGGGTTGTGACACCAAAAACACAAACAACAGAAAAAAAACAAAAATCAACAAGTGAAGCTACATCAAACTCAAAAGTTTTGCACAGAAAAAAAAAACAAAAGCAAGCCCAAAACCCACAAAAAAAAAACCAAAAACAAACAAATGGAAAAACAATTAACAAAATGAAAAGACAGCCTGCAGACTGGGAGAAAATTTTTGCAAACTATATATCGAATAAGGAATTAATATCCAAAATATTAAAGAACTCAGTTAACTCAATAACAAAGAGACAACTCAATTAAAAATGGGCAGAAGAATTAGACATTTCTTTAATGAGGACATCGAAATGGCCAACAGACACCTGAAAAGATGCTCAGTATCCCTAATCATCAGGGAAATGCAAATCAAACCCACAGTGAGGTATCACTTCATACCTGTTAGAATGGCTATCATCAAGAAGACAAGAGACGTGTGCTGGCAAGGATGTAGTGAAGGGGAACACTTACACATTGTTGGTGGGAATGTAAGCTGGTCTAACCTCTGTGGAAAACAAGATGGAGGTTCCTCAAAAAACTAAAATTAGAAAATGCCATGTGATTCAGCAATTCTACATCTGCCCAAAGGAAAGGAAAACAAGACTTTGACAAAATATATGCACTTCCATGTTCACTACAGTATTATTATTCACAATAGCCAAGTTACAGAAACAACCCAAATGCCCATCAATAGATAAATGGCTAAAAAAAAATTGTGGTAAAGGAGGGCTTGGGTGGCTCAATCGGTTAAGCATCTACCTTCAGCTCAGGTCATGATCCCAGGTTCCTGGGATGGAATCCTGTGTCGGGCTCCATACTCAGTGGGGAGTCTGCTTCTCCCTCTCCCTCTGCCCTGCCCCACACTCGTGCCCTCTCTCATTCTCTCTCTCAAACAAATAAATAAAATCTTCTTTTAAAAATGTACAATGGATATTATTCAGCTATGAGAATGGATGATATCCTACCATTTGCAACAACACGGATAGGCCTTAAGCACATTACACTAAGTGAGATAAGTCAGCTAGAAACATAAGTAGTGTATGATATCACTTATATGTGGAATCTAAAAAAAATTACACCTGTAAGAAACAGAGTAAAATGGTGGCTATCAGGGGATGAAGGGGATAAGAGTGATGTTTAAATGTACAAACTTGTAATGAGTAGTAAGTAAACCACAGAGATCTAATGCACAATATGATGAATGAGACAATAATATGGTACAATAATGTAATGTGATAAATATCACTGTATCAGCAATCTTATTATAATATATAAATATATCAAAGTAGAAAAAATTATTGTTGTAAAACCCTCCCTAGCATTCACCTCCCCCAGGTAAATTTCCCAAGCAATTTGTCTAAATAGAGTCACCCATAGTCATCTGTCTTTATTTTTATATACACAAAATAAAAAATATGATCTAATTTACTTTTCATCCTATTTTCTGCCTGACAGTGACCAATGTTGCTGGTCAATATTTGACAACCCAATGCTTAAAGAATATCTTGCTTTCTCTGTGCTGAGAAAAGAACAGAGTAGCTGCTGATTTTACAATTTGCCCTGTTAGAGTTTTTCAGCTACTGTAATAGATGAGTTAAAATGCAGCTGGATCCTTTTAATCTTTTTATTCATTTGCCTTACTATGCTATAGGGCAATAATTTCCTGATTTTTGGATCTCATAGAGCCCTAAAATTTCCCCCATAAATATGAAAAACCAACGTTTGTTCCAATTGACTTCGGACCAGTGGAACCCTTGTCACTGACAGGTATTGGTCTTTAGACCAGCACTTGGGAGCCACTGTTCCAGGGATCAATGCTAGAACTACAACTATCCTGAACATGCGATGAACCGAAGACATCCCAGGAATAGGGCCTTGGTCTTACTGATCCCAAGAGAAAACATCCAAAACTGCAAGCGAGCCCAGAGACCCTCAAGATTGTATCTTTCTGAGCCTTCGGTCTCAAAAGACAGCTAACATTAACCAATGGGCGAAATGCAAATTCTTAGTGGTTCTCATAACTTGTACCATCCTCTCAGCAGGAAGCCCTCATCCTTCAATTACCAGGAGGCCCCAGACATATTGGTAAAAGAAGAAAGTATCTAAAAATAGTTTGGGAAGACACATATTCTGGGACAATTGGAAGCCACAGGCAGAGTTATTTTCAAGAGATACTCAGGCACCAACTCCATTTTCCACCCCAGTTAACATTGCCAGTTCTGAGTTTGGTTCATGAACTAGGACAACCTGATTCCTAAACAGAAGCACATAGATTATTTGTGTCAATAATGAGATGTAAACTTAAGCAGAAAAACATCAGGGAAGTAGCAAGAATTCAGCCTCTTTCCCAAACCTAGCAGGATCCGAACAGTCCAGGAATGTCACAAGTATAAAGAATCTAGGGGCAAGAGAAAATCTTACCAAAAATACTGTTCTCATTTCTGCTCTGTGTAATTACCTCACTTTCTTTAGTTTCTATATCCTTGGCACTTTGGCAGCAATTAGAGACAGAGAGAGAGGGAGAGGAGGAGGAAGAGAGAGAGAGAGCGAGCTCCTTGCCAATCCATAACCCAGTTGGCTACATTGCACATAACACCTCTTCAGCTATAAACTGTTACATTTGTTGGCAAGACATCAAGTTCCACAACCATTCTCCAAAACACATAAGAAACATAATTTTTACCATTTGTGGAATACCATACAGGTGTTCAGAATGCAGGTGGGTTCTTGTTTCCAGCAGAAAAATTGATAATGTGGAATTACATCATCCAATTAATTATAATCTCATCTCAACAAATTTATTCATTCCACATGTGCATAACTCCTCACTTCCATTTTAACCTGAGGGCTAGGAAGAAGTAAAACGAACACTACAGCTGAGCTCAGGTTTCTTTGACCCAACAGCGTAATGACAAGAGCCACGTGACTAAATTACCCAGGATCGAAACTCCTATACGCTGTGCAATTGGAACCGAAAAGAGCCAACAAAATATAGTAATCATATTTGCAGATGATAAGAAACTGTAACGTCCTTAACACAATGTCCCTAGCACATGCAATCATTTTCATGATTCTATGTATGAGAAAGCACATTGTATTGAGGGTTTAAGGTAGAGCTTGAAAAGTGTAAAATGTGAAGTGTTACATTTATTTAAATCTGTGACAGTTAAATTAAGTACTCTTGGTTTTGTGGTTTCTTTTAGAAGCATTTATTTAAAATGACCCTTTCTGAATTGTTCACATAATAGGAATTGGAAGAGTGTCATACAAGGTAATAATGAAAGGGGAAGACTATGTGGAACAAAATCTGTAAAAGAAACTTGCTGAGTCAAAGGACATGAAAGGCAATGATGAAAAGGAAGTGGAGTTCAATTACATTGTTGAGCCGTGCACCAGGCACTGACCTTGGTGTTTTCCAAGTTATTTCATTTAACCCTCAAAAATACTATGATTTCCTTATTATCATTCGCATTGTCACAGATGAGGCAATAGATTCAAAAAGCTGAAGTCACTTGCCCAAGTTCACACAGTTGGTAAGTGGTAGAGTGGGCTTTTGAACCCAAATTGTTACATGCTTTTCACGATGCATACTTGCCTTATTCTAAAGTATCTGGGAATTTGAGAACCACAAACAATTATCACTGCATTTCCTCCTTTACCCTCTCCAGCTCTCCGAATTCCTTCACAGCGCATCTGAAAAATCATATCTTCGATAAACCTTTCTTTGATGGTCTCAGGCTCTTGTTTCCTCTTCCTTGTGGGAAATCCTGTAGTATTTACTGATGCATTTACACATCCTCTATTATATGCTACCTAGTTTGCTAGTCAATTTCTACACAGGCCTTATCTTCTGGATTAAATTAGTCACATGCAGGCAGAGACTATATATTTAAGATCTTTCAGTTCCTTATTGTACAGGAATGCATAAGAAATGCCTTCCCTCCACCAACTTTGAGCAATTAATGGTTGCTGCCTAGAGTACCATGTTGAAAAATTTGTACAGCCTCTTTCCCATCTCCGTAAAAAACAATCTTTTGACTGATTAGTGATGGTGCTGTGGGTATGATGGAAGAATGGAAGAAACAAGGGGCAGATGAGGGGCAGAATATGATAGCATTTATGCATTCTTGCTGAATCTGCCGTAGTACTTCAAAGAGAAATTTGTACATCTTAGATTTCTGTTTTCAATGAAACAGATGAATGAAAACAATCTGTCTAAAATTTACACCAAAATTATAAGCCATTAATTAAAGTGATTTTTTAAATTCAGGTTAAACATGCAGAGCAAATGAAGCTTTTTCATTTCATTCTAACAAACTTCCATCCACAAATATTCCCCGTGGTTGGCCCCCTAGTTAGTCAGGGGAAAAAATTAATTAACTCCCCAATCCAGATTTCAGCTACAGATTTAAGATTAAATCCATAATGAATCTATTTTCTCTGAATAAAAATTCTCAGTGTTTCCAATATTCTCCTCTTCTAGCTAACTTCCTCTCTAAGGAATCTGCATGAGTAGAGAAAGGTAGAGTGTGCAACACAGATGTCTCTGTGGGCATTGTGGTCCCCTTGGCATTGGTAGAAATAACTTCATGCTAATCCTCAAACATATGCTCCCTGTTGTCCACTGTTCTAAAGGCATATGGCCTTGGTTGACCTTGTCACTCCGAGTCCTGCTGGCCTCTTTTGTTGCAGTTTGCAGTTGGTGATTCATGATTCAGTCCTTTGGCTCTAGAAGCAGTCATAGTGAACACCAGCCATCTAACCATCACCCGTTCAATCTGCTTTCAGTTCTTGAAGACTGCAACTCCTGAGTCTATAGCTCCTCCTCTACCTGACCCGAGGTTGAGTTGTCCACTCCAGCCTATGTTATTGGGATCACCTTGCCCCTTGCAATACCTCTGGACTCTCAACCCAGGATTTGTAAATTTCGAGGTATCCATTTTAATGATGGTATATCCCAACTTTAATGTGTGCAGCCTCCTCCTGGAAACCTAAATAAATACTTTCTTGAATCTCTTAAATTTAACAAGCCCCTGGGCCCAGCCCCTATCTAGGCCCCAAAAGGAAACTGGGACACACCCCTAAATGCTTTGATATCTTCCTTTCTTTCCAATCTTCTTCATGAAAATACCTGGACCACCCTTGTGGAGAAAGAGCTTTCTTCTATTTCCCTTATTTCATGTCTTCCTCATATCAGAGAAGCCTTCTCATTGAAGGAAGGAGTGTCTTTTTTACACCATTGGAAAGAATTATGAGGAGAGTCCTTCAAACTTAGTTTTAATTTTCTGAAGGAGGGGACAAAGGAATTTGGAAAACCCTTTTTCAAGGCTATGGTAGGATTTAAAAGCCTAACATGTAGCAAAACTTTATTTTGCATGTCAGAAGGTAAATATTAACTAGGTCTATCTCTCTGTATTCTGGGTTATCAGTTCCTAATATAGTCCCAGGTGATGTCTACCCCTGGGAAACTAGAGCAAAAGTCTTACATTCAAAAAAACAAAAAAGAAAATCCGATTAATACTTTTCAAACTATATTCTCATTATACCTCAATGTCGGTAATACACAAAATAACTAGTGGTTGGTGTATGGTGCTGCTCAGAGGCCAAAGTCAATAGTCTGACTCCTAAAAAGACAAATTTACTTCAATAGTTTATGATTCCAGGCTAAAATCTACCTTCAAGCTAGTCATGGAAGGGAAAAGACAGTTACACCATTTGTCATCATAATTAAAAATCATGATTGTAAAATATCTGACCTCATAACATTGATCTTTAGTGTCATCTTTTATACTTGATTAAATCAATTTTGATATTCTGAGCCCATAACATAATACAGCAGTATTTCTCTTTTGGGGCATACCAGCCTCAGTTCTTCTCCTGCTCCTAACTTAGGCTTATTGTTAAAATTATATAAAATTGAGCTGCATAAATCCAAATACATTGGGTGTTTTCCTGGTTAATATTCATATACTATTTCAGAAGGTAGAAAAATTGTGTTCAAATAACTCTAGCTAGATTAAAACGTATATATGAGCCAAAAACTCTCTCATCATTCTGTAAATAATATCTGGATCTTTAAGTAAACAAATAGCCAGCTCTTAAGGGATCTCAGTCATGTTTCTAAGCCTTGTCATTTGACCAAACTGGTTTTGGATTCAGTGAGTGTCCAACTGATGAATGCATGCCTATTTGTGGCCTCTTTCAAATAAGAAGGCACATATTGCCCCTCAATTAGAAAAAATACCCAGTGCTTTTTTCATTCATGTGGTGTTTCATTCATTCTACCCAAAGAGTGCAGGATCAGACATTGTACTTAACTCAATTGGTTTTAAACAACAACGAAAAGTAGGACACTGAATTCTGTTTCTGACCATGATAGAGTAAATGGAAAAAGACTTATCCCCTCCCAGTAAACAACTAAAAAACTGGACAAAATAGACTCAAAAACTGTGTTCAGGAATTAGATAACAGGCAGCATATAAAATGTTGATCATTGCAAAAGAGAAAACAAATGAGGTGGTCTCTACAATCTTCCAAACTTTGTACCTCAAGGCACCATCCAAGCCATGGTACAGGGAGGAGGAGCCTAAGCAAAGCTGAGATATCTAACTGAGTCAGGAAGACAGAGATCTGTGTGCAGCGAAGATGGGTAGCTGGAATTTGAAAGGCAGAAGTCAAGAGAGCAAAGCACTGCAAAGCTAGAGCTCCAGAAAAATACATCGAGGCCTCTTCCACCCTTGGTGAATACAAAGCCATGATGCATAAATAGAATCCCAAAAGTCAGGACAAATAATAACCTGGCAGCTGAGATCTGAACAAGAGCACATATGGGACTAGGAGACATTTGAGTTTTAGCTAGCCAAAGAGTAGTGAATACTTGATGACTACTTGAATACCTGGGGATTAAGGAGAAAATCCAGAAAGGAAATGCTTTAGTAGTAGTTCTAAATTAAGCATTGATTAAAAGCTATTCTAAACTCAAAAGCCAGTATTACCCCAATAACAAAATCAGAAAAAGACATAAGGAAACTTCAGATTATTACTTCTCATGAACAAAGATTAAAATCTTTTTAAAATATATGCAAATAAATTATAATAATAATTTTTTTTAAAAAAAGGATAAAATCATGACTAAATGGGGTTAATCCCAGGAATGTAAGTTTGGGTTAGCATTAGAAAATCAGGGCCGCCTGGGTAGCTCAGTCAGTTAAGCGTCTACCCTTGGCTCAGGTCATGATCTCAGGGTCCTGGGATTGAGCCCCACATCTGGCTCCTTCTCAGTGGGGAATCTGCTTCTCCCTCTCCCTCTGCCCCTCTCCCCCACTTGTGCATGAGCTCCCTCTCTCTCTCTCTCTCTCAAATAAAGAAAAACTGAAAAAAAAAAAGAATATCAATTGATGTAATTAAGTATATTAGCAAGATATATATATATATATATATATACACACATACACACACACACACACACACACACACATACACACACACACATATAGATTGTCCATATATATATATGGACAACCTAATTGAAAACCAGGCAAATGTAAATGACCAAAAAGCATCTGAAAATATGCACAATATTATGAAACACCAATTAAAATACAATACAGAATCACTACATATTAGAGTGACTAAAATTAAAATTATTGACAATTGCAAATATTGTGAAGGATATGGAACAAGTGGAATGCTCACATACTTCTTGATGTATAAAATGGTACAATTACTTTAGAAAACAATTTGGCAGTTTCTCACAAAATTAAACATACACTTACTAGATGATATAACAATTCCACTCCTAGAGATTTACCCAGGAAAAATAAATCTTATGTCCACACGAAGAATTATACACACATGTTCAAAGCAGGTTTACTTGTAACAGTAAACTTGAAATAATCCAAATATCCATCAACAAGTGAATGGGTAAACATATACTGGTATATCCATAAAACTGAATACTACCCAACAATAAATAGGAACAAGCTATTGATTCACACACAGATAAATCTCAAAAATATGCTTAGTAAAAGAAGGTAGACTCTGCAAAAAAAAAAAAAAAAAAAAAAAAAAGCTAGACACAAGAGTATGCATTCTATGTTTTCATTTAAAGTTAATTCTAGAAAAGGCAAATCCAGTCTACAGTGACTACTTATCAGTGGTTGACTAAAGCTGAAGGTAGGAGTTTGATTGAAAAGGTACATGAGACATGTTTTGATGAGCACTAGTGTTATATGTAAGCAATGAATCACTAAATTCTACTCCTGAAATCAATATTACTCTATATTTAACTAACTAGAATTTAAATAATTTTTTTTTTAAAAAAATGTTCATGAGAGGATGCTTTGGGGTGAAGTGAAAAAATAATTCAGTATGGGGTTTTTTGCATTTTTCTGAGTCATATTCAGTACTCAAACCATGAGATATTTGCTCAGACTTGAATACAATACCCTCATAGTCTATTACAGAAGTCATCTCATGGCACTGCTATTTTTTTTTCAAATCTTTGCTCTGTGAACTCTGAGTATTCGGGTGACATCTTCCAATAGGATCACCAGCTTCTAGACTGCTTTGAGATTCCCTTAGAATAAGTAACATCAAATGAGAGACATAGATCAGAAAAAGACCTGAAATATAGTTATAAGCTCCACAGCATAGCTATGGGGAAAGAGCTACTCGGGCTACAATAAAGGACAGTAATTGGCCATAAGTAAAACCCAGAAAAATGGAGACAGGATGAAAACCTAAGTCTAACTCACTACCTACTTACTCTTGAAATAAACCAAACTTACAACTTCATCTTGGAAAAGGAGTTCATAGGGTTCTTCTTGACCATGGATTGCTAGAACTAAATGAGGCAAGCAGAAGTGTTTTAGTAGAAAAGTCCCTAGGAAGAAGATGAATTAACATCTTTCTTTCTTAGAGTTCTAATTGATTTGGCAAAGGTAGATTTAACAGTACTTTCCTCATCTGGAAAAAGAAAGCAAATATTTTAAAGCTAAAACATAGAAATTTTCTTTTAAATGTATCTGAACTTAGTATACCTTTTCGTCATAGAGTGAAGAATGGATGCTTAACTGACTGAGCCTCCCATTTCACAAATATTCCGTGTTCATTCCATCTCTATCCTTTGTACATATTCTTCCCTTTCTTTACCTATTCTGACATATACCATCCTGTAAGGTCCAGCTCAAATACTGTCTCTCCTGGAAAGCCTAGTTTGGTTCTCTGTTTCTCCTGGTCCCTGGTCAGCTCTCTTACAGAATATATCACAAGACACTGTTAATTTTGTATGCCAGTCTCCCAGACTGTATTAGAAGATACTTTTTCCAGGGTCAGAACTATAGTCTTTTTTTAGAATTTTATTTACTTACTTATTTGACAGAGAGAGAGAGCACAAGCAGGGAGAGCAGCAGGTAGAGGGAGAGGGAGAAGCAGGCTCCCCACTGAGCATGGAGCCCGATGCGGGGCTCGATCCCAGGATTCTGGGAATGTGACCTGAGCCAAAGGCAGATGCTTAACAACCGAGCCACCCAGGCGACCCAAGAACTATAGTCTATCAATTCTTGTTAGTTTGTTTATTAATTATTACATATTCCATTCCTTGTATGGTTGTTGTGAATATCAGGAACACAATAAAGTCTAATACATTGAATTTTATGGGTCTCCAACTCATTTATGTTTGCTTTGTTTTTGGTGGCAGTGAAGGTATCGTGTTTGTTTTTTTCTTTTCTCCCTGACCTCATTTATTTCTCCTGAATGTGGTGTTTTTCAGAGTTGATACAATACACTTGATTCCTTAGAACTTCTGAGGTAGAAAAACTTCCTTACTTGCAAAATAGTGATCAAGAAGCTTATATCATCGCTACTATGGAAAGCTCTTCAAAGTGCATGTGCCTTTGAGAGAGGATCAATACAATTTAAAGGCAATGTATTATGTAGAAAAAGCTAAGTACTCAAGATCTCTAACAGGTTTTTCCTAATGCTCTGACTTACAGCATAGATTTCCCCACAGATTCAGTCCATATCTTCCTAAAAGGTTATATTTGTACTTTTATGATAGATCCGAATAATTATAAATTCCAAAACCCAAAAGTGGAAACCACTACTTCAGAAAATCAAGAGAAGATTTAATTTCAAATTTTCTTAAATCTATTTCCAACACTGTTATTGGACTGATTATAACTCATTCTCCGAGATTAGTTCTCTACTATTACCCAAATAAACCAAGTCAATTTAGTTACTTGATTTAGTCAAATAATCAGTTTAAAAATAATCAGACTGGATATTGGCACCGTAAAATCTTTTGCCCCCCAAGATATTTAATAAACATTAAATTATTATTTCACTGTCAAAGACATATTCTGGTGCCTGTAGGTCAAACCTTAGCTCTCCATAACTGAAAATGGAAAGGTTGAGCACCATCCATCGAATCCCTTTTGTGTCAATTTCTTCTTAGATATAATGATGGACCTAGAGAACTTTATCCAGGAGATGTAACCTGATAGGAGAGAGCTAATAAGTTACAACATAAAATCACACCTGGCAACTTAATTCCAAAACTAAAAAAAAAAGTCTTTATGATAACATGTGGAAGTTGCAGGTCATCACACCCAAGCCTTTTTCAGACAGAGAAGATTCTCATGGTTCTCTCATTTTATTTTATAAATAGCTATATAGCACTAACTATAGGCAATATGCTAAGAAATTTACAAATATTAACTCATCTACTCCTCATGAAAACTCCTGTGAAATAGGGACTATTATTAGTGCTAGTTTATAGATGAATGCAAAGCTAAATTAGTCCCCAAAAACTTGCAATTAACAAGTGACGGAACTAGGATTTGTATTCAAGCAGTCTGGCTGTATGGTCTACGATGTGAACTTTTTTTTCAACTCTGCCCCTGTGCCATAGTTCCCAGACGTCTAGGAGCAAAGCCAAGATATCTTGAGGGATCCCTTCACAGTTCCCCTGAGTGAAGAGAATTAGCTTACCACTAATGACTATATATCCAGGACTTGGCAAAAAGTCAAAATTGATGTTACATGGCTGCTACATCCTTACATAAAGGTTCTTTTTCTTTTAAGTCGGGGTACATATCCAGCCCTCACAATTTTTTGAACATTAGACTAACTTGTAAGCATACAGCAGTAATTGCAATCACATAAAATTGGCCCAAACACAATTGATTCTCTAATTACACTTCTAAGCATGTAAATGTCTTCTCCCAGTCATTTCTTAATAATTTTTAAATTCACAGAGGTTTTGGGCTATCACTGCCCTCCACTTCTGATGCAAATGACCTTCTTCCTTTTGAATATTATCACATGAATTATTCAAAAACAATCCCTGCGCTTTACATGTATTATTTAACTTCAAGGAGTTGTTAGAAACTAAAACTTCCTTCAAAAACTACCTGTCCTAAAAATCAGAGTCAGCTGTAGCCTTATAAACTCCAGAGACAAAACTTTTAAATGGGTTTAGTACAACAAAATGGGAGCAGTGGGTGAATGAGAGGGAAGTTGCACCCAATTTGATGGGGCTGGGTTTCCCAAAAATAATTAGTAGTTATTGCCTGAGTCTCTGGGAACTGAACTGCCCACATCTGTAGAAGAATTTGTGAAGAAGCATGCCTTGCAATTTATCTCTAAGCCGCATGTTCAGACATTTCTAAAAATAAGTAAAGTCAGTGAGGCAATAATGGTGTTGGGTCGTACTAGTCTTCAGATTCCAAAAAGAAGACTTGATGAGTCAAGAAGTCTCTCAGGACAGGAGAAGAGAGTTAGTTTAGTTTCTGGAAGCCATCAGAGAATTAGGAGAACTTCTATTCCCGACTCCTCTAACTACACCTTGTCTCAGAGAAATGGGTGGAAATGTGTGGAATACACCTCTGTCCTCCTCATTACTGAGAAGAGACAAAAGGGAAAAGGGAAGAGTTGACCAAGGCATAAAAATTATTTCTCAGAGTAATTATCTAAAATGATACCATTTGTCTAATAGCATGTAGTGCTAACAAAACTTATAAATACAAATATACATGACAAATTTTATGTTTATGTGTACATGGTATTAGTGCACACGCATGTGCATACCTGCATACCTGTTTATGCAAATGTGACAACACGACATACTCTTTGTTTGTTTGTTTGTTTTTGAGCCTGGTGGTGGGTATTAAGGAGGGCACATATTGCATGGAGCACTGGGTACGGTGCATAAACAATGAATCTTGGAACACTGAAAAAATAAAATTAAATTTAAAAAAAACAAGACAAAAAAATAAATAAATAAAATAAAATAAAAAAAACAAGACAACACGACATACTCTTTTTTTATTTTTTTATTTTTCAGATTTTCTTTTTTATTTTTTTTCTGACCTGTGTATTTTTTTTTCCCAATTACTTTTATTTTATTTTTTCAGTGTTCCAAGATTCATTGTAGACATACTCTTAAAAAAACCATGGCAGCTCTCAAATAGATGGAGGGCTACTAATGGGGGAAGAATCAGACATATTCCATGTGATTGTAGAGAGTAGAAGTAGGATCCAAGAGTGGGAATTAAAGGAAAAAAATCTCACCCCCTGTGAAGACAAGAAGCTTATAAAATATTGAGCATAACTTCCTTTCCTATAAGTTTTCTCTGAAAACTACCCATTATCTTTACTACACTTTACCTTTTTATGGCATATCTACTAACCTTGTTGTGATTTCCTATTGCTTAAACTTCTTAGAAACTAATTTGGCAAAGCAAAAAAAAAAAATTTTTTTTGTTCAGTTTCTACAGCTAATGCAAATGTATTATAAATAAGCAAGGAGAGTTGAAACAAAGGTCTGATTGATTTTTATGGCATTTTTATAAGGGTATTAAATTATTCAATGAAGAATTATCTTTTCCTTCAAGGAAGTATAAAACAATACATGTCACAAGTATTTAATAAGTTTTCTAAATAATGATGTCCTTCATTTCTTGGCAGCCACTACCAGTGTAAGACTTTTGTAAATAACCAGGAACAATGCCTCCAACCAGTCCCCTGAGGAAAGAAACAAGAATATCATAGCTGCCAAAAGCCACCTTTTCTAACCATTGAACTATAATAAAAGCACAGATATGCTTACAACAAAACATATAAAACTGTACCATTCTGGAGGACCAGAAAAAAGTGAAAAGATTTCCAAGTGACAAAAAACTCTAAATAACAGACAGCATCCTTGATCTTCTCTCCTGTCTGTTCAGGATGCAAATCCCTTCTATTATGTGGGAAAACATAATTACAAAAGCACTGATTTGTATCTGGTTTACCTTAGGTGGAACCAAGATTTTTTCCTAGTAAATATGTGAAAAGGAATATGAAGAAGACACACTGACACACTATCTCACTAGGAGACCCCAGGCCCCTGGGATCTGATTGAGTTTCTCTCAGCGGGCCACATTCCCCTCTGTGGCCTGAGAGACTTACAGTAGCCTTCAAATACATTTATTTTCATCCCGTATGTCTTTCCACACAAGATGAATCAGAGAGCATCAAAACTTTTGTTTGCCACCTGACTTTCCTTAGACTCTAAAAAAGATTCCCTATTTGAAAGATGAATATTTTGGGTCTCCAGCCCCATGGCAAAGCTGTTTGCAGGTATGAAAGCATAGAAATGGGCTGCTTGCTTTCACACAGTTCACTGGTGTTCCTCTGGGGCTGGGTTATCCATGGGTGAGCACTGAGGCAGAGCAAATGTAAATAGCAGCAAGACCAGAATTTAAGGAACATAAACCATTTTTGCCCCTCAGCACATGCTTTAATACCTCACAGAACTAATGCTTCCTGAAAAACAGTTTGACAAACACTGGTTTAGTCATTACATGCACAGACACATACAACCACACTTACACACACACAACTCTAAATAGTACCAAAGAAATGCCTAATATATGGAAGTCTAATGACATTTTAGGAACACGTAAATCCTTCTAGAACAAATGCTAAATCATTAAGACAAGGTAGAAAGTTGGAATAAATGTGTGTCAAGCCCGAATAATAAATATTTGCTAGAATGGCTTAAAATATTCATACTCCTTGAGCCAGTAAGTCTGAAATTGGCCTTCAGGAGAAAATACAAAGTTCGGGCAAATATTTATGCCTCTCCAGTTTTTTATTGCAGTGCTATTTATAATTCAAAAAAAAAAAAAACTAGACCCAGCATAAATATCCAACAATAGGAGAATCAAATAAGTTGTGATGTATACATTTATTCAGAGTATAACTCAGTGATTAAAAGTTATGTTTCTTAAAAAATATAATGTGGGAAGATTTTTATGATATAATGCCTGATGAAAGAACTAGCAGATTCCAGAGTTGTACAGATAGTATAATTTCAATGTATAAGCTATATGCACATAGAAAAAGGCTAAGCAGAAACATACCAGAATATTAAAGTATTTATTTCTAAAGAACGAGATAATCCATGAATGTTATTTTCTTCTTTATACATTCTAGTATCGACAAAATTTCCCACAAATGGCATATATTGCTTTTATTAGCAGGAAACAAAAATAAATTTCTCTACTTCATAATGCTGTCAATAACCATTTCCTGGAGAAGATCACTCTATACCTCTTTATCTTACAGCATATTACTCCTCTGGTGACATTTTCACAAAACTTAATTGGTAATTATAGAAATGGAAGAAAAGAAAGTCAAACCGAAGAATGTGACCTCCCCAAACACCTTTCTTCTAAAGAGAATTTTGATAGTCAAGACGACTCTGTGGTAACTTGACCAGTTAGAAGAGAAATTTTCCCCCAGAGCAGTGAAAGGCAATCCCAGTTTTTACCTCTTGGGATCTGTGGCTTCCTCTCACCTCCTTCAAGATGTCAATCAAGTTCCTGATAAACTTGGTAAAAGTGAATCTAAAGCAGACCATTATTAGTTTGTCTTGCCAGCTCTGGGAATTTTAGTCTCTCCGGGAATTAATGGCAAAGTGGTTGCTAGGCACTGCTGGTCTCAGATGTGTGACTTCATTAACTACATGTTACACAAGGCTAGAAATCAAGCCCTGGGAAGGACAAATAAGCATCTAAATCACAGTCTCTCTTCAGTCATCATGAAAGGTGTCTGTTTGTTGGTTTCCTAAACTGAGGGGAAGGAAAAAAAGACTTCCTTGCAGCAGTTTGGGTAAATATGCATTTATGAATAATACAACAATTACAAAATGTGTTGAGGTCTCCCCCACCTGCCATGATTTCTTCTCTCCAACCCTCTCACAAACCATAATGCAATTGTTGCACGATTGTAAGCGTGTGTTTGAAATTAAGAGTTAAGAACAATTTTACAAAAAAGCTTATCTTCCAAGTTTCTCCAATTCCAAAAAATGTTCATTTTAAAAACTGCTGTGGACAACACTTCATACTAAGTAGTACCCACAAGATAGAAAAGAGAATCGAACCATGAGTCACACTCACACAGCGGGAGAGACACCCAAATTCCTCTTTTGGGCAAAGAACAATACAAGCCACACTCCTAAATGCATGTATCTCTAGAGCAACCCCCTCCTCCCCATCTCCCTTCATTATTTTTTTTCAGCAGATAACTGGTCTTATTAAATGTGAGTAGAGTGGACCTAGTTCAAGATGGTGACACAGGAAGACTCTGAACTCACCTCTTCCATCAAATTACACCAGTAACAGAATAATTCTTCCTAAAGAATAACCGAGGACTGACTGAACAGCTACTGAACCAAAGACTGAGAGAATGCCGAGAAACATTGAGACAGAGACACGGCAACAATGGGAACCCTGCCCCCGACAGTACAAACTTGGGGAGGCATAGTAATGACCAATCAGGAACAGATCCTTCTGTCCTTGGGCACAGAAAAAAGGCCACAGTTTAACAGAGTGACTAGTCAAAGAGGAAGAGAACACACTAGAACTCTGAGAAGCAGCAAAGGGAACTGTGGGAAAGCTCTCCAGGTCAGAGGAACTGGAAAACAACATGGTTTATGATCCCATGCCTAGACCAGAGCAGGATCCAGACACCAGGACAGGTAGGTTCAGTCATCTCAGGGAGCTCCTGACTTCAGCAAATCCAGGGTCCTGAAGCCCCCAGCGCCCCAGTTGCACCAGGGCACAGAAAGGAAAGCCATAGTTTAAAAGGGCTGAGGAGCTTCAGAAATGCTCTCTCCCCAACCTCATCAAAAGCCCAGAGCAGAGCAGGGTCCAGCTCACAGCTGGCTTGCAACCTCAGCAAGCCCAGTGTTCACAAGCCCACACCAGTCGCCCCATGGTGCTGGGGTACAGGAAACAAGCCAGGGTTTTCTGGGGGTTTTGTTTGCTTGTTGTTTATTATTTTATTTTATTTTACTTTATTATTTTATTTTATTTTATTTTACTTTTTAAAATGTGTCTAGTCTTGTTTTGCTTTTATTTTTTTCTTTTGGGTTTTGATATTTTCTTTCTTGTTCTCATTTTTTAATTTTTTTCTCTTTAATTTTTCTTTTTTTCTTTTCTTTTTTCCTTTTTTTAATTTTATTAGTTGCTTTTTGTTATTCTCTCTTTAAAAACCATGGTTTAAAAGAGTAACTAGCATATACAGCCACAGCTCCAGCCAGCCAGCAAAAGTCACCAAGTACACACAGTCTACATGAGGATCACCATACACAAGACTACTCCTTCACCTAATCCATAGAAACAAACGCAGAAAGTCAAGTAAAATGAGGAGATAGAAGAATATGCTCCAAAAGAAAAAAAAAACTTCAGTAAAAGAATTAAATGAAACAGAAATAAACAATATGCCAGATAAAGAATTTAAAGTGATGATCATAAAGATATTCACTGGGCTGGATAAAAGAGTGGAAGAACTCAGTGACACCTTCAATAAAGAGATAGAAAATATTAAAAAGAACCAATCAGAGCTGAAGGATACAATAACTAAAACAGAAAACACAATAGACAGAACCGACAGTAAATTAAAGGATTCAGAAGAACATGTAAGTGTTCTAGAAGACAAGGTAATGGAAAGCACACAAGCTTAACAGCAAAAAGAGAAAAGAATTTTTAAAAATAAGGATAGATCAAGAGATCTCTTGGACAATACCAAGTGAAAAAATATTCACATTATAGGGCTCTCAGAAGAAGAGAGAGAGAAAGGCATAGAAAATTTATTTGAAGAGATAATAACTGAAAACTTACCTGAAGGAAGGAAATGGACATCTAAGTCCAAGAAGCTCAGACAGTTTCAAACAAGATGAACCTAAAGAGGTCCACACCATGGCACATAATAATTAAAATGTCAAAGGTTAAAGATAGACAGTCTTAAAAGCAGCAGGAGAGAAACAAAAAGTTACTTACAAGGGAAAACCTATGAGACTAACAGTTGATTTTTTGGCAGAAACTTTGCAAGCCAGAAGAGAGTTGCATGATATATTCAAGATCCTGAAAGAGTTAATTTCTTCACCTTTACGGTACTATCTAAAGTGGAAACATGTAATTAAATATCAACAAACAAAGGAATAAATGAGTACTCTCTGGTAACTCTACCCAGCAAGGTTATCATTCAGATTTGAAGGAGAGATAAAGAGTTGCCCAGACAAACAAAAGATAAAGGAGTTTATCCCCACTAACCCAGCCTTGCAAGAAATGGTAAAGGGACTTCTTTAAGTGGAAAAGAAACATCCATAATTGACAAGAAAAATATTAATAAAAAGATGTAAAATATAAAATATATTATAAAATGTGGAGAAGGGAGGAAAAAAGGAAAAGAAGGTGAAAAAGAAGGACGAAATTTTTTTCTTTTTCTTTTTTTTTTAGAATGTGTTTGAACAAATGACCATCAAATTAATATGGACTGTTATTTACAATCGTGTAATATAGTTATAATACATTGTGTCATATAATATAGTCATGTAATAGTTGTGTTATATATGAAGTTCATGGTAACCATGAATCCACACCAATGGTAAATACACAAAAAATAAAACCAAACAAAACACTATAGATACTCATCAATCGCAAAGTAAGAGAGCAAGAGAAGAGCAAAGAACTACCACCAAACTACCCCATACACATATACATATATCAATAATTTTAAATGTAAATGGCCTAAATACTCCAATCAAAAGACATAGAGTGGCAGAATTAATAAAAAACCAGGACCTATCTATATGCTGCCAACAAGAGACTCATCTCAGACCTAAAGATGCATACAGACTGAAAGTGAAGGGATAGAAAAATATTCACCATACAAATGGAAGTGAAAAAAAGAAAAAAGTCAGTGTTGCAAAACCTATATCAGACAAAATAGACTGTAACAAGAGACAAAGAAGGGCATTCCATAATGATACAGGGATCAATCCAACAAGAGGATGTAACAATTGTAAATATCTACACATCCAACACTGGAGCACCTAAATACATAAAAAATATTAACAGACATAAAGAGAGAAATTGATGGTAACACAATAATAGTAGGGGACTTTAACACTCCATTTACATCAATGGATAAATCATCCAGACAGAAAATCAATATGGAAATGTCATTGAATGACACATTGGTTCAGAAGGACATAACAGATATATACAGAACATTCCATCCAAAAACAACAGAATGCACATTTTTTTCAAATGCACATGGAACATTCTTCAGAATAGATTACATATTAGGCCATAAAACAAGCCTTGGTAAATTTAAGAAGATTGAAATCATACCTGCATTTTTCTGACCACAACAGCATGAAACTAGAAATAAATCACAAGAAAAAAAAAAAAACCACGAACATATGGAGACTAAACAACATGATACTAAACAACCAATGAGTCAATGGAGTGATCAAAGAAGAAATAAAAAAATACATGAGACAAATGAAAATACAACTGTCCAAAATCTCTGGGGCACAATGAAAGCAGCTCTAAGAGGGAAATGTATAGTAATACAGACCTACCTCAAGAAACAGGAAAAAAAAAAAAAACCCTCAAATAACTAATCCAATCTTTGACTAAAGGAATAAGAAAAAGAAGACCAAACAAAGCCCAAGATGAGTGAAGAAAGGAAGCAATAAAGACCAGAGCAGAAATAAATAACATGTGGAGAAAGAAGGAGAGAAAGAGAGAAAGAAAGAAAGAATCAATGGAACCAGGAACTGGTCTTTGAAAAGAAAAACAAAACTGACATACCCTCACTATGTCTCATAGACTCATCAAGAAAAATAGAGAAAGGACTCAAATAAATAAAATCAGAAATGAGAGAGCAGAAATAACTGATACCACAGAAATAAGAATTATAAGAGGATAGTATGAAAAATTATATGCCAACAAACAAGACAACCTAGAAGAAATGGATAAATTCCTAAAACATACAATCTCCCAAAACTAAACCAGGAAGAAATAGAAAATCTGAATAGCACAATTATAATAAATGAAATTGAATAAGTAATCAAAAATTACACCATACACAGAGATAAACTCAAAATGGATGAAAGCCCTGGATGTGAGATCTGAAATCAGAAAAATCCTAAAGAAGAGAACACAGGCAGTAATTTCTCTGCCATCAGGCACAGGAACATTTTTCTGTATATGTCACCTACGGCAAGGGAAACAAAAGCAAAAATAAACTTTTGGAACTACATCAAAATAAAAAGCTTTTGCACAACAAAGGAACCCATCAACAAAACAAAAAGACAATCTACTGAATGGGAGAAAATACTTGTGAATGATATATCTAATAAGGATTAAAATCCAAAATATATAAAAAATATATATAATTTAAAAATAAAAATATCCATTTTAAGACGAAAAATTGAGCTGATGGTGCTCAAAAATAGAAAAAAAGCACTAGGGACCAAAAACTAAGCATAAAAAATATCATACAAAGTAAAATAGTAATTGTATAGATGATTGATAAGAAAGAGAGATAAAGTGATCTGGTATATAATCAGTTTTCATAATGTAGAAAACAAAACAAGTGGAATAGAGAAAAAATTCAAAATTATCACGGAAGAAAATATTAAAATAAAAATTAAAACTGAAGATTGAAATGGCTTACCACATATCAAAAAAAAAAAAAAAAAAAGTAGAAAGTCACCGAAATTAGGATGGGTCCCTGGGAAATTTGATATAAAAATCTGATGCAAAATGAGCAACATCAAGATATATTTAGGAAAATTTACAAAATTATAAGGATTAAGAAACAAATCATAAAGGATACAGGAAGAAATGCAAGGTACATATCAGCCTAAGCTAGGAAGTAGAAGAAAATGTGAACTTGCTAATTAATTTCTTCACCTTTATGGTACTATCTAAAGTGGAAACATGTAATTAAATATCAACAAACAAAGGAATAAATGAGTACTCTAACTTTAACTTTTCTCTAGCTTTAGGGAGATATTTAAAGACCCAATCAATCTCTCTTGTCCTAGGGAAACATTCATCTGCAGTCTTTTGCTTCAGATAATTCAGCAATTCTTTTTTCTTTCAGAGGATTGTACTTCTGTTAAATGTAATTAAAGTTAAATTTAATGCTTAAAAATTGAATGTATAGTATAATCCATTTATTTTTCTAAAATTAACTTTAAAAATATATCTGTCTATGTGGGTAGAGAGAAGTTTGAAATGATGTTATTAAATTTTGGTTATTTTTTGGTTGTGAAATTTGAGCATTTTTTTTTTTTACTTCTTTATGCTTTTCTATACAGCTTTAACTTTTTAAAGACAATATCTTTTATGAAAATAACAATTATGTATTAACAAACAAGTAATAATTTAAAATGCTTTCTCTGGGAAAAATAAGTAATTTGCACGTATTTAATGTGTCCAGCATGAGGGTCCCATCAATTTCCGCTGACAGGTGTCATGATCACAGGCTGTAACTAAACTGAAGACTCTAGACCAAGAACTTCGCTCTAAGAATCACATCAAATGAAAGACAGCACAGGAAATTCAGGTGTCAACTCTTTACATCTGTCAAAGCAGGGATTAAAAATATTTGCTACATCAATCGCTTTTTATTTTGACCCTTTTTAATCATTTATATAGCACTTTGAGGTACACTGGATCATTTTTCTTTCTTTAGCTCTTTCTGTTCAGAGAACTGAAGCTATCCTAGAAATAGTCACACTTGGACATTAACCTATACTTAAACGGCAAAAGAGTTACAGAATAGGTTAGAAAATCATAATGAAATATGAGTTGATTTTTGATGAGTGCTACTAATGTATGGTTACAATTGTGGAATATCAAACAGGCATACTTTTCTTAATCTTTTAGCAACTTTTGTGGTTGAGATTCTCAGAATTCTAGTTAAGATGGGGGAACTTCCCAAAGGACTCTCCTGCTTTTCATTTCTGTTCTCTTCCCGAAACCCCATCCCCATTTATCCTCTATGATGTATGCCATTCCAGAATAAGCTTTCTAAAACTCAATTATGTTTCTTTTACCTCCATTATTAAAATTCTTTAATAAATACCCATCACCTTTCCTATAAGATCCAAACCCTACTATGTCATAGAAGGTTCTGATTCCTGACTCCCTTTATAAGGAAATTTTAGAGGGGAAGAATGCCTCCAAGTTTTCTCGAAGAGGGATTTGTCCTAAGCAGAGGACTAGAATTTCTCCGCCTTTTACTCAATCCAGCCCTGTGAAGGTAGAAATTTGATTAATAAATTATGGAAGAACAAACTGGAATGTGCAAGGTGAGCAACATCCTTCTTCCTCTAGATTGTAAGCTGTACATGGGGAACATAATTTCTGCACCTCCTCCAAGTCTCAGTCTGCCCCGGTCCTTTGCTTCTTTGATTGGGCTAAGAAATCTAATCTGTCTGGGCTTCAAAATTATTGAGCTCATTTGGCTAGTAAACCTAAAGCCACTTGCTCAACCTAGCCTCTATCAGTTTAAAAAAAAAAAAAAAAAAAAAGATACTATGCCTCTATTTGCTCTACTTTTCTTTCTTTTTATTTCTCAACTTTTTCACAATCCTGGTGGGGGAGAAGGGTGCTCTTTACCGAATGCCTCCCCAAAGGACCCAGTGCAGCTTGCCTTTCACTGAGGACTGTCTTTGCCAAACACTTTATTGGTGGATGCTGTAACTTAGGTTATGTCCTATGATCATCACAATCTTCACCTCTCCACAGCCTGTGCCCTGTGGCCCTTGGCTCCTCAACTCTCCTCCCCACCCCTATCCTCAAGCTCCATATTGTAAGGAAGGAAAGATGCCCTAGTCTGATTTGTAAAGTAATAATAAGATGGAAATTTCAAGACAACAAAGAGATAAAACTGGTCAAGTGTTTCACATATGCTAACTTTTCTATGAAAGGTAAAGTTCGAACAATACCTAGTTATCATATACATACCCTCTTGAACTTTCTGCCTCCTTAAGGGAAATGGTTCTGTGCCCTGAAGCTGATGTTTCTAGCTTGGTGATTAAGGAGTAGATGATAAGAAGGAGATTTCATGACTATAGCTAAACTATCTCTGGGGAGTTTTTAATCCAGAGTTCCTGCTTAGGAACAAAAGAACATGTTGAATCTTTTGTTATTTTCCTTGGAGTATGATTTTGGTGCCTTGCTAAAAAATGAATTATATACTCTACCATGATAAAAAGCCTCTACACCTTGACCTATGGAAAGATAACATTCTATGTGTCTTTTGAAGTGTTTTTGCAAAGGACCTATATCCTGTATTCCCATAAAATAAATGTCATTGCATCATTACACTATCAGTGCCTGACGGTTCAGTTCAAGGTGGGAGTCCTCTAAAATCTCATATAACACCATTTTGCTTTTCTGATTCTTAGTTCTATTTTTTTTTTCTATTCCATTTCTGATATAGAATTGGTGACAAAAAATTATTCCTATCAGCTTTTGGAAACAAAGTCATTAACATATCTACAAAGCAATAAACATAAATTCAAGTAAGAATAAAGTTAAAGATGTCTTTGTATGTTATACATTTTTAAGCAATATTGAGTATAATGATAAATGACAAATAAATAAAGGAGGAATAAGGAAAATTACATATGCATATCTTAAAATAACATGTGAAAACTTTTATTAATATTCTAAAATTTTTAGATAAGTGCCAGAGTTCTTAAAGTTTTACCTAAAGCTCCAAATAAAAGACCTATATTTAACGACTCTATTAAATTGTATCACAAACTTGAAACGCAGTATTCTTATTTCATTAATTTTTTAAAAAACGTTAAAGAGAAAATTGATAGTTATGGGAGCTAACTAAATAACTTCTAATTTGTAATAAATGAGAGAGGCCTCTTGCAAGGAAATACAGCTTCAAAATCAAATCAACATCCCATTTTAGCTAATTTTTTCCCATTAAAAATGAAATTAGTAGTGTCAGCCAGCATGCCAATATTTCAACTTAATCTGAAAGTGCTAATTTCTGAAAGTAGAATGTCTGTCAATAACACCAAAAAGGACTGGGATCTTCCTATTAGGTTAGCCATCCAGTCAGAAACTGAAGAGATCTTTATTTCTTCCAGGAGAAATTATATCTCTCTAGAGATATACATCTCTACAATTTATTAACTAGCATCTAACAAAAGTAACCAGATACATCTTTCTTAGCCTTAGTCAAATTACCAAGAAGTTAAATATAAAACCTAAACTTATTGTTAATCATACACCCACAACCATTGCTTTTGCAGAAGTGGGCTTCTATGCTAGACAGAAACAATAGATATGAAATAGAGCTAAACCTATTACCTAAGTCGCCTCAATCGACAGCCAGCACTGCAGCAGCAAGCCGCAATGGCAGAACCATCAGTCTCTCAATGTGGTTCAATAAGCACCAAATAGACCACATCCCAAGCTAAGCATATCCATGACATTTAGACCAGAGCTTACATTCAATGCCTGGGCAAAAAGGGTTTGATGATGACTTTGCCAACATTTAACCTATTTGGTATGAACTATAATTTGAATAAAACCATGCATGATACTGTGTTGCAAATAACACATCTACATGGTGAATCTAAATTTCTAAGGTTGAACTGAAAAGCTTGAGGTTTCTTTTCATTCTTGTTATTGATCTAATGTCAACCTCCCTGGGTTGCTTTCCTGCCAAAATGAGGCCAAATATTGGGCAGGTTAGGAAGATGATGTTTTTCAAACACTGAGGTTCACAGAGAAAAGGTTCTATTAAAAATCCCAAGTAACAGTATTACTATTTGTAATGTATCATAATACATTACTAGAGAAATGATATTCACTGAAATTAAAGGGAGCCTGTTTGAATTTGAGAATAAAAATGGTTTTCAACGGATTCTCTAATAAACCCTTGACTGTTTCTGAGGACATTGTAGGAAATACTCTGTAAGCCATACCAAAAGTTAAAAAATAATAATTTATGCTTACAAGTAAAGATTTATTTTATTTGTCTTCATAGGCAGTGAACTTATGTTCAGCTTTTTACTCTCATGGATTTGGAAAGAAAAGAACTTCATTGTCCTGTTCTTACTCTTGACTCTTTCTGCCTTCATTTTCGAGTCTGAATAGGAACCTCTTCTGCTTAAGTGTTAGATACACGTATTTTTATCTTCATGACATGCTACTGCAACATTTTAATTCACACATTTATTTACTCAAAAAAACAATTTTTGTCAGTGGGCACTTTCTCCCTGCTAGGCAATTGTGTGTTTTAGAAGATGCCACCTGACCGGAGCCAGTACCTAATTTGTGGGTGCAGTTTAAATTGAACAATATGAGGCCTCTTGTACAAAATTTATTAAGAATCTTAAGAGCACTAACCAAGGGTAGGGCAGCTAAGCAGACTGCAAAGCCATGATGCCAGCCCACATGTGATTTTTAGCACTGAGCCTTCTTTATTCTTTTCAGTACGAAAAAAAAAAATCACAGCTGATGTGCATTTCAAATGCCTTAGAAACTACGGTATAATCAGATGGGGCAACCAAGGCTTCACTGGCAATACATATGCTTGTACTTTTTTTCACATTTCTTTGCTTATTGAATTCAGAAGCACAAGTTTCCAGGAAGAGCCAATAATGCATTTGCACAATGTCATTACTCAAATACCTCATTTTTCTGCTTACAGAACTGAATACTTACTTCAGAGATTAAGAAGGACAAGTGGTAGCTTCTGTAATTTGATTCCAAGGCCAATTCCACATTAAGAATAATACCTTTGGTGGCTCAGTGGGTTAAAGCCTCTGCCTTCAGCTCAGGTCATGATCCCAAGATCCCGGGATCGAGCCCAGCATCAGGCTCTCTGCTCAGCAGGAACCTGCTTCTCCCTCTCTCTCTGCCTGCCTCTCTGCCTACTTGTGATCTCTCTCTGTGTGTCAAATTAATAAATAAATTTTTTTTAAAAAGTTCTAAAAAAAAAAAAAAAGAATAATACCTTTCTCTGATGTGGATAAACAGCTAATTAAACAGCCTACCTACAAGACCTCCAACATCAACTACACAAGTACTATCAATGGTAAGCGCAGCAGAGGAAGGTCTTTGACTCTAGAAAAAAAATCAGAGCCAGAATAAGGTTATTATAAACTGCATTTGATTGGTTCAACAAATATTTGAGCACCTCTAGAGTATCAGGTGTACAACTCTGACCAAAACAAAGTCTCTGTCCTCATGGAGCTCACGTTCCAATACTTGATAGCACAAAAGATAATTAGAAATAATTAGATATAGATAATAGATATAGATAATTAGATAGATAAATAGATATAGATAATTAGAAATAATTAACACCCGTGTGTGAATGTGTAATCTTCCTTTACAACTTATATTCAAAGAATTTTCTCTTGATAGGAAAATACCTTTAGTTTCTACTTGTTTATTCACATATTCAATCTACAAAAATTCACCAAATTAAGATCCAGAACTATGCTGGGATTTACTGTTGGAGTTATAAATACATAGTTACAGTTGTAAATTAGGTCATTTTTATAAGAGAAGTAACTTTGACTGTAACTAGCCTTATCTCACTATTTTCAATTCTCTATGACTTCAAAAGACTTGTCTTGTCAAATATATGGCATCTAAAATACTCTTCTTCTCTTTTTGTCCAAGACAAAAATCACTCGCGAATCTGGACTTTTTCCCACCAAATTTAAACACAGCCTCAAAATTCTGCAAAGATTAAATTTCCAGCTTTCCACAATCAATCCTTTAATTGTCTAATGAGGTGAAACTTATTTGCCTATTTTTGATTGAGCCTATACTTCAACCCACAGTTGATTTCTGAAGGGTAGGCATAATATTTTAGAAGAATAGTAAGTCTACTAATAAGATGTACTGCTGAAGGTAAGCTAACTACTATAAATAACGTTTCCAAAATCTCTGGCTGAACATTGTAAAATTTAATTTCTATTCACTTTCAGGTTCTAAGCAGAATGTCAAAGTGGATCCATGGCTCTACTCTATGCAATCACTCAAGGACTAGTTTTGTTTTGTTTTGTTTTTTCAATCCAAGTTCTCTACCATTCCCTGCAGTCTTGAGATCTTCCACTGAATCCTCCTTCAAGAACCATATAAATGGGGAAAATAGGTGTGGAGGATAGGAAGAGAGCTGTATGTGTCAGGCCTGTACATGGCATATTTTATTTTTGCGCACATTCCTTTGGTCGGAACTCAATCATGTGACTATGCTTCCCAACTGCAAGGGAGACTGGGAAGTGTAGTCCATCCGCGTGCCTAAGAGAGAAATGCAATGATGTTTGAAGAATATACAGCAGATCTCTACCACATCAGCCTCAAGCAGGATGAGATGGCAATGCATTTTGTAAATGTGAACTTAACTTACTAGCAATAAATAATTCTCAGCTTATAGTGCTCAGCCACTTAATAATAATTTAAATTTGATGTTAATGATCAGTACCTCTAAATATTGTTAAATCTGTTAAGACACTCCATTGCCATGAAAATACTATTATTATTTGGACCAATAGTTACCGTTAGAAAATTTTTGTTTGCAGTTTTATTATAGTTACAATATTTTTATACATGTCTACTTTTTAAATTTTTTTCTGTATGAGCCCACTGAAGTTTGCAGCCCTATATAAACATAGGTCTAAATTCTAAGAAAACTGTATTCCTTCTAGGTCAACTTGGATTTCCAAATTCAATTGGAGTATTGAGAATCTGGCTTGATATTCTATTTCTGGGGCTAGTTAGGCCTGTCAACCAATAATGGACTTCTTGGAAGATCCAAAAAATACTTTCCAATTTTCTCAAAAATCACCTTGAATTTTTTGGAACCACCAAGATGGTAAACAACAACAGTGAATTCCAGGGTAAAATGACAACCATGGGTTTATTTCACAGTATTCTGATGAAAATGAAAGACCCACACCTAAAAAAAACAAAACAACAAAAGCAATAAAAACTCTGCTTTTGATATTGCAGAATGAAATAAGATATTTTCAAGCTGGAAGGAATTCTAGAGATGATAGAGTATGTTGATGCACGTTCTGAAATCCACAGACCACTTTTGGCCCTTCTGACTCTTTGGTGTGGCTCAGGAATGGGGCTTGTAGAGAGCCAAATTCTGCTTACTGTTTTCTAGCCTTTAGAAATTGCTTGTTAATCAATGTTTTGTAGCTCTACTGCTTGAGTCTGGCTATTAGAAAGAATATGTTGATTGAAATTACTGGGCAAGCAATGAAAGAAATGATCTGCTTAGTGTGGAATATAAGAGAAAAAAACAGCAGGTGGCAATGTGTATGTGACAGGCTGTTTTCTAAATAAAACATAAAATACTTCTATGGCCATTGCCAAAAGGAGAAAAGTGGCTGATGAAAATCATATGTTCCGACACAAGGGGTCTGGGGAATATTTTTTAGATTAAAAACATTGTTGACTTTTTTCCTATTTGCAATGGGAAAGTCTCGCTCTGAAGAATACAGTATCAAGAGTCCTGATATGATAAAACACATTTTCAATGAAGTGGTTAGAAGGCTAGTAAGGAGGCAAAAATACCAATTTCAAAAATAAATTTTAATTCAGTCTCAATACTTCTTTATGATAGTATTTTATTGTATTTCCTGAAATTTAATTCAAAAAAAGACTCTTGACAGAGAAATAATACAGGAAAATAAATAACAAATAAGAAAATAAATAAATAAGTAAAAGAAAAGAAAAGAAAAGAAATCTTACATATAATCACAAATATTACATTTCCTGATAAAATATGTAATTAATAAAATTTGTTTTGTTTCAAAGGATACGTCTTCCTGATATTCATGAAAAGTGGTGAGCTTACAACTGATCCAATCCAATGCCTTCAACATAAAGAAAACAGATAACTGGAGGAGTTAAATATTTTCTCAAAGTCACAAAATGAACTTCTACAACTGAAACTAGAAGGTAAGTCTACAGAACAGGAATTCATAGTTCTTACTACTGAAAACGATAAGCTCAAAAAAGCTTTTTTTATTTAGTGTTGCTTTGTGCCTGTAACCAGCAGGTGATGGCAACTAATTATAATTTTTACATACTCTAAATTGTACATCATTAACATTAAATTACATTTTAGATATGAACTTTAATTCCAGATATACAAAATAAAATGAATACCAACTCACTAAATCTTCACCCCTACTGTTTTAAATATAATTGCCTACACACCTGTGAAAATATGGAATAGATCATTTTAACACACACAAAAAAGTGAGGATCCTGTTAATAGTAAAGAATGGAATAGGTTATGCACTGTTCAGAATTCTAAGATAGGATTCTAAGAGGCTTGCAAGATGGAATGTAGTCAATATAAATAGTTATAAGCACTAATCAAGGTGAGAGGAGAAAAATCAATATAACAGTTACCAAATTAGGGAAACTAATATTAGTCTTATAAACTAAATCACTTCTGTAGCACAGAAGTAAATTATCAGTCAAGTACACAACACATCTTCGGGGATAAAATTGTGCAGAATGTGGCTTTGATTTGTATTTCCCTGATGCTGAGTGATGTTGAGCACTTTTTCATGTGTCTGTTGCCCATTTGGATGTCTTCTTTGCAGAAATGTCTGTTCATGTCTTCTGCCCATTTCTTGATTGGATTATTTGTTCTTTGGGTGTTAAGTTTGATAAGTTCTTTATAGATTTTGGATACTAGCCCTTTATCTGATAAACTGGTTCAGCCACTCTGGAAAACAGTATGGAGGTTCCTCAAAAAGTTGAAAATAGAGCTATCCCACGACCCAGCAATCGCACTACTGGGTATTTACCCTAAAAACACAAATGTAGGGATCTGAAGGGTCACATGCACCCAAATGTTTATAGCAGCAATGTCCACAATAGCCAAGCTATGGAAAGAACCTAGATGTCCATCAACAGATAAATGGATAAAGAAGATGTGAGATAGATAGATAGATAGATAGATAGATAGATAGATAGATAGATATAGATATATATACATACACAATGGAATACTACGCAGCCATCAAAAGAAACAAAATTTTGCCATTTGCAACAACGTGGATGGAACTAGAGGGTATTATGCTAAGCAAAATAAATCAATCAGAGAAAGACAATTATCATATGATCTCTCTGATATAAGGAATTTGAGAGGCAGGGTGTGGTTCATGGGGGGTGAGGAGGAAATGAAACAAGATGGGATCGGGAGGGAGACAAACCATTAGAGACTCTTAGTCTCACAAAACAAACTGAGGGTTGCTGGGAGGTAGGGGGGAAGGAATAAGGTGGCTGGGTTATGGACATTGGGGAGGGTATGTGCTATGGTGAGTGCTGTGAAATGTGTAAGCCTGATGATTCACAGACCTGTACCCCTGGGGCAAATAATACATTATATGTTAATAAAAAAAAATTGTGCAGAATCCAATAAAAGAACAGAATTTTCTCTGAAGTAGTAACAACTAATGAGAAATGGAAAGAACTGAAAATTTAGCTTGAACAAACTTGTATGGCACTCAAATCCACTCCCTTTGTTTATAAAAACATGCTTCTCATCCTTGAGGGTAAATTCTTTAAGGAGTTCATGGTCTGTTTGGGGAGACAAATGTATCTGAAATAATAACTAATACTTCCCAACTTTTCCAGTATTTCTGCCTCTCCCCTCTATTTGTACAATAATCTGATCTTGCTACATACAAGTGTCAAGGAAAACTGATTTACTGTAGAAAAAATAAATATTTTTAATTTTCAAAAGCCTAACTTCTGAGGGAATTCAGGGAAAAGAAGAAACCAAATGAATTAGAGCTAAATTTCCTGCCCCTATGACAGAATAAAAATGTCCTAGGATTGAAAGAGAAGAAATTAAGTCAACAGGAAGGGAGAAAGTACTTATAGGAGATAATGCATTGGTAGAGCCTAAGATAATGTAACTAGGCCTCAAGGGTTCCTGCTGCAAGAAGAGAGGCCACTTTACCTCCAGTGCAGTTCCAGTTTAAGTCATTTTATTCTGTAATATGCCTAGCAGCCTCAAAGGGCAGCTGCACGCCATTGTGCTGGTTGTGAACTCCGCAATTCTGGGGGTTACTATTCACATAGATACTGACATGAATGGCACCCTCTGGAGTTGTGTCACCAAATAAAACAACTCTAGAAGCCTTATGGAGCCAAGGTAGCCCTTGAAGACTGCCCAGTCCCTATCCATGGTACACTGCCTGTGTTGAGAAGTCATGTTCTCTCTCCTTCCTGCTAGTATCTGGTGAGCTTTTTCTTTATGGATGTCAGCACCTCACCCATTGACCATCGAATAGGCTGGCTGTGCCCTAAATATTTATTTAGCCCACCATCCGACCTACTCTTCATTCAGTATACAAGGAAACATACAAGTTACAAAATTCTGTAATACCATTATAGAAAGGAGAACAAATGCTTGAAATGCCTGTGTTGGTGATGAAGCGTCAAGGAGATTTTTAAGAACGGTCATCTAAGTTGAGTTTTGAAACCTGACAAAGTTTTGCAGCTGATAGTTTACTACAACAGTAACAATAACACTTTTTATGTCTTTTAAGTGCCAACCATTGTTCTAAATGTTTTGGAGAAGAATAGTATGGGATAGTGATATACCATTTAAGATAAGAATACACATATTGATTAAAAATGAAGTCTTTGGGATCAGGCTTCCTGGATTTGTATCCTAGCATCAAATCTTGAGCAAATTCCTTATCTTCTATGTGCTTCAGTTTTCTCATCTGGAAAATGTAGTGGCATGGGAGATATAAAAAATATGCAGATCAAACTTCTAGTGATGAAAATGACTATATCTGAGGTGAAAAATACACCAGGATGGGATAAACAAATAATTGGACTTTACATAAGAAAAGAATGGTGAACTTGAAGACATAGCAATAGAAACCACCAAAAATTAATCAGAAAGAAAAAAAATACCAAAAACAAATGAACATAGCATCAATGAGCTCTGAGACGGCCTATGAAGTGTATGATGTAATTGTAAGTAGAGTCCTCAAAGAAGAAGGGTGGGGACAGAAGCCATAAATGAACCAATGACTGAAAAATGTCCAAATTTGATAAAAATTATAAGCCCATAGATCCAAAAGTCTCTATTAACCCCAAACACAAGAAACAAACAAACAAAACTACTATTGAGGCACATCAAAATCAAATTGCTTAAAATAGTGATAAAGACAAAATCTTAGAAGCAGTCAGAGAAAAAACACACAACACATACAGAGGAACCAAGATGACAATGGCTGTAGGTTTCTCATTAGAAACAATGTAAGTTAGAAGACAGCGGAATGGTATCTTTAAAGTACTGTCAAAGTAAAATGAAAATATATTTAAAACTGAAGGGAAAATAAATGTTTCTTCCTCAGATCAGAAACAGGCAAGCATGACTACCCTCCCTAGTTGTACTGAAATTTGTATTAGCAGTGCTAGGCTGGGAAAAAAAAAAAAAAAAAGAGGTGCTAGGCTATGTGGTAAGGTGAGAAAAATAAATAAATAGCATACATATTAAAAAGGAATAAGTAAATTATCCTTCTTTGGAGATGATACAATGACTATGTAGAAAATCCTGTGGAATCTAAAAGAAAACTACTAGAACTAATTGGTGAGTTTTGCAAGATTGAAGGACACAAGAAAATATATAAATCAATTATATTTTTAATATACTAGCAAAGAGCAATCAGATATTAAATTTTTAATGCCATTCTAAGTTCAGGTGCAAATGCAAAGAACCAAAATAGCTAAAACAACTTTGAGAAAGAAAAACAAAGTTTAAGGACTTAGACGTGGGAGTTTAAAAAATTGTATAAAGCCACAGTAATCAAGACAGGGTAGTATTGGGAACAAAACAATAAACTTTTCTCAATACGTCACTCACATATAAAAATTAACTCAAAAGGTGTTATAGGCTTAAAGGTAAAAGCTAAATTTAAAGACTTCTAGAAGAGGGGCATCTGGGGACTCAGTCACTTAAGTGTCTGCCTTCAGGTCACGATCCCAGGATCCTGGGATCAAGTCTCCTGTAAGGCTCCCTGCTCAGTGGGGAGTTTGCTTCTCTCTCTGCCCCTCCACTGCTTGTACTTACATGTGCTCTCTCTCAAATAAATAAATAAAATCTTTTTTTAAAAAATGAAATTAAAAACTTGTCAAAGAAAACATAGAAAATAATATTTGTGACCTTGAATTAGGCAAAGAGTTCTAAGATACAACAGTAGTAGGACAATCCATAATTTTTTTAAAAAGGTAATAAATTAGACTTCATGAAAATTAAAATGTCTGCTTTTTTAAAGACACTAAAGAGAATGAGAGCATAACCATAGACTAAGAAAGTATTTGCACACAGAAAATATTTGCTAATCACATATTGGATGAAGGACTTGTATCTTGAATATATAAAGTCCTCTCAAAACCTAACATAAAAACAATTTGAACTAATTGATTAACCAATTAATTTTTTTTAAAGATTTTATTTATTTATTTATTTATTTATTTGACAGAGAGAGATCACAAGCAGGCAGAGAGGCAGGCAGAGAGAGAGGGGGAAGCAGGCTCCCCGCTGAGCAGAGAGCCCGATGCAGGGCTCGATCCCAGGACCCTGAGATCATGACCTGAGCCGAAGGCAGAGGCTTTAACCCACTGAGCCACCCAGGCGCCCCAAACCAATTAATAATTAAAGCAATAGTTTGAACAGACACTTCACCAAGGAAGAGATACAAATGGCAAATAAGTACATGAAAGGATGGTCAATATCATGTCATTGGAAAAATGCAAATTAAAAACACAATGAGAGACCACTAAATACCTACTAAAATTATTAAAACTGAAACACAGAACATATCAAAGGTTGGCAAGATGTGCAACTAGAACTCTCATACACTGTTGATGGAATGTAAAGGCCATAATCACCCAGAAAAACAGTTTGGCAGTCTCTTAAGAAATTAAATACATACCTATCGTATGACTCACCCCTCCCATTCCTTAGTATTTACCCAAGAAAATGAAAGAAGACATCCATGCAAAGACTTGAAAATAATTGCTGATAGAAGCTTTAATTGTAGGGACTAAAAACTAGAAGCAACACAAACAACCCTGAATCAGTGAATGAACAAATTGCAATACATCTATACGATAGACTACTACACAGCAGGAAAAAGAGGGGAACCCCTGACACATGGGGCAACAGGAATGAACTGCAAAATAATTATGCTGAGTGAAAGCCAGATGACAAAGAATACACACTATACCATTCCATTTATGCATAATTTTTTAAAATGGCAGCTAATTTGTAGTGCCAGAAAACAGATTAGCAATTGCATATAAGCCAGGGAAGGCAAAAGGGAGGGACTACCAAGGGGCATCAGGAGACTTCTGGGGATGACAGATGTGCTCATCTTCATTTTGGTGATGGCCTCACTATTTATACCTATGTCAAAACTTACCAAATAGTGCATTTTAAATATGTGGAGCTTATTGTGTGTCAATTATACTTCAATAAAGCAGCTTCAGAAAATAAGAATTTATAACACCACCAAGATGACCCAGAAAGGCACAGTAGAGACAGATTTCTGCTTCTCAGGGAACACAATAATTTTCTTTTCCATTCACAAAGTAGAGGCCCTCAATCACTCTACATACATGGCACTATGTAAAGAGACACACAAATACATGCAATTTTCTCTTTGAATCACCTAGCTGCCAAAAAGATAATATAATGCTGAGATAAGCATACAGAGCCCTCATTAAATACAAAGACTTATTCTTTTTTTTCACGTTAGCTCACTGAAAATTAAACACATGCTACTGGATCTGACCTGTCATTCATTCTGCTGCTATTATGGGAAGTCACAGGCAGCTGAGGCCACAGAGGGCAAAGATGTCAACAGTTTACATATCATGTTAAGCATGTGATGACAGAATTGCTGGCCAACTTTAATTTTTCATCTCACATTTACTCCAAAAGTGCAGATAGAAAAGGAAAGTGCATTTAATGTGTTCCATGGGGAAATACACGTGACAGAGCATTCCAGAAACTCCCTTCTTAAAATAAATACATACTCTGGATAGAGACTCAAAAAAATTGTAATGGCGTTGCCTCTGGGGAATAGAAACAAGAGAATAAAAGAAAAGTTTACATTTGGGTATGGCTGTTTATATGCCTGGAAGTTGATGCCATGTGTGCAATGTACATTTTCAAGAGAAAAATAAATAATAACAATGTTTAAATGAAGCACAGCTCTGCCACTAGGATTGATGTCCCTGGGTCAATCCCAAGGAATGGGTCTGGTACTACCTGGTACTAGAGCTTCCCTCTTTAGATCAAAATCATTCTCTTTTTTTAATCTTAATTTAAATTTATATTATTTTTTAATTTACTGTTGCTTCTACAAATTCTATTTGACATGTTAAACTGGTGTACCACTTGCAAAGACAACTGGAGGATGGTGGCGAGATATATATATAATGAGGGCGAGATATAAATTATTAATATTTAGTGTGACTCCTCTACCCCTGGATATAAAAGCTGTAGAAACAAAAGTTAAGCCAACAGATTGTTTTTTCATCTGCAACTTAAAGGCTGTCTTTATCCTTGTGTGTAGTTGTAGCTAATTTACATTCACTTGGCATCTTTTGAAAATGTTCATTATATACTGCATTAATGTTAACTGCTTTCCATAGAGAAAGAAAATTTGCACTGTCACCCATCCTTAGACATGTCATTGAAAGATATTTTTTTTCTCTATCATTTAGTAACTTTGCATTCTATTAGAAAAGCTTCCAAAATGTTAGCAGGCATCCATTATCAGTTCAAATACCTTTTACTTTCAGTTTTTCATATGTATAACTGAAGAATGGTATAAATGTTCTTTGTTCTATTATCTTCTGATAAACTCTACTGGAGAAAAAACTGCTAATATTTAAGAAAACCTAATTAGAGATTTTACACATGTGTAACCACCCACAGGAAAAGCAGCATTTTTCCTTAGTCATTAAAAAAAAAAAAGGAAGGAAAGAAGGAAGAAATAGAAGAAATTAAAAGAACATAAAAGAAATATGTATAATTATTCTTTACAAATCCACATAAACCCAAGTTATACATAATAATGCTAAATTCTCCTGTACAGTATCTGTAAACTATTTTTAACAATAATGTATTGCTTCTCTTTACTATATCATCAAAGGAACCATAGTATACAAATTAAATTGGTCAGTGGCTGAAGTTCCAAGAGCAATTATTGTGCCAAATCTATTACCAATTATTCCCAGACATTTCTCATTTCAAAACCAGACCTCATCACTGACTAACTCTACAAATTTGAACAAGAAATATAACATCTATATCATTAGCATCTATGATATTCACTTTTCTCATCTATAAAATGGGACAGTAATCCATGCATTGTATAGGTGTATTATAAGGTTTAAATTAGATGATATATGTAAGATGCTTGGTAGTTGGTATTCAACTCATATTCTTACCTTACCCTTCAGACGCAACCTAGCCAGTATTTTAAAGAGTAAAAAAGAAAGAAAGAAAAACTTTTTCTGCTATTTGTTCAATCTTAACAAATGTATTTGGTTTAATGGGTCATTACTAAATCACACACATACATTTGTACAGTTTTTGCATTCAGTAACTAGGGTCTTATACATTCTATTATTGGTAACATAGTTTCAGAACAGCAACCTCAAAAATGTATATATAAAACTTTCTGAGGAGTAGCAGCCCCATATCAACTATATAATATGATTTTGTATGCTTAAAAACAGTTTTTAAGTTATAAGTTATCACTTAAATACCTTAAAACTTCTAAGACCCAGAAAACCATTCACAATCATTTGAGCACACTAAGACCCTAAAGGAATATCATAGAGTTAAGCTGAGAAGTAGCACCCTGGTCAGCCAGAGATTGTAATATCTTGGTGAAAAAAAAGACCCAAAGTGATTCACTGGCAACTAGAAAAACTCCTTGATAAAGATATTCTCCAACCATCCCTACTAAAGCATATCTGATAATCAAAAACATACCTTATAAATATTCTACACACACAAAAAGGCATGGATACTCACCAACCTTAAACAATTGTAATTATGCCATCTTTGACTCAACAAACTTTTACTAAGTGCTTATAAAGTACCAAGCTTCGGAGATCCTAGATTAGAAAGACATACCATTGTTCCCCAAAGAATCCACTTTTTTTTGCAGCTAAAGCTGTCAGACATATAGACAGGTCATTGTGGTAGCAGGTGACTTATGCTGTGATGAGGCAGACACTAGACTGGGTAAGGGGGGCACCCGGCCCTGAGTATAGGCATGAGGAAGTCTTTTTCTTTTTTTTATTTCAATTCCAGTAGAGTTAACATACAGTGTTATATTAGTTTCGGGTGCACAATATGACGATTCAACAATTCTATACATTACTCAGTGCTCATCATGATGAGTGTACTCTTTAGTCCTCATCATCTATTTCACCCAGCCACCCCCAGCCCCCCCCCCCCCGGTGTCCATCAGCTTGGTCTCTACAGTTAAGAGCCTATTTCTTGGTTTCTCTCTCTCTCTCTCTTCCTTTTCCCCTTTGTTCATTTGTTTTGTTTCTTAAATTCCACATATGAGTGAAATCAAATGATATTTGTCTTTTTCTAACTGATTTATTTCACTTAGCATCATACTCTCTAGCTCTGTCTCATACCTGTCAGAATGGCTAAAATCAAAAACAAGAAACAACAAGGGTTGATGAGGATGTAGAGAAAAAGGAACTCTAGTGCGCTATTGGTAGGAATGCAAACTGGTGCAGGCACTGTGGAAAACAGTATGGAGGTTCCTCAAAAATTGAAAAATAGAACTACCCTATGATAGAAAAATGAAAAATAGAACTACCCAAGAATCAAACCTCATCACTGACTAACTCTGCAAATTTGAACAAGAAATATAACATCTATATCGTGAGCATCTATGATATTCACTTTTCTCATCTATAAAATGGGGCAGTAATCCATGCATCGTATAGGTGTATTATAAGGTTTAAATTAGATGATATATGTAAGATGCTTGGTAGGTATTCAACTCACATTCTTACCTTACCCTTTAGACCCAATGCAGCCAGTATTTTAAAGAGTAAAAAATAAAAGAGTAAAAAAAAAGAAAGAAAGAAACTTTTTGGGCTATTTGTTCAATCTTAACAAATGTATTTGGTTTAATGGGTCTGAACTTTCTGAAATTTCTCTGAACTAATTCTCTCATTAATATCTTTATCAAAGAGTTTTTCTAGTTGCCAGTGAATCACTTTGGGTCTTTTTTTTCACCAAGATATTACAATCTCTGGCTGACCAGGGTACTACTTCTCAGCCTAACTCTATGATATTCCTTTAGGGTCATAGAACTACCCTATGATAGAAAAAATGAAAAATAGAACTACCCAAGAATCACACTGCTGGGTACTTACCCTCCAAATACAAAAACACTAATTCAAAGGGATACATGCACCCCTATGTTTATTGCAGCATTGTTTACAACAAGCATGAGGAAGACTGTAGGGACAAGATGGTGCCCAAACTGTGTCCTAAAGGGTGAGAAGTTAGCTAAGCCCGATACAAAGAAAGAGCCGTCTAGATAGACGCCCCTGGAACTCCACCTGAATAAAGACCAGGGTTCTGGATGAAATGCTATTAAACTATTTGAAAATCCATCTTGTTGATATTAGTAAGGATGCCTTAAAATGAAGCACAATTTCACTGAACTCATTCCCTCACCGTCTCAAAAGTGTAAATATGAGCTGCTATAGTACTGACTGAAAATGTCACCACGTGCAATTCAATCTTCATTAATCCAAAATTGTCAGGTAGCATATTTCCAGAAGCCGTATCAGCAACCACCAACAACCAATACAGGCAAGCAAAATTAGAAGATTTACTTCACGAAGAGAAAGCTTGGCATGTACTAACTAAGGAAAGAGTATGCATCCAAATGAACTCATTAACAAGAACCTAGCAGCTGCCAGATTACTACCAAGAAATGAAGAGCCTATTGAAATGTAAACCACAAGAGAAAAGAGTTGGGCAAGTGGTAAAAAGCACAAGGATATTCCCCCAAAATATTCCCAAACACATCAATTGGCATTGCTTAATTTGAAAGAGTTATACTTCCTTCAATATGGGAACTTCCCATAATAAAACAGAGGTCCAGTCTTATACTTAACTGCTTTTTATATTCACTAAGTTGAGCTTTCTACATTTTATAAATACCAGATGTATTTTAGACTCAGAGCATCAACCTTCATAACGGACCAAAGCAATCCAAGTATTTTAACATCCCAGAGGCATAGACATCATGTTTATTAAATAAACAATCATGTTGTTAGGATAAAATCTGAGGTTTTCCCACATCTCTAATAAATCATTATCAGTACTTACTATCAAATTTCAATCTCAAAAAAATGTACGTTGATGTGCAGTATTCCCAATTATCAAGGAATATTGGAAGATTCCCCTTTACCTAAAATCACACTCTTTAAAATGGTCATTTTGTTTTAGACAACTAGATCAATAAACAGATCCTAAGTCACCTCATTATATTTTATGAAACAGTATAATTTTAATTATATTCTGAGCATGTTTGCCATATCAAATTTGTATATTTTTCTTCAATATGAGAGTATTCATTATTTGCTACGATGCAGGAAAAAAGTTTAATCATAAAATCCAATATTGCTTTAAGTTTATCATCCCAATATGTTTCATATGAATTGTTTGAAGCATTATAAAAATAATTAATGTTCACATTGCCCTGCACTGAAGAATATATTATAAACAAAAAACTTCATGGAAAGGTTAGGCATATAGCGAAAAATTAGATTTTGAGCTAAATTATGTCTACAAGCTTAAGAGGTAGATGTTCATTCTAGCTTGACATTCTATAGAGCTCAGAACTCACTATCCAAGGATCTCTACAAGTCATTATTTTTGGCCTTTATTATGCCTAGGAACAAAACTTTTAATGATGCATTCCCTATGTGAAAAAGAAAGGTGTGTTTCTGGGATGCCTGGGTGGCTCAGTGGGTTAAAGCCTCTGCCTTCGGCTCGGGTCATGATCTCAGGGTCCTGGGATCGAGTCCTGCATTGGACTCTGCTCAGCGGGGAGCCTGCTTCCTCCTCTCTCTGCCTGCCTCTCTGCCTACTTGTGATCTCTCTCTCTCTGTCAAATAAATAAATGAAATCTTAAAAAAAAAAGAAAAGAAAAGAAAAGAAAGGTGTGTTTCTGATTGTGATAGAACCAGGTAAAATATTTCCCTTCATGTAATACACAAGCATTCACTTTGCTGCCTTATATCTTCAGATGAATATATCGGGCTTCTAGAAATGTATATTGTAACAAGACTATGATTTCTCCTTTTTTGTAATGCCCCACAGCATGCGGTGCAATGGTGTGCAATTAGCAAATGATCTATAATCATTCATGGTGTGCTGGCTAAACTTTTCCTGATTTAAAAGTAAGCCTTTAATCAGTCTCATGAGGTGTCAAATGCTAGGCAGGAATACAATGTGCTCAAGCAAGCGTTGTCCAGAAGTTACCCTAGTCGCCCTTCCAGAACTTCATCTTGACACTCACACCTCTGTTAAATATATAACAGAATAGGGACACTTACAGATTTAACTGGCTCACCAAGGCTATTGCGGAGTTACCCTAAAGGTTCACAAGACACTGATTTGCAATTTTTCTACAAGACAAATTTTTTTTTTTTTTTTACAGGACAAATTTAATTTCTTTGAAACTGTTGCAGATTATCTGACAGCTGAGCTCTGAATTTGTGGCTGTTTTATTTTAAGCTAGTCATCCTTGAATACTTCCTTTGGAAGTATTGTGATTTGGGGATTTCAGACAAATCTTAGGATGCATCCCTCATACATATCTCCTGCCTCATTTCTTGTCACCCTCTCCCAGGCTTCACCTACAACTACTACAACACATACACATGGCCTCAGTCATTCAATACAAATGACAGACCTTTAGTCTCTGCATCCTCTCCTATCTACATTCCTTTACAATAGGGAGTCATTTGAGAGATTCGAAAGCAGAAATAATATGAACAGATTTATGTTTCATAAGGGCACTTTGAAAGGTTAGCTTCCTATTAGGTTTAATGAAGTACCTATCTTCTGTGTTCTCATTGTTCCATGAGCATATTTGCCAAAGATTTCAGGAACAATAAAACCCAGATCCTCAAAATTCACATCTTCTCCGTCCAGATATTGAGCTCTTCTCTTTTTTTTTTTTAAGTAGGTTCCACACCCAGCATGGAGCCAACATGAGGTTTTGTACTCATAACCCTGAGATCAAGACCTGAACTGAGATCGAGTCAGATGCTTAACCAACTGAGCCATCCTTAACCAACTGAGGCATCCCTTGAGCTCCTTTTACTCTTTGTTCTCTTCAAGATGCTGTACCCAAAACTGTATGATCCTAGTAGTTTCAATAACACCAGAAGAAACTTTCTCTTCCAGGAAAAATGAAGTAGCAGAAGATAGATTTATCTTTTTTTCTAAAAAAAAAAACTTTAAATGGACAAATATATGAAATGACATTCACAACATACTGAACATCAGACAATAAAAAACCAAGTGATTTTTAAGAGACAGGAGACCAAGTGAGCCCTATGATTGCCTTGGCTTAGTGCCTAGAGAGTTGGACAGGTCATGATGATTCAGGGAGGGAGAACCTAGCTATGCCTGATAGATTTATAAGAGATGACACTGGGAATTCAGGGAAGCCAAGGCCGCTGGAGTTCAGACAGAACAGAGCTGCCAAAACAAGAGAACCAAGAGCTAAGGAGTATCCTCCTTATGTCCTCATCTAAGTACTAATCAGAGCCTAAGTGTGAGGAATCTACCCAAGGCCATGGAAAGAAACATCCAAAATTATTAGAGGGGAAAAAATGCCAGAGTTGACACAGAGCCATGAACAGTTCCTGGTCTCATCAGACAGAACTGAGAACCTCATAAGTCACAGGACATAGATTATAATATTTAGAAGAGTTTTGCCTTAATTCTGGGAAAAAGCTTCCCTATCTAGATATGTGCAGCTCTCATTCTGCCTGACAGCTTAAGAGTAAGGCTCAAAAGGAACAAATGGTTTCCGAGTAACTTAACTGCCGCAGTAATTTCAGGAATACAAAAATATCCAACAACAAACAAAGTAAAATTCTTAAAGCATGGCATCCAATAAAAACTTAGCAAGCATGTAAGAAACAAGTAAATTTCACCCATGAGTAGAAAAATTGTCGATCAGTTGGAATTGACCTAGAAATTATACAAATGATAGAAGTAGCAGACAAGGACAATAAAACAGTTTTAACTGCGTTCCATATGTTCAAGTTAAAAGAACGAAGCACATTAATTGGGGACACAGAAGATATAAAAATACACTCAAATCAAACTTCTATAGATGAAAACGACCATGTTTGCAGAGGATAGAAATCACTTAAATGTAAAGACACATACATATATATTAAAAGTAAAAGGGCTAATAACCTCAAAAGAAATTAAGATATTTCCCATTTTTGCAAAATTTTTTTTGCCCTGACCAAAAAATAATTTCTTAAAAAGTGTATAACTCTTCAAAATTTCATTAAATCGTAGGTTTTTGCTTTCTTATTTCTCATTTATTTTCAGGATTTCAAAAACAATAAAACAATACAGGCAAATTCATCACTTCTAGTCCTAGTTTTCTTTTCTTTATGATAGATTAGCAAATTAGGCATCTGTTTGCATCCTATGAAATTTTCAACAAGAGAACTCAATGGAACTAGCAAAACCAATATCTATTCAAAAGTACACCTTGTGGGACATTTTGGCAGATGCTTTGCAAACTGAATAGACACAAGTGAGTCAATTTCCCTTTATTATCCATAAACATTGTATAAAACTAGACATTTCAGTGTTTACCAATCTTGATTTATAATTTTTATGCAAATTATGTTGATTTGTATAATTCTAAACTACTTAATTACAAATTACTAATTAAGTAAGCAAACATATTAAATATTATAAAGAAAAACATAATTAATGGTAATATCCCCAACAAACGTATTCAAGCTTATAACGAAGATGTTAAAAAAAGAGTATTTTTTATCAAGTAATGATTTACAAAGATTTAGGATTACAGATAGACATAGTACTATAATATAGAAGTGTAAATATAATTACATACAATTTCTACACTATTTTAAAATTTTTTTCTTTAGGTTTTTAGCCGTAAACAAAATGCTTTGCAGAGAATGATTTAAATATTTTCTCACTATAAACACCACAACTTTAAGATGATTGAAGACTTTTTAAAATAGAGAAACTAAGATACTAATAAACTAAGCACTTTGTCCAAGGTCCCCTGAAGAATTAATTAGTTTGTTTATTCATTCATTCGCTCATTTAAACATTTATTAAATCCTATTGCAAACGAGGCATTCTGCTAAGAACTGGAATGACGTAATCGAATAAAAAATAGTCCTTCCATAATGTGTTGACATCTGCTATGAACTGAATGCTTGTGCCTCCCCAAAATTTATACATTGAAATCCTAATTCTCAATGTGATAGCATTGGGACTCACCTATTGTACCTTCGATCTATGAATTTGACTATTTTCTTTTTTAATTTTAATTCTAGTATAGTGTGCACCTGAAATTAACACAACACTGTATGTTAGGTATTTTCCTTTTCTAGGTATTTCATGTAAGTGCAATAATGACACATTTCCATTCCCTTCTCATTTCCATTTGTGTATATTTGATATACTTTCTTTGTGGTTATGATGAGGATTATACATGACATCCTAAAAAGTTACAACATTCTAATTTTAACGGATACCAATTCAACTTTAATCACATACAGAAACTCTCTATTCCTATATAGCTCCACTCATTCCCCCATTTTACTGATGCTCACATTACATCTTCATACATTGTGCACCCATTAACATAAATAAATATTTTTATGCATTTGTCTTTTAGATCCTGTAGAAAATAAAAAGCAGAGTTATAAGCCAAAATTACTGTAACACTGGGTTTTATATTTGTCCACATAGTTACCCTTTATTGGAAATCTTTATATCTTCAAATGGCTTCGAGTTACTGTGTACTGTCCTCTAACATTCCTGTAAGGCAGATCTAGTAAGAGTGAATACCCTCAACTTTTGTTTACCTGGGAATCATTTAGTTTCTCATTTTCAAAGGACAGTTTTGTCAGATATAGAATTCTCAGTTAAAATTATTTTCTTTCAGCACTTTAAATAAATCCTCTCACTGTTTTCTGTCCTCCAAAATTTCTGCTAAGAAATTAACTTTTAACTTGATTGAGGATCCTTGTATGTGATGAGTTGCTTCTTTCTTGCTGCTTAAACATTCTCTTTGCCTTGGTCTTTTGAGTTTAATTATAATGTGTCTCAATGTGGGTCTCTAGGTTTATTCTACTTGGAGTTCATTGAATTTCTTGGATTTGTAGATGCATGTCTTCCTCCAATTTGGGAAGTTTGCAACCACTATTTCTTCAAATAATCTCTCTGTTCCTTTCTCTCTGTTTTCCTTGACTCAATTAATAGAGTCTCTCTCATAAATCCTTGACCTTCTGTTCACTATTCCTCCATCTACTTTCTTTCTGTTCTTCAGACTAAATAATGGCAATTGTCCTGTTTTCAAGTTCACTAATTCTTTCTTCTGCCTACTCAAATATGATGCTGAACTTCTGTAACAAATTTTCAACTCAATTATACTATTTTTTGAGTCCAGAATTTGTTTGGTTCCTTTTCATAACTTCTACCTCTTTGTTGATATTTTTATTTTGTTCATATATTGTCTTCCTGATTTCATGTAGCTCTTTGTCCATGTTTTCTGCTAGCTCTTTGAGCATATTTAAGGGAGCTGTTTTAAAGTCTTTGTCTAGTACATCCAATATCATCTTCAGGGATGGTTTCTGCCAATTTATTTTGTTCCTTTAATGAACAGTGTTTTCCTGTTCCTTTGTATGCCTTGTGATTTTTGTTGTTGAAAATGGGACTTTTGAGAAAAACAGACACCTCTGTCAGTCTTTGCAAATGGCAGTCTGTGCCAGTGAAGTTCTTCAAGTAGGACTTGCTCTGAGCCTGAAGATCCAGCTCAGGTCTTCTGTAAGCACGCATCTTACTTGGGCCTGTGTGTGGTATCTCAATCCCCCCATATTTATGGATGCTTTCAAGTTTCTTAATTTCCCAAAGAGTCCAACCCCCAGCTGCTCTTCAGGGCCATAGTCTACTGTATGACCCTACCTGTAATCTTTTGTCCCAGAAGTCTGCAGATCTATAGTCTCCCTGCAGTGTTCACTAACCATACCCACTGCTGTTTTCCACTTGAGATACACATTAGAAGGGACAAAGACCAATCCTTCATTCAGCAACCACACAAGTTAGGATGTTGCAAATAAGGTCTGCTCTGCTTCCTCCAGTCCAAGAAAGGCATCACAGACTGAATATTTGTGCTCCTACCAAAACTTATAAGTTGAAGACTTAACCCCCTACTGTGATGGCATTTGGAGGTGGGACTTTTAGGAGGTAATTAGAGTTAGATGAGATCATTAAGATGGGGCCTTCATGATGGGATTAGTGCTCTTATAAGAAGAGACATCAGAAAACTTGCTCCCTCTTTTTCTTCCATGGGTGCATACAAAAAGAAGGCAGCTATCTGCAAACCAAGAAAAGATTCCTCAGTAGAACCTGACCATATTGCCATCGTGATCTCAGTCTTCCAGCTTTCATAAATGCGAGAAAATAAACTTCTGTTGTTTAAGCCACCCAATATATGATATTTTGTTATGGAAGCCTGAACAGATTAGCACAACAGAGAACTGGGAACTGGGCTGCCACAGTCTCCAGACCAATAGCATAGCAAGCCAGGTATGGGCTGGGAAAAGGTTGAGTAAAAATGCCACAAAATTTCCTACAATTTTGTAGGTGGCTTTTTATTGATTGGACACTCACTTGGTTTCTGCAGACCTTTGACTGTTTTCCAGACCCTTTTAAGGTTAGGCCAGCCAATTTCTAGTTGTTTATTGGTGTGTCCTAGTGGGAATGAGGACTAGGAGTTTTCTAGCCCGCCGTGCTGCTGACATCCAGCCTCAAATCTTTTTAAATGAAATTTTATTTAGTCACCACTATTACTTTAATGTATATTAATCAAAAGATTTTCACTAAATTAAATATTTTTAATAAGAAGGATGTACCATTTTGTTTCTAAATCTTTTATCAGGTTGTGGCAGCTATTAAATATACCATCTCACTCTTTTGGAAGAGACGTTTACTATTACTATATTAACTCTTATTAATAAACTTTGTAATTTTGTAATTACAAAGTTCTTAATAATTGTAATTTTGTAATAAATTTATCTTAATAAATTCAATTATAAATCACCTCACAGCCATACGCTTGAAAAATATAATCAAGGCACAATAACTAGCATCCTTATTTCTTTCTCTTTATTTTATCATCTTGGAAGCTTTCTGATGTTCTCTTTAGAGATTTATAATTAGCCTCTGCTAGAAGAATCCTTCTGTTTATTATGTTACCTTTTATGCCACCCACTAGCATTGCCATTTGATATTTTAATTAACTACTATATGTTTCCTAAATTAGGATGTAATTCAACTTGAATGATGGAAATTATTAGCTAGAATCATAAACATATTTATACTGATCATGACTTTAGAGATCATGTAGATCAATTCCTTCATTATTCAGATGTGGACATGACTAACCAGATTAATGTTATTCAGCTAGTTAGTCCTAAAGTCATAAAATGAGAAGCCCCTTTACTGATAATTATAGTTTCGTGTTCTTTTTATTATTTCATACTTTCTTTTACCTGTTCTCCCAATTACTCTGGTAAAAACTGAATTGAACTGTATAGTATGGTCATTTCCAGGGTGATACAAAAATGTTTAACAACTAGAGTGGCTGGAGCAGAATTCTGAAGAATAGCCTTGTGGTTCCAGATCCTAATCCTTTGGATGTACAGGGTAGAGGTGAGCTCAGGGGAGGGAGTGAGATAGCGAGGAATAGGGAACACCCATCTGGATCAGAGCAGTGGTTATTTACCAACCAGTACGGATGGATTTCAATATCATAATAGCAGAACTAGAGCAAACTGGCTTAATGTAAAAATGAGGTCATTCCCTGACTTTTTCTTTGCGACCCTGATGCTTCCAGGACAATTTTCCAAACCCTAGAACATGCTTGGATAAATCTAATCTTTTCTGAAAAACTGTAAAGCGATTTACCTAGCAACACCTCCTGCTTTATGAAGCTGATGGGCAAACTGGTCGCTAGGCAACAACTAATTTATTCTGGCAACAACAAAAATGAACAGGTCATCTTTTTTTTTTTCCCCCCAACAAAAAACAAAGCCTTAGGTCTGTAGAGAACTGACCAAAACACAGGTCTGGAGGCTCTCATTGGAGTCTCTTATGAACACTGCCCATAATTAGAGAACTAAGGCTCATTCTTATTCAAAGATACAAAGGAGAAACTGCAGGAGAGCTTATCACATCACAAATGATGAGAGAAACAACATTCAGACAACACTACAAAAGATGAACAATTTAAATCACCGTATTTTCCAATACTTTGCATTTTAATAGCTATATGTTAGTAATACTATACCATTCAAACTGGGATACAGAGTGGTATGCCAAGAGTTATGTTTCGACAGGACAAATAAAACATATCTTTCTTAAGCATCCATTATATTTAGTGGAAGGAAAATTCTTAAATTTATTTCTGGATCAGAAGAAACATAGATATATCATTGAACAGAATCCCAAATCATACAACTTTTTAAGGAAACACAAAACAAAGAAATTTTATAGCTATGGATTGGCAGTTTGGATTTCACCTCACCCTTAGACTCCCTGGAGGTGCGGGCCATAAATTCTTGACTATTCTCTATCCTGGGTTGTTTCAGTTATCTACTGCTATATAAAAACCACTTTAAAATCTAGCAGTTTATTACTTCTCACAATTACTACTTACTACTTCTCACAACTCCATGGGTTGTCGATTTGAGTAGCTCTTTTAGTCTCACTTGGGATCATTCATGTAGGAGCAGTCATCTGATGGCTCAACTGGGGCTGGAGGGAGAGTCCAGGATGGCCTCACTCACACATGGCAGTTGGTGCTGCCTGTCTACTGGGAAGCCTTGGTTCTCCTGCATTTGGCTTCTCATCCTCAATAGGCTAGTCTGGGTTCTTCACAGGATGGTGGTTTTAAGGTTCCAATGAGGTAACAATAAAAGCTATAAGACCTTGTAGGCCTAAGGCCAGAACTTGCACTGGGACACTTGTGCCATACTCTATTAGACAAAGCAAGTTACAAGTCCAGCGCAGATTCAAAGTGCGTAGAAAAAATTCCACCTCTTGCTTTAAGGAACAGCAAGTGATAAAGCAATGGTACAAGGATTCTAGAGTTGTGATTTGCCGTGGTGTCTGTTGTGAAAACCTACCATTAGTTGTTTCCGTGAATCCAGCAGACTTTTGTGAACTGAGTAATACCCACTCTACAAGTCTTTAGGAATGCAAATCCTTCACCTCAGTGAAACAAATGTCAGTGATTGGCAGGGAATATACCCTAAAGTCTTTCTATATTTTTAGTTTGGGAGATAAGGCCAACAGAGGAAAGGTTCATGTAACCTAATATTTTCTTTAATAAAGGCAAGTCAGAAAGAATGCAGGTAGTTGCTAAGCTGCTCCCTGAAGTGAATATAAGCAGAAGTCAGAAGCCCCAAGTCTAATGAATACTAAATCAGAAAGGACCGACACCATGACTGATAGAACTCTTCAAGATTATGAACCATGGAAATTGACAATATATGCTGTTTTTTTATCTTCTGTTTTCCAAATTGAGTAAAAGATATATATATATATATATATATATATATATATATATATATACACACACACACACACACACACACATATATATATGTATATAGGTGTGTAGACATGTATGTGGATAGATAGATGTGTGTGTATGTATATATATATATTATATAATATATATATATAATACAAGTAGGCGTGGGTATCTGAAGAGATCATTATCCATTAATAATCAGGCTTATCATTTATCGTCCTATGCTCTAGTGCTTCCGTTATCATTCTTCCTCATAATTCTGAGTAAAGAAAAGAGAAAAGCATGGATATTTGGCCTGTGCCCTAGAAGTGAACCCGGAGGACAGACTTCAGTAAGAAGTCCATGTCAACTAAAACTTACTGCAGTTTTCCTGCCTTTTCTCACCAATTCCTCTTTCCTGCCTCTCAGGAGCAAAAGCATCACCACAAAAATCTGATCTAAAGCTTTCTGAGGACTAGGTAGGTAACTTTTAAAACTTCATTACTGGCTATTGAATCCAATATATTAGCTTTAAGGAAAAAACAAAAAACAGAATAAGCTATGCCAATTAAAAAGGACCAGAGAGAAAGATTTAAACAAGAAAAATCATTATTAAGAAAATACATTTAGCAATATGAGTGTCATGGGAACCATTAACACAAAAATAATGTATCTTCCTAACCCTAGGACCTTCATCCCATAAACGGCTTAATTTTCAAACTACAGCACTGAAATCTATAAACACAAAATCAGTAGAAACCAATTTGCTCTCGGTATTACTCAAGGAAATTTGGGATATCATGATGTCAGTTCGACTACTTCTTTCTGTCTGAGAAACTGTGTTTTCCCATTCGTCCTATGTAAGATGGTAAAAGGAGATAGATCAAGAAAAGCTGGGGCGCCTGGGTGGCTCAGTGGGTTAAAGCCTCTGCCTTCGGCTCAGGTCACGATCCCAGGGTCTTGGGATCGAGCCCCGCACCGGGCTCTCTGCTCAGCAGGGAGCCTGCTTCCCCCTCTCTCTTTCTGCCTGACTCTCTGCCTGCTTGTGATCTCTCTGTCTGCTTGTGATCTGTGAAATAAATAAATAAAATAAAATTTATAAAAAAAAAAAAAAAAGAAAAGAAAAGCTAAGAACCGCTAAAATAAATCACTTTCTCTTTTGACATTGTGGTTTTATTTAGTTACAATATTTAAGCAACTTGAATATTTTATTGTAATAGCCTTCAAAATGGTTTGTGAGAATTAATTGACACAAATTAAGTTATACATTGATCCTAAAATCTTTGTGATGAGAGTCACCTGGAGAGAACTGTGTTCTCCCTTCACTGTGTATTACAGAAACTCTGAGTCTGCTTTTATGGGAAAATGTCTAAGCCTAGAAAATACAACTCATGAGAGGGGCTTATGAAATGCGCATATGAAAAAAAAACTGTACAGCATGTTTTGGTATTGACGTGAAACTGTTAGAAAAGAAATAGAAAGAGAAGTTTTAGTACTTCTTAATAACACTGGATAATAGCTGCAAAATGGAAAAGCACTTAACGTGGGAACTGCATACATACATACAGAAAACTAAAGCTAAGAAGCCTCTGATACCCTTAAGTAGCTGTCAAAGTCAAACCGGTTCCTAACCTCCACATCCATTCTCCTCTCCCTAGTGTGGATCACTTGACTTCCCCTTATAAAATCAATTCCATCCCCAGTGTCTAAAACCAATTCAAGGCAGAGCCACAGTTCTATGGTTTGGGATGAGCATCAACCACTCTTGATGAAATACACTGGGATGGTCATAGGATGTGCTTCTTAGTCTTTCAACTACAGAGAGAGCAAACTGACCAAGAGTCTTAGATCTGAAACCCATTGTCACATTGACACCAAGGTCATACTTTATCACAGGCTTCTCCAAACCAATAACTGAGCACAGCAGGCCGAGTGAGGCAGGTGCCCTCTTGTGAGAAATAGGTGGTTTCTTATGGTTGACACCAGCTTGAGAAATCCCAAATGGCCTTGTGGAACCTACATTAGGTTGCATGGTAGACTAAGGCACTTCTACCCAAACTTCTCTCCCCTTCCCCTTCAGGACCAGACTTGCATCCAATCTAATGGCCACTCAGACTTTTGCAGCTCCATCCCCCATTGTCTCCCACATGGCCGTTTCCTCTAATAAAATTCTTGAACTTTTAATAGTACTTTGACAACCATCTCTCAGAGGTCATGAATCAGCACATGCTCCATAGGTGTGAGATAGAGATTTCTATTTGTTCTCAATTCCTAGTTTCCTCTCATGCGTCGTCTTATGAATCCCAATTCCTGAACGTGAACTTCTGTCTTAATCCTTTGTTGTAAGTTCCAGATGTTAACCTACCATTCAGTGGGCCAATAATAAATGGGGACTTTATATCCAAGTACAGACTCACCAGACACACTGTTTGCTAAACTCATCTTCAATCTAAGTATAGCTCCCTTTCCACACAATTCCCTCTGATTGAAACAGATCCTCTTATTACAATAATACACTACTTCATGTAATCTTCCCTCTACCAATCGATCGTGACCAGAGATTGCTGAAATCCTTGGCTATTCTGCCTGATCACCAGCTTGATCCCCTAACCAGTGACCGCTCTGGATTATCAATTACCTCAGTGCTCAACATTCAGCGAGTAGATCTAGTAGTTCTGAATCCTGCTCTATCTACATCTCACTAAATCCAAGGATATGACAGTAGATATTCAGTTAACATTTTTAAATACAACATTCATTGGCTAAATCTAAAACACTTAACTAAAAATAAACAAGAAGTATCACAGAGGAGAGTGAATATACCTCCTTTGAAGGAAACTTATGCAAAGAGGAAATCAAAGTTACTGAACATGTACATTCATTGAATTGAAAACAAAACAACAACAAAAAACAAACAAACAAAAAAAAAACAAAAAAAAAGAAAACAAATGGCTTAAGGGTCCTAAAATATACTGTATTTGAGGACATGCTTTCTTAGGTTTCTTTGTATCAATTTGTGTAAATGTAAAGTTTAGATTTACTCACCATAGAACAATTATTAAGGTAAAATGAAATAAGAGTTTGCTTCTTATATAACACTGAGAAGTAGCACTCTTTTTACTCAATTAGTGCTAAATTGAACTGAATCCCGCTCCGGATCACATGTAAACAAACATGACCTATTGGCTGATTCTGACCCAGGACTTTTTTTAATCCAGTCCTTGGTCCCATTAAGGAAATCGATAGTGCTTTTGCCTGGGGAAAAAGCCACATTATCACTAACATAATGTTTTGATCAATGACTGGTTTTCATGTTAATAATAATGTTGCCCATCTGCCACAGGGTAAGGCAGGGAAGGGGAACTAGTTGCTTGATGGGCAATTTTATGAAAAAAGTCACACATTTTTGGAAACTGTAGCTTAAGAAACAGTGGTGGTGATAGTCTTAAAACCTTAGCTTTCCTTAAATGTTGGATAAAAATACTCATGAAGGAAAGAGAGCCATTGGCTCAAGTTCCCCATCAAACATATCATGTGTGGGCTGTAATGACTGGCTTATAATATACCAAACACAAGGCAAGACACAAAGGAATCCATTGAAACCATTTATAAAAATACTATAGTTCTATGTATAAATATCATCACATGTTCCCTTAATGTTATACTAGCTGGAGTCATGTAATGTCTGAGCAGATCTCTGGATGGTTTCAAACTGATTAACACCAAACGTTCACTGGGAGTGGGAATCTATCTCCACACTCAAATTCTTCTTGACAGCTCTTTACAATACTTTTTTGTTCACTATTTTCTGGGGTAGACTTTAACAATTGTCAGATATTTCTTTATTTTTTCAGGAGACAGTTTTCTCCCTCTCTCCCTCTCTCTCTCTGTAAGAAGATAATTTCTTTTGGTCCACAACTTCAAGCAGAAGACAGCCTCCCACAATTTCGTAGCTGAGCAAAGAATTAAACATTCCTAGGGAGAAAAAAAACTAAGCATGGCTGGGAATGAAATAATGAACACACCACAAAACAAAACAAATAAACTAAAACTACTTTTATCTAAATGAGTACTTGAGCAACCTGGGTGGCTCAGTCGTTAAGCATCTGCCTTTGGCTCAAGTTAAGATCCCAGGGTCCTGGAATCGAGCCCCACATCGGGCTCCCTGCTCAGTGGAAAGCCTGCTTCTCCCTCTCCCACTCCCCCTGCTTTGTTCCCTCTCCCGCTGTGTCTCTCTCCGTCAAATAAATAAATAAAATCTTTTTAAAAATTTAAATAAAAAAATAAAATAAATAAATGAGCACAAAATAATTTGGATCTATAGAGGGAGAAAGATTTAAAAACCAAAAATAGAGAAACAAATCTTCTTTGAATTTTTGGTAAATAAAAAGCTTGTAGGCCAACTAATATTGTACATAATAAATTGCATTAGAGAGTTGAGATTATGAAAAACAAGACTACAAAACAGTCACAGATCAGAGGACGCTAACGAGATAAAATGACTAAGTACATGCAATAACCTTCAATGGATCCTGGAAAAGAAAAGAGACATTAGTGGAAAAACAGACACCCAAACAAACTCTGTGGAGTTCGGTTAATAGTAATAATGTACCAGTGTTAATCTCTTAGTCTTGACAAATGTACCACAGTGGCATAAAATACTAATGTTAGAGAAAGCTAGGTGAAGGGAGCATGGGAACTCTCTGTGCTATCTTTGCAACTTCTCTGTAAATACAAAATTATTCCAAAATAAAAAGCTTAACCAAAAACATGAAACTGTCATTAATTTTATTTTCACACGAGACAGAGGACCCTTTGAAATCTTGTTAGGTGATATACAGGGGATAATCATGTGCCTAGGAATTGCACTTCATATATTTTGAAGCAAACCTTTTGTTTCTATTACTACTTTCTTTTTAAATAGTATTTCCTAATTTCTTAAGTAAGCTTAGTATTAGATTTCACTAAGATGGCCACTGTTTCAAATAGCCATGATGAAAGGAGAGAGGTATACAGGGAGATCCAGCTTTGGCATTCTTATGTTATACATTGTGCACCAAAATGTGATTTTTTCCAAAATATTGTTTTATGTCATTAAGCCATCCCTCTTTATTAATGAAAAGGAGACACGACAGAAATGTGTCAGCAAAAGTAATAAGACTATGGGGTGCTTGGGTGGCACAATCGTTTGAGCGGCCAACTCTTGGTCTCAGCTCAGGTCATGATCTCAGGGTGATGAGATCGAGCCCCTTGTTGGGCTCCACAGTCAATGCAGAGTCTGCTTAAGATTCTTTCTCCCTCTCCCTCTGCTGCTCCCCCCCACACTCACTTGCTCTCTATCACTCAAATAAATAAATCTTTTAAAAAAGAGAGAGGAGTAAGACTATATAAAGATGCAAGAGGTTCACTGAACAAAAGGAATTCTTTTATATTTTCATGCCTCAGCTCATGTTCCAAAATAAAATGGAAGCAGAACATCTCATCCATTACAGTGTGGCTCTCAACAAATGGCAATAGTTTCTCAATCAATGTTTAATGAACCACATTTATACTTTATGTGAAGCAGACTTCTGTGAAAGGATGGCTTTTCCTCAAAATCATAAATCACGTCATCATTATAGCTTTTCCTTAGATCCTTCTGCATTTTTAAGTGGAATTTACCACAGTGATTTTGAAGAATATTTTTTAGAAAACCATCTGCGCATGACCATTTGAGCAAGGAACCCTGGGAGAAAAGCAGTGCTTTCAGATTACCCCACATAACAATGCACGGCTGCACTTCTGGGAGCCTAAGACAAATAAGAGATCTTTAAAACATTGGTTTTCAATGTCCTATGGGCTCAGAATACTCTCCTCAGTCAACGCTTATCCAGAAGCCTAATGCTACGAAGGGTACATAAAGTCTAGAAGCAGAGTCGAGTATGATGTCACCAAAAACATCCCAAATCTGTAAAAAAAAAAAAAAAAAGTTTCCAAATATTATGGATACCCTGTATTTGTAAAACTAATAAATTTGTAGTTGCCTTGGCTGAAATAAGGATGAGAGATCCCATATATTTGTGCTCAGCATTTCCACCTTAGTCTTCATGGAACAATGTTTGAAAATTAATATTTACTAGTATTTTAATCACATGTTTACTTTTTACTGTCCTCTCCACATCAGATTCCATGTTTTAAAACACAGTATATACCAAAGCAAATTGTACTAAGTAATAATTAAAATATTTTCCCATTGTTATTATGCAAAAATATAGTCAACTAAATAACGCAGTAAGATATTCCCAAAATGCATACAGAGTGTGTGATCTATATGAGATCATCTGGGTTACCAAAGGAATTAATGTATCTCCAGCCAAAACTAAACTATGGTTCAGCCTTGGAGTCTTATAACAGGGAAGTATGCTGTTTCAGATAAACATTTTAAATTATAAATAGCTGTTGAATGAACAATGTTATTTATACAGTTACCTAAAAACCCAGGACTCAGGTTTTGGAATCAATGCTTTAGGGACAGACACTAATAGATCGTCAGTAGTTGCTCAATTAAGATGAGTTGGTCAATAATTTGATGTCAACTAAATATTTTTGTTTTAGGTCCATACACTACCACCATGAATTATGGTACAGGGGTGAAAAGGATAAAAAGATGACAAAAGAGAAAAATTGGTGGGTAAGGACAAATGCAAAGGGTATCAGAGAAGTTTGGCACCTACATTAGGGAAGATAGTCACAGATGTTCTGTGTCTCGAAGAGAAGGCATGGTTAATGGGAGGCATAAGGAGGGACTGAGAAGAATGCTAGAGAACCATTCTAGCACCAAAAGAAAAAACTTCTGTTGTTCAAATAGGATTCACTCGGCAAAATGTCACACTAATTTACTCAGTTTCTTAAATATCTTTTTCCCCAGCAGATGAAAGATATGGGCAACTGAAATAATTTGCAAATAATATTTGCAAAGCAATATTTTCCTTTACACTAGTTCTTGAATTCTCAAAGGATCTTGCATTCAGTATGAATTTTGACAAGGTCTTGCGACCATTCTACCTAGAATAGATATATCACCATGAAGTAAAATCAATGTTACCAGGCTTGCCTATTCAAACAGCCTTCTTTTTTCATATTCAGTTTCATTTTATCCTTTAGAAAAAGAAAAGACACAAAAATTTGGCCATGGGAGTTAAAGGCATTAACAGAAGAACTTAGTATCTTGAGTAATTAACATCATGGACAGTAGCATACTACACACATAATTGTTGACTGTGTTAGGGAAGGCCACTCAATACTCTACTTTGTAGGAAATGATCAGCTTAATTATTCCTACTAGATCTTTGCATCCCAATTCTCATAGCCTTGTGCTATAAGGGATTCAGTAGCATCCTCAAGAATGGTTTAAATATAACTGGGATTTTCTAACACCAGAATCCCTGGGAGCAGGGCTAATGGAATGGTGGCTGGATGCAAGAAAACTAGACATCAGTGTAAAAGTTGTAAGACAGGAACGCTGGCTGAAAGAAGGCAGAAAGGGGGTACAAGATAAGGTCATAATAAATCTCTTTCATGTGCAACTTGGCATGTTCCTGACCAGCAAGTCCTGGGGTCTAAGGTGGAACATTTTTCATAGATACCTCTTCACAATAATGGCAACTCTCACCCCTTCCTCAGCCCCTTATAACCGTTGCTTTAGGGCTCTTGCATACAGTGTGACTTATTCCAGACTAGTCTTTAACTACGGAATAGTCCATTTAGTTAAGAGGAATAAACAATCCCTTCAGGGGAGTTTTCTTGCTTAGGTTCAGTAGCAGATCTAATCATATATATACCTTATAAATTTAGGTTCCCAGGGTTGGCATGGCACTAGGATTTCTGTGAAGTTTTGTTTGTTTTTACTGAAATCCATCATAGGCTTCAGAGGTGCCTCAAGTGGGTAAAAGTCCCCAGATCACTTACATACCCATATCTCCCCTAGATATTATGGTTTGACTCAAGAAACCATCACTTGAAGACTTCCAGATTCACAAGGAGGTTATTTGCCCCAGCTTTTTCATGACCTCTGGGAGGACAATCATTCTGGACTTGAGTACAGAAATACCACATCAGAAATGCACACATCTACAGTCCACTGCCCATTTTTATAGTATTTCAAGTGCCACTGATGCAACTCACAGTCATCTAGCGTCCCACTCACTCACATCTGCCAAGAATGCAATTCCTAATTTGCACGCTATGCAACTTTTCAAAAGCAATCTGAGCCCTAAATCCTCAGAAACCTTTCGCAAAGTAAGCAACACATAGATGTGCACACGTGTGTGTGCATACACACACACAAATAGGAAGTAAAAATAGGAAGTAGAGGAGCTTGAGGAAAAAACAACACAAAACCAAATTATTAGAAAATGTATACAATCTAGTCCATAATTTTGTCTTATACCTAGAATAATACCAGAAAATTGCATCCTTGCTGACATGGAAATAGTACGTTGTTTAGTCACTTTATTAGTTTCCATTATTGTTGTTATCACCTCTTGGCTATAATCTCTCCATTCCACTTAATTTACCTGTCATTATCAATATCACTGTTGATCTACAAAGCTGACTAAAATCAGCATGAATGTCAAGTATTTTTATTACGCAACCCGACAAATTGACATTGTCATTGTCTCTAGAGAACTGCTAGGTGTTACTAAAATGAGCACGTACAGCTTGACTGGAGAAACAGCAAGGACAAGCAATGTCTGCACTGTGCATAGGCCTGCACTGGGATTCCTCTGAAGATAACTTTATAAGGCACTTGACATTTTCTTTACGTCATTGTCTTGTAGTCCCTAGTGAACTTTCCAGGTTCGCCTGTCACCACCTGCTTCAGTCTTAGAATGAAGAGGGTAGAAAGGAAATGACTATTCCAAGTATGGATTTTTCCCATCTGGTGCTTGAAGAATGAGGCACAGAGCAATTTCACTCAGCCCTGAAAGTCTCTGCATCTACAGTGAGAAGCTCTAGGCCAAAACCAAGGTGTTTTTTTTTTTTTTGTTGGGGTGCCTGGTGACTTAGTTGGTTAAGCGTCTGACTCTTGATTTCAGCTCAGGTCATGATCTCAAGGGTGTGAGATCGAGCCCCACGTCCAGCTCCACGCTCAGCATGGAGTCAGCTCGAGATTCTCTTTCTGCTCCTCTCCGCACTCACTCTCTCTCTCTCAGAGTAAAAATAATAATAATAATAAATAAAATGCACACACAAAAAAACAAGTATTTGTTAACCAGGAAAGAAAGTAAAGGAAAGAACAACAACAAACAAAACAATTCCATGTTATACACAATGACCATCTTTAAATCCAAATCATAATTACAATTTTATTCATTCTTTAGATGTTTACTTAACACCTATTATTTGCAAAGCACTAAGGCAGACACTGTGGGGAATATAGAGATATTTAATGTGCTGTCCTTCTCTTCAAAGAGTTTATAATAAATAGGAATTATAAGATAAAAGCCATTGTAACCCATAAGTAGGGACTGGATATGATAAATATCAGGTACTTGGAAAGTGCCATGTATAAAGATTGCTTATTCCCATATGTTTGGCATAAAACTCCCAGATGAGTGCGGATAAAGCAAGTAAAAAGAAGACAGGGCCTGGAGGGAAGAAAAGTATAGCTCTGACTATAGGCAGAGGAAGGAGAAATGCCCGGGACAGAATTAAATAACTCAAGGACAAGGAAAAACAACTAACAATATTAAAATTTCAGCTGAACGCCAAAGGTTATGTGCATTACTCCCTAAGATAAACGTTTTAAATGATGAAGTCAAGTAGAGATGCAATTATAGGAAGCATTTGCTAAAATGAATTTATAACTTGGTAGTTTGGCCAAGATGGGAATAGGAAGATCACTGAAAAAAGATAGCCTTGCTTAGGAATTGAGACCAGAAAGAAAGAGTTGTTGAAAGAATATCTGGTACAAGAGGGTACCAAGGAAGCAACAGATGAAATTGAGCATGGACCAAGAAAGCTCTAGACAATAGTCTGGCCACTGTATCTAGAATTGGTGTAGGAACAAGTCATCACAGAATGATGTCTGGGAAGTGCATGGCCTCTCCACCTTTAAGCAAAGGGAAACTTCTGTTTCTATAGTCTGTTGGTCTCAAGCTGAAGTTTCTAAATGCATTCCTCTGATATCCTCTAATTTGCTGGAAGATGGGAAAGGAGCACATTCAGAGCAGCTAGGATGAGGATATGCTAGGGCAAGAGCAAGGCTTGACCCTGAGAGTGCAGAAAAGGGAGAAATTACTTCCAATTGATAGAATCAGTGCAGGTTGTGGGTTTAAGATGCATGTGAGCTGGACCTTAAACCCTTAGTTAGATTGCAGCAGATAAAGGGGTGATAGCAGCAAGGAAACACAGGGCGTATTGAGGGAATAATGAGGAGTTTAATATGACCTAGCAGAGATTATATTTGGGAAAATAGAATCATATGAAACTAGAAAAGTAGGTCGTATTATAGAGAACATTGTCTTCCCCTTTCACTTACTGAGAATTTACCAAGTGCTAAGAATTTACATACATTAGCTCATTTACTCTTCACAACAAACAAAAGAAGCTGTTAGTATTGCGCCCATTTTCCAAAAGTACCGAATGAACTTCAGAGAAACTATATAACTCACCCCAGGTAATCCACCTAGTTAGAACTCAACTCAGAAATAAATTCAAGGAAAGAAACAAACCAAGAAAAAGAGCTTAAAATCTGTGGCAACTTTCCAAGAAAGAGATCATTGGGGTGGGCTTAAATTAACACTGCAGATATGCAAACCTCAAAGGTTTGTCTGGAAGACTTGGCAGAGATAGAATGGATGTGGCCTTCGCATAATCACCTGGTCACTGATTATGTGAAGAAATTAAGAGGGAAACAAAGAAAGATAAAGGAGACGTAATAGCCAAATAAAACCAACATTATCAAATCTTATTGCACTGTGTGCTTGTGTGTTTAGACACACACATAAATACATAATTCTGCAAATAAGCATATAGAGTGCCATTTAATAAGGAAAAAAATGGAACCTGGTCTTTATAGAAGGAGAATCTCTACTCCATGAATTCAGCTTTACATGTACTGCCTCTAGAAATAAACATATGTAGTAAAAGTCTAATTCCTCTCTTCGTCTATAACATAGATAGGAGTTCTGCCCTCACTAACAATATTGTAAACTAAATTCCCACCAACCTAAGCAGTTTCATATATACTGAGAAATAGGGAATTGTCTCTTAAGGAAATCTATAGGTTAATGGTTTTCTTCTGTGCTTTTGTTTATGCTTGCTTCCATAAAATAGAAAGTAAATAAAATAAACTACCATATCATAGTTATATCTTAGCCAATGTAAGCTGGTGGACAGCGGCACCAAAAGAGGATGGCAGCCATTATCTAATTGCCATGTGAATTCAGTACCAATGAGGCTTGGGAGCTTGAAATATGGAGAGCTACTAGGTATAGATAAAATATTTGTGACATGAACTAATAAACAAATTAGCAATTTAATGATATTGACCATATGGTCATTGACATACCTAAATATATCAGGATTTATGGCAATTAACTGAAACTCTAAACTAAGAACACAATAATGTAACATACATACGAATGAAGGGAAGATTATATTTATTCATATGGATATATGTGTTATAAGCAGAGCAGCAGCTAACAAAATGTTGTGATTTTCTGGGTCCTAAAAAGTCATGTGACTCAAATAGCTCCCCTACTGGCCTGCGAATCACTAATAAATTTCTTCCTTACTGTTTTTTTGTTGTTGTTATTGTTGGCTTATCTTATATTTAAACTCACTTAAGGAAATAATTTAAATAAAGCAATTGTTCATTGCACTAGAAATTCTAAGGGAAATAACCGCTGCACTTTGATAGGGTATAAAAACATTTCAGTCATAGTAGCATTAGAATATCTCTGAGGGAGAGGCTTCTGAGCCGAGACCTAGAAAATAGGATGGAGGCTATCATATGCAGAAATGATGGGAAAATAACGTAGGCAAAAGGAACATCAGGCTTAATATTTGAAGGAATGAAAGAAGGCCTTGAACACAGTGCTTAGTAGAGGTCTGGAGCTAAAAATGGAAAGGTAGTTCCGAATATATCATGAAGGGCCTACACAACCAATAATTGCTTGTTTTGCCTTCTCCTTCTCTTGAACTTCAACATGCTGCCAAGTCTTTAGCCCATAACACTCCCCTAAGTCTTTTGCTTGCTTCCAAACTTTTTTAACTCCAGTGCATCTTCTCAGCTTCTGAATCTTACCAGATCTGCCAGCGTGACCCAACACTTCACACCTTGTGCAAAATTACTTATAGTCAACCCAGCATCACCACCTCCCTCTTTTAAAATTTTCTTTGATTGCAGAGAGAAAGCTGGAAATTCTATTTCCCAGAATCCTCTTCCCTCTGTTTCCCAATCAGACTCTGTCACTCACTGAGATTTGGAGAAAGGAGAGGCCATTATTCTCCAAAGTCAGGTTCAGCCAGATGTTGTGAGATTTCCAAGCAGGTCCCTGGCAATCTCTTGAGATGCATTCATTTCCACATTTCATGCTAAGATTGTCAATGGCAACTTCCCTGACTTTGCTCTCCAGCTCTTCCAACATTGTAGGAACCTTAAGTTCCTTACCCTAACGCCCTTCAAATTTGGGCCATAGAAAGTGGCTTCTATATTTGATACCAGAAAACAGAACCTCAAAAGATAGGAATATGGAATCAAATCTATGTGCTGATTAGATCTGAAGGCAGTAATCATCTCACTGTCAGTAAAAAATGCAATAATGATAATTCATGGTATGATGTGGCAAAAGTTACTGAACATATCAAGTTTAATTGCCTGGAATCAAGTCTGAGTTTCAGAGAAATAAATACATTGATATGGGCACTGAATAAATAATTCTGGGGTCAATGTTTTAGTTCAAGTGGCTAAAAGTGTTTCTACCAGTTCACTTGGAATACGACTCAATACTGGCTTACAGCAAGTGAAATTAAGATGGTAGAAATTCCTTTTACAGTATGCAGGAAGAAATCCAACAGCTTAGGGGATTTTGGAGGGGACTTATTACCTATGACCTCACCACCCACTCAATATGTCACAGTGAGAATCTAAAGAACATTTCCTTCACTAAGATGTTGACTGACCCATTGAAGCCATACCTTTCTTCTCAAACTCTACTCCTTTGATAGCTATGACACTATATTCTCCTGATTATTCCTTCCCAGTATTTCATGCTTTTCCCTCCTCCTCCACTGAGCCATAATGTTGCTGTTACCAAAGTCTGTTCCTGGCTCTCTTTTCTTCTCACTCTACTTGTCTCTGTATAATATTATCCACACACATAGTTTCCCCTACAAAACACACATTGTTGATTCCCAAGCAATGTTTCTGCCTCATATCTCTTCACCTCCAGACCCACATATCCTGCTGCTATTAAATTTCTCTATTTCAGTGGCCCTCAGATATTTTCATGTGAGGAACTAAGTCCTTTACATTCTCAAAAATCATTAAGAATCCCAAAGAGCTCCTACTTATGTGGGTTACATCAATAGAGATTTGTCATATCAGAGATTAAAAAATGAGAAATTTTTGAAATATTTAGTTTTACATATTAATTTACTTTAATGTTAAATAAAATATTGACTCATTAGAAAATAATATATCCATTGTATGTTAGCATAAATAATGTTTTTATTTTAAAGATTTTATGTATGTATTTGAGAGACAGAGTGAGAGAGAGATAAAGAGAGCATGAGCGGGGTTGGGGGTAGAGGGAGAGGAAGAAGCAGACTCCCCACTGGGCAGGGAGCCTGATGTATTTATTTTTAAAAACTATACTGTTTAGGATAAAAACAGTGAGAAGAATAACACTATTTCAGTTTTTGCGCATTTTTTAAAGATTTATTTATTTATTTGAGAGAGAGAGAGTGAGCAGTGGGGAGGGGCAGAAGGAGAGAAACAGAGAAACTCAAGCAGACTCCCTGCTGAGCCTGGAGCCCTATGTGCAGCTTGATCTCATGACTCTGAGATCAAACCTGAGCCAAAACCAAGAGTCGGGTGCTTAACCTACTACACCACCAAGGTGCCCCCTTTTTTGCACATTTGTTGATGTCTCATTGAATAGAAAATAGATTCTCATATCTGCTTCTTTCAATTTGCTGTGATATGTTATTGTTTTCATTGAAGTACATGAAATTCAGCCTCGCACAGATAACTGGTTGAAAAATGGAGTATTTCAACAGTTCTTTTAGATAATTGTGAATATATGTCTTTAATACTACACTAAAATTCAACAGGTAGTAAGTTCTTAACAGTAAGTTGCAATGTGAAATTTAAATTATCAATTGGTTTTTATAATTTTAATTTATATTAAAGTCCATTGCTCTCAGAATGTAGAAAGCTGGAAAGCTGCTCCCATGTTAACAATGAGAGACTAAGTCAGATAAAGTATAAAATCAAAACTCTTTTGATTCCATTAGATGGCTAAGTTCACAAGGCAACCAAATACCCTGAATTTTAAGTTAAAACTAGTTCCTCTACGATAGACTACAGAACGTGTCTTACTTGTAGCAGAGTATACATGGGAAAAAGAGGTGGCCACTATACAAACGGATAAAAAAATCAACTAAAAATTTTGAATTAATTATTAAGGGTCAATTGCAGACTACCATGTTATCCTAGAATAGCTGAAGGGCTCAGATACAAGGCATACTTGCGCTCACTTGAGAGCTCTTTTTCTTGGACTTCTAAGTGTTCACGTGAAAGAATGGAACAAGGCAGGAGACCAGGAAGAACCAACCTCAAGGGTACAGGACTGTAGAAGGTGGTCAGTTGCCACTGAGGGAATAGACACGAACTCTTATTTGCTTCCCAGGACTCTTCTTTACCGAGAAGCAAAAGCCTTGAGCTACTAGGGATGGTGCAGTAATCACTATAACTCCCAGAGAACAGGCAATGACCCACTGCATTGGAGGGAAGGGTAGAAGGAAAAGCTGTCTTCCCTGGGGAGGGGCAAGAAACTGCCCTGGTTCCAGAAACCTATGCATATACAGAATACAGAAGTCTACTATTGCTAGGGTTAAGAGAGAAACTCCCATCCAAGATGAGCCACAGATAAAAGACAGTTTATCTGCCACGGGGACGGGGGGAGGAAAGCCGAGAAAGGCCCACCTCTGAGATCCAGGTATGCAATCCCTTCATAAGACCGAGGCTAAACTAGGGCAACAGAGAACCTCCTCACCTCCACCACAAACTTGGCACCACGTACGTAATCAGCAAGAGTGCGGTGAGATCCCTTCTGTGGTGCAGGCACGTAAGGACATCTGAAAGCTGAAGGTACAGCACAAACCCAGGAAAATCTGCTGGCACCCTAGCCCCCAGACTAAACTGAAGGCAAAAGTAGCCCCATACCAGAGAAATGTGAAGGCTGTGGTGCCCTGAAGATAACAAAGCAATGGCAAGCACCAAACCCAGATCAACTCCTTCTTAAATGGAGTCCAGCCCCTACACGGAGTTCTGTGAAAAAGTGCTTATTTTCTTGCAAAAATACTATTCATCTCGGTCTCTACTCTTCTATACATCATATTCAGCATTTAGTACCAAAAAAAAAAAAAAAAAAAAGCCCACAAACACACAAAAAGAGAAACCAATTCCTTTCCAAAAGATAAAAGAAAAATAATTCATTTTCCGAGTTAAGTTAAAATAAGTAACAGAAGCAGAATCTGATGAACTACTACGCAAGAGACTTTAACATAACTACAGTAAATATGTTAAACGATCTAACAAAAAGGTAAACAGCATGTGTGAATATATAAGCTCCAGCAGAGAAATGGAAACTCTAAGAATCAAATGGAAATATCTGAATTTATTTAAAAACACAGTATCACAGATAAGTCTGTTCAGAGGCTCATCAGTATACTTGACAGAGCTCATAAAAAAATCTATGAACTGAAAATCTATTAGTCTATCTTGCATGATTTTGTAACATTACAGACTGATCATTTAAAAATATTGGCTTACTCAGTTATACAGATATTCCATATGTTGGCACATTTTATTATACAATAGTTTTTTGACAACATTTTTAATATTACCACCAATCTCATTAGAAAAACCTCTAAGTGCTGAGAAACCACTGGGCTGATGGCAATAAATACAAGCTTTCCAGAATTCTTATTTTTGCTTGAAAGCTTAAATTTTATCACTAGCAACAAATACTATCAGTTATTTTTCTCAAAGTAACGGTTCATTTATTTGCAAGAACATAACGGCCGAAGACTCAATTCTGAATAAACAGTTTTTCTGTCAGTTTTACTTTTAAATAAAAATTATATTCTGTGAAAACAAGTGGTTAGTTCAGCTCACAACTCAAAGACAAGTTATCATTCTACAGACAAATTTAGTAATTCACTATGCATATTTCCCATTTCACCAGGTGGAGTATAAAAAGATATGTACCTTACATATTTCTAAGGAGTAACTCCTATCTATGAAATACTAAAAAGAGCATTCTGAGGAAAAGCAGAAATACTGTATGCAAAAGTTTTTGAGCTAGATGTGTACAAGTTTACATAAGACGGTTTCCTATTAAGTAATTTCAACTAACCTCCTGCCATCATATTACAATTATATACTTCTTTAAAGATTTTATTTATTTATTTGAGAGAGAGAGCACAAGTGGAGAAGGGCAGAGGGGCAGGGAGAAAGAATCTGAAGTGGACTCCGCACCAAACGCAGAGCCCAAGGCAGAGTTTGATCCCATGACCGTGAGACCGTGACCTGAGCCGAAACCAAGAGTCAGGTGCTTAACCAACTGAGCCACCTAGGCGCACCTCATGATCATATTTTTTTCATAACCTGTTATTTCTATCACAACAGATCCATTTGCTTAATTGTTATTCAGTTCCGATTCATAAAAATAAAATGTGTATTAATTAAAAAGATAAAAAAAGATAAAATAAAATAAAAGATAAAAAAATAAAAATAAAAGAAGATATGTACTAAAGGATCAAAATTTAATAAAATTAATAATTTTTGTGCTTCATCAAGGACACTTTTAAGTAAAACTAGGCATTTTTTTAAACTGCAAGGACACGGCAATAAAGACTATAATATCAGTAGTCCTGCAGCTTGGTACCATTGCCTTATTCATGCTAAGGCACTAATAATTTTACCCACAATTACTCTGCCATTATCAGTGCAAATGTCAACACAGTTAAAAAGGCAATAATGCCTTTTTTTCTTTTCCATTGAGGGATTTTATTTGCACTACATATTACATCCCTAGAAAAAGAATCCCAGGATTTTCCCTCTTGTGTGTTTTCACCTTGTGTCTTCATGGTCTATGATGCCAGCTGAGGTTGTCAGTACAATGAAACCAAACTGGCAGGACGGGAGCAGATTAGTCTGCCATTTTTCTAGATCTTTGAGTTGTACATAAAATCTGGGGCTGATCACTTGATACATGTTTAACCTGCCTGTGAGGTTCACAACAAATTTCTCGGCTCTGTGATCATCAGTGATTTCAAATTTGCCAATATAACCATGCTTCACCATCACAGTTAGAAATCAGAAAGTGACTTTGGAACATGACTTAATGAGGGTGTTTGCCTCTCTTTTCAGCATTGTCAATACTCTTGAGAGCATCTGCCAGGACATTCATGCATACCATAATAGTGGCACGGAAAGATGGCAGAAAGAAGAATAATGTCTTAAGAAAATGATTTTGACTTTATTGACCCTTGGAAGTGTCTTAGGGACTCCGGACATTGACAGATCATACTTTGAAAATCACTGCTCCATCCCAATTTTTCACATGCCTCAAACTCAATTTGTACATATCTTGGTTGAAATCCTTCCCCTAAAATTCAGCAATCTTCCTCCATTTCCCACTTTGAATAATTGCACCATAATCTAGTTATTCATCAAAGTCTAGAAATAACACCAGAAATAACACTAGAAAATAATCTCTTTTGTCTTCCACTAACACTCATATTCATCTTGTCAATTTCTCTCAGTAAAGTGGCTTGCAACTATTTCATATATCATCCCACTATACTCTTTCAGTTTTATTGTCACAAGGTAGTTTCATATAATCTCTTGTCCTTAACACTATAGTCTACTAACAATTACCCCTTCTTCCACTCTTTCCCCACCCTCCTCCAAGATCAACTTTCTATACTTCCATCAAGGTGATGCTTCTAAAATTCAAATCATTTTCTCTAACCTATTTTCCCTTGGCAAACACAGTAGAATGATACATAACATCCTGCCTGACTAAAACCTACTTACCTTTATAATTTAATCTTTAATTCACTTACCTGCATATACAAACATACATACTACACTCCAACCACAGGATGTTTCTTTTTTTTTTTAAAGATTTTATTTATTATTTATTTGACAGAGAGAGACACAATAAAAGAGAGGGAACACAAGCAGAGGCAGAGGGAGAGGAAGAAGCAGGCTTCCCACTGAGCAGGGAGCCCAGCGTGGGGTTCGATTCCAGGACCCTGGGATCATGACCTGAGCCAAAGGCAAACACAAAAACTACTGAGCCACCCAGGCACCCCAGGATGTTTCATTAAACCCGGTACATTCCTATTTATTTTCCGATACATTCCTATTTATTTTTTTTAAGACTCATGCATATCTTCACCTAAGCAAAACTGATTATCTGCTCTTAAAGATCTGAAGAAGGAGAAGAAGCCAGCCGTAAGAAAAATGGGGAGAAAAAGTCTTCCCAGAAGAACAGGTGCAAAGGAAAGAACACGTGCAAAGGCACAATGGATTGCACAAAATGTTAGTACTAGAAATTAGGACTGAAGACATGTTTACCTTAGAACCATGTTATTTTAGGATTTTGTTACATGTAGTTGTTATACTTTTGGTAATAGTTTTTCATTAATGTTATGTACAACTCTTAATAAGATTTACCATAATAAAGAGCTACTCAGCAGGAGTGTCTTAACTTCATTTTTAAAAATAATAAGTATAAGAATGCAGGACATCATAATACATTAATGGCTGTCCTTAAAAAGAAGATTCGGCCCGGGGGAGGGCGGTGCCTGGGTAGCTCAGTCAGTTGCATCTGACTCTTGGTTTCGGCTCAGGTCATAATCTCAGGTTCCTGAGATGAGCCTCACAACCGGCCCTGTGCTCAGTCAGGAGTCTGCTTCTCCTCCTCTCCCTCTGCCCCTCTCCCCGCTAACACCTCCTCGCTTGCTTGCTCATTCTCTCTCTGACACTCAACTAAAATAAATAAATATTTTTTAAAAAATAATTAAATTTTTTTAAATAAATAGAGCATTTGGATAGCTCTCTAATGAGATTTTTTTAAATGTCCTCATCTCGGCCAGAATTAAACCATATATACTACTAACATAAGATTTAAGCAAAACAGACACTGCAGTACAATTCACCAGAAAAAGACATTCTTTTCTGCACAGAAAAGAAACATCTATTTAAAAAGTGCCAAAATGTCCTCCTTACTCTGTGCTGTCTTCACTTTTAAGGACAATGGGATCCATTTGCATTTCTTTAAGCAAATTCCGCTGTTCCCTTGTCTGTGGTTAATGAATGTGTCAGAGAATCTGATTGTCAGCTTTTTTTTTTTTTTAATACCAGTATGAAGTAATAGCCAGGCATTTAATTTTGTCACACACTGAATTCCTCTAGAAAAGTCCTCTATGTTGGGATACTAGACTCTATTATCCTTCATACTATTAACCAAAAAGACTGATTAATCTACACTTCTGAATATATCCAAAACATTGATAATTTTGCTAATAATAGCATCCCCAATATGCTATATCTTGAAATACATAAATAATCTGAATCAAAGGAAGGTTATATTTTAGTCCTTCTTAAAATGTAGAGCCGATCGGGGCTCTTGGGTGGTTCTAACAGTTAAGGGCCTGCCTTCAGCTCAGGTCAAGATCCCAGGGTCCTGGGATCAAGCCCAAGTGAGCCCGATGTTGGGTTACCTGCTCAGCAGGGAGTCTGCTTCTCCTTTTGCCCCTCCCCTGCTTATGCTCTCCCTCTCTCTTTCTCTCTTTCAAATAAATAAAATCTTATAAAATAAAATAAAATAATAAAATAAAATAAAATAGAGCTAAACATGCTTTTGCCCTACTTAAGCACATTTTTATTCTAATCCATTGCTTATAGTGAATTGAGTGGTCCATCTACTGATTATAAAAATTAGAAAGTTTGTATTCACCTTACAGAGTAAATGTTTCTTGAGGGGGAGGGAAGAGGAGGGAAATACATCCATAATTACTTGTGTTAGAAGGTAAGACATTGAGGACCTTGGCTTTGGCTGATACCAAAGCTTCAGAGGAAGAGGAGAGTTGCTTTGTTTAATTTTTTTAAAGAAAGATTTGCTTCTTGAGTAGTTGGCTTGGGGTTTTGTTGGGTTTTGTTTTTTGTTTTTTGCTTGCTTACTTGCTTGCTTGTTTACTCCCGAAAGGAAGTTGCAAAAAGGAGAGAAGGGAAGAGAAGAAAAAAGAGACAGTAGGGCAAGAAAGGTTGAGATGAGTAGAAGTTCTTCACAGTGGCAAGGCAAACGGTGGATATTTTTTAAATAACATCTATATTAACAATTAAAATCATGTGTGTCACAGTAATATAAACCCCTTCTCTGACTCCTCCATGAAATTCTCAGTAAATTCCACTTGCTAATGTTTTGTGGGGATGATTTGGGGTAAGACTCAAAGAAATGCAAATTTTATGTGTAAGTCACCATTAGATAACACGTTCTCAGCCTCAGAAGGAGGTAAAAAGTCACTGTAGCATAAGACCCCTGAAAGTTAGCATAAATCTAAACATGGCCTTTGTACTTGCACAAGCCATATTTTAGTAATCTTTGGATCCAGGTATACCTATTTGGTCTTGAACTTCAATTTGAGTACTTATTAGCTACATTGCCTTGGGCAAGCCTGTTCCTTTCTCAGAGTCCCCATTTTCTTATCTGTAACATAAACATAATGACAGTGCCCCATTATGTACCCAGCACTTAGTAAAGCACCCATTATCTGTTCGTTACATAAACTTTAAATTGCTGAGCAAATGGATTTGCTAAGAGCTAGGGCTCTTGAAGAGCTGGTGCCACAGTGAAAAATATAAACACTTTATTAAAGAAACATTTTTTTTAAACGATTTTATTTATTTATTTGACAGAGAGAGAGAGAGAGATCACAAGTAGGCAGAGGGGCAGGCAGAGAGAGAGGGGAAAGCAGGCTCCCTGCTGAGCAGAGAACCCGATGCGGGGCTCAATCCCAGGACCCTGAGATCATGACCTGAGCCGAAGGCAGAGGCTTTAACCCACTGAGCCACCCAGGCGCCCCTAAAGAAGCATTTTTTGAAATCACTTGAAATTTCTTTGAAAATTACACCCATCTTGTGTGGTAAGGCAGTCCCATTGTGACTCTCAGTACCACATGGAAGGGACTGTGATGCTCCAAGGATTTCTTCCTCTCTGTCCCTGCTGCGCAGCCTGATTGCCACAGGCCGGTGACTGCAAGAGACATTTGTAGAGCACCAAGGAAACCGCGGGAGTCAAGCGCTAAAGCAACCCCATAGAACGCTGAGTTGGTAAATCAGGCCCATGAGCCAGCAAAGCATTCAGCTGCCACCACAGGCTGGTCAGGCCCAGAGCAAGGTTGTGTGTTGCTCCAAAGTGCAACGGAGACAGGGTGGCCACTTCTAATACTATTCCTATCTCTGTGCCTATCAATCAACACTGCTCCAAAGAAGTTGAGATGTGCCTACTGCCTAGCCATTCTCCACTGCCTTTTTGGAAGGGCTCAAGGGAGTCCTCCACTCTTCAGATTTTTTTTTTCTGTAATATTAGATCTAGTATTAATTGAGCATTCCATCTGCTGATCGCAAAGAGGAAGGCACAAGAGGAAGGCCTAAAGAGAGAAAGTACAAAGTCGTTGGCTGACAGCTCATGAGATACTTTTGCATAGAGACTGTCTGATGGGATTAAATTCAGAGGCAAAAGTAAATGCAACTTTCCAATTTACTAGCCTGGAGCTTTAGTTTTCACTGAACCACCTCCTCCTCCTGCATGTCTTCTCTCGATGGTCTTGTCTAAAGACATGACCATTACTTTAATTAGCTCCTTTTTTTTTCTATTTCTTCTTATTAAGGTAACCCATCTTAGCAGTACATGGCTCATCATTCCTTCTCATACTTTTGCTTAGAGAAAGTGCTGAAAAGTTTCAGAAGTTCACTTGTAAATGTTAACAACAACCAAAAAAACAAAACCAAAAGCAAACAGAGAAAGCCTGACTAGCAAAGGTTAGAGCCAGCTTTACACAGTATTTGCAAGTGTTCTAGATTATGCCCCATGTGGCTTAATTTATAAACATGAAAAGAATTTCCCACCTCTAAGAAACTAATACTTACAGACAGATCGCAGACTTTAGGACAGAAAGAATCCTAAGAGGGATGTGCAAGCAAAGGAAGAGAGTATTGGCTGAGATCTGAGGGCATCTATGCAAATTAAAAGGGGCTGGGGACAAGCAGAAATAATAGGGCTATATGAGCTAAACTCATAAATTCATACTTCTGTAGAATAAGAAGATGGCTTCTCTCATCCACTGGGAGGCAAGTGTTATATACTGAGGCTAGAGGTATAAGGTTCTTAAACAAACATTCTCACAACTTGAATTTGAATTTTTTCCATTTATTCTTCCTTAATACCCAAAGTCCTAGATGAATCACTGAAGACATGTAATAATGTTGATGTGAATATTAATGGCAGTAACGTCACCCTGTCCTTTTGCTTCTTCAGGGTCAGATCAAGTTCCTGGCCAATAATTGGCTTACAAGCTTGTGCCAAATAGAACTAACAGAGACAAAAATTTCTGAAAATTCGATGTGATTCCTAAAGGACTCTGAGCACCTAGACCTTTTCAGGCATAGCCCAAGGAAGCAGGTCTGCCACAGCATAGGCCAAAAGGTGACCCGAAAGTGGACCTTTATGAAAACTCTAGAAAAATTATCTTCAAAATATATGATAAGATGATTTGAAATGCCTCTGGACATTCCTAAAGTAAATCGGATTTGATCCCAAGGCTCACAGAAAAAGGATCTAGTGTTTTATCCTGTGTTCACGTTGGTGCCATAGCTTCACAAGGTATTCTAGTTGAAATATACAAGTCTTTACCCAGCTTCTCTTCCTTCTACCCTCCCTTCTCCACCCCTCCTTTCCCCTGAAAAATTCTATTGACAGTTTACCATTTATAAGTGTACAATAATATGAATGTGTAAGATAATGTACAAAGGGCCATTTGTTTTCAATCTATTCTATGACATAATCTCCCACAAACCTTACAAATACCAAGATTTCTCCAAAGTCTACTTTTCTCATTGACACCAAAGCTTCAGTATCTGCAGACAGACTGATGATTTCAAATCTGTATCTTTAGCTCAGGACCCTCCACTGGCTTCAGGCACATATGTTCAATTTTTAGGGTTGATATACCATTGTCACTTTTACTTGACAATGTCTAAAACAAAATATCATCTGTCCCCCAAAACCCTGGGCTTTTTTTTTAAGATCTTATTTATTTATTTGCCAGAGAGAGAAAGAGAGAGTGTGCACAAGTCGGGGGAGCAGCAGGCAGAGAGAGAAGCAGGCTCCCTTCTGAGGAAGGAGCCTGCTCCCTGGATCATGACCTGAATGGAATGGCAGATGCTTAACCAACTGAGCCACCCAGGCATCCCAAAAAACCTGGTGTTTTTTCTGCATTTCTTATTTTATGGATTAGCATCACCAGCCTACTAGTTCATCATGCGATGTAGAAGAAATACCGGAGACATCACCGTCATGTCTCTTTAACCTGTTCCTTCTCCTCTACTCCCACCATCACTGCTTAAATTAAAGTCTGCATCTCTTTTCACCTGGATATTGCAGTAATATAATTATTAGTGGGCCTTCCCTCAGTCTGGCCTGCTTCCACTGCTCCTCCTAATTGCTGCCAGAATGATGTTCCTAACTATAATACCATTTCTCACCTCTGTTTGAAAATGGTTTTATAAATCCCTTTAATTTTCATATTCAAGTTCAAAATTCTTCACTTCATGACATGAGGAACTACTCCAACCTCTTTCATCACTCTACATTCTTCTCCCCCTTAGCCCCACATCAGTGGATTTATAATTCTTTAAATGGATACATCTCTACTCAAATGCTTTTTCCTTCTTTTTTCAAGCCAATTCCTACTTACTCTTTCAAAATCAAATCAAAGGCAGCCTACTTCTGGAACCATTGCAGGATCCTTCTTGCTCCCATTTGATCCATGTTCTCACTGAGCAGGCCTCTGCTATAGCCTTTATCCCATAGGACTGGAATAATTGATTCACAAATCTATTTTTCCCATTAGACTGAAGGTTCCCTCAGGTCTCAGTCATACCTGTCTCACTTTCTCTCCCTAGTGTCTAGAACAGTGCTTGGCAAACTCGTTCTTCAAAACAGAGCTGATGAATGACTTATTGAAAAAAGGGATACAAAGCATGAGCTGCATTCAGCAAAATCCTTAGACTTTGCAAAGCATTCTCCATGCTAGGCAAATATTCATGAAAAAAATTATGTGACAGCTTAGGCCAGGTTTCTTTCTCCTAAGAAGATAACAGCATTTAAGGACACAGGGAGAAACTTTATCAAGACTTTAGAAGACAGAGAAAAAAGAAAAGTATTTCAATTAATACATATGAAATCCAGAAAATTTAATATAACAGATCACAGGGAAAAATAAGCACAAAAAAATAATGAAGCAGAATACCTTTTAAAATAATCTTCATTTATATTTCTATATCCGTCCCCTCAGCCACATAAACACAATATAACATTCAAGAGAATTAAGAAACTTTGAGGGGAAAAGAATGAAAAAGCAAGTCATTACTCTATAGGATTTAAAAATATATATATATATCCCTGGGGCGCCTGGGTGGCTCAGTCAGTTAAGCGTCTGACTCTTGGTTTCAACGCAGGTCATGATCTCAAGAGTCGTGAGGTCGAGCCCTGCATCAGGCTCTGTGCTGGGCATGGATCCTGCCTAGATTCTCTCTCTCCCTCTGCCCCAACCCTCCTTCTCTAAAAAAAATAATAAACAAAAAAAATTAAATTTAAAAATCCCTAAAGAGAACTCATCAACCTATGCATGATAAAATGGTTGAATGGAAGTTTCTGGCTATCAGTGTAAGCTTTGGAACTCACTATAGAGCACTGGTACCAACATTTACTTCCTAGCAATAAATGGAATCTCTGGGACATCTCCTAAAAAACCATCAACATAAGTACATTTTATAATAACAGAGCAAGTTTTCTCTATTAGCCTTTATTTAGATAGATAGAGAAGTGTCAAGATTTTAGTTACTACTTTAAGAGTGACCCAGGCAACACGCACCTTCCATAATAGCAGAGTCATAAGGTTCCCATTCACTGCATGCCCAATTATTTTAATTCAGGCGTAACAGTTTACAGATAACTAAACTGCTTTAACTTAAAAATATTTACTCATCAAAGAGATAAAAAAGAATGCCTTTGAATGAAGCCATAAATTATGGGCGAATGAACCAATAAATTACGGATGCATTATTTCAATCCAAGAGTAGCAGAAAGAGTTATCAAATAATACACATGTTGGGAAAAAGAATACTGTTATGTTGAAGTCATTCTGTACCTCAGAAGTTAATGACTATCCCCAGTGGTTGCTAATAAGTTGACTTCAAGAGTACCAAAATCCAAAAGTGAAATGAATTTCATTATAAATTGGTGGCAGGAACAGAAATTAATATTGCACCTTAAAAGTTAACTACACAGGGGATATATGGGAACCCTGGACCTTCTGCTCGATTTTGCTCTGAACCTAAAACTGCTCTAAAAATAGTCCTTTTAAAAAAAAAGAAAAGAAAAATTGACCACATGTTAAGTTTTCACTTTGTCAAAATGTTACTTTGTATGTATATACATTACTTTGTATGGTGAATAAAATGCTCTCCATCAATACAAACCATAGGATAGCTAAACTATAATAATTCAATTCTATCTCTCCCATTTGAGGTCTTTAGATGCTTACGTTCTACTTTCTAAGCCATAAAGAAAAACAAAAACTTTCAAAACCACCTCTTTTTTTTTTTTAAGATTTTATTTATTTATTTGACAGAGAGAGACACAGCAAGAGAGGGAACACAGGAAGGGGGAGTAGAAGAGGAAGAAGCAGGCTTCCCGCCGAGCATGGAGCCCAATGTGGGGCTCGATCCCAGGACCCTGGAATCATGACCTGAGCTGGAGGCAGATGCTTAATGACTGAGCCACCCAGGCACCCCAAAAACCACCTCTTTCAAGAATAGGCACGTTTTCCTATTTCCAGATCAGTACATCTTCATTTCCAAAAATTGCACTCCAAAACCAACAAAAGAAACAAATGGCTGGGCCTCTGAGACAGCACATCCGTAGAGTTCTTCCAATGCCTCTCACTATTGAAACAAGGAGACCCGTATCAGAATGAAAAATGGGCACCTGGCCCACAGCAGTGAAGTTCCTCAAAGCCTTCTTCAGCGAATCTCGTTGGAGTATGAAATTTCTCAGGCAACTTGTTTACCACCTTATGGGTAGACTCATACTGTTCATCTTTGGTGGAGGGTGTGTATGTGTGCATATGTGTGTGCATGTGTGCATCTTGTAGAAAGAGTATAATTATCTATGAGACAGTCAGAATAAATTCACCCCGTTGGGGAAATGTGGGTTATCTATTCTGGATCATTCTGTGGGACCTGCAGTGTCATGGATGACAATGAACTCTCTTAGATGCTATCCCTTTCCAAGTACTTCAGAGAAGGAGAAATGAACGGCTGGAGGAATCAGGAGACCAATTGGTTCTGGTGTGAAACCAGATCCTTCAGTTAGGAAAGGAGGTTTCTTCAAAGGTGTTCAGAGAAAAGGTACTCTCAAGACAGAACTTAATACAAGGGAGCAATAGAGAAAGGCTCCCTCTGAAAGACTGGATCTCTTAGATGGTTCTCCTTGACCATGAAAAAGTCCTATTTTAAAATATAGCTTCCATTTTCTACTATCTTATATGGAATTGGACATAGTTATCCAAATCTTGAGTAAAGTAATAAGCCACAGAGTTTGATATGATATTAGCCTAGAGCATCAAGGGCTTGTCTTTCCAAGGGAAACTCCAAGGAGGCAGCAACTCACTGAAGGGACCATGTCTACACATGACGAAGAAGAGGCAGCCCACCTAGGAATCACAGGCAGTAAGAAATGGTACCTCGTACCAGTGAGCAATAGTCTGCTAAAACTTCAGGACACAATGAGACCCTCCACCTACTCATCCTTTGGCCACAGGAAGTATCAAAATATTGCAAAGCCAAGGCATGATTTTCAGCTCAGATTCTGACAAGAAAGCAACTATATTAACTAAAAGGGAACATAATAAAGTCCTGTCCTTTGTACCTACCTTCTGAGGAGAACGCAGCTGACCCTGGGAACCTACACGCAGGACGGAGCCTTGAGGTCAGAAAGGGAGCGGCAAGGCCAGGCAAACCTTCTCTGCAGAAAAATAGAGCCATCAGCCAGGATTTTCCGAGCAGCTTAGAGAGAAGTGTGGCATTTTGTGGAAATTAAGAAAAAAGATTTTGTACTTGAGGGGAACATGGTGTAAAATAAGGCACAATGAGTAAATAGTAAACCCCAATACAAGAACACAGCCATACGGAGACTATACTCTCAGGGACCATCAGTCTTTTTTTGTAAGTAACAACCCCAGTATCAGCTAAAACTAAACTAAAACATGTCCTAGCCTTCATGAGAGCAGGCAGTTATCATACGACTAACTCTAGAGAATAAGATATAAACGGAAGTGTTGAGTGGGACTTCTAACTGATTAAAAGTAGCTGCCTCGGGACGCCTGGGTGGCTCAGTCAGTTAAGCACCTTCGGCTCAGGTCATGATCCCAGTGTCCTGGGATCGAGCCCCACGTAGGGCTCCCTGCTCAATGGAGAGTCTGCTTCTCCCTCTGTGTATGCACTCTCTCTGTCTCAATTAATAAATAAAATCTTTTAAAAAAATAAAAAGTAAATAAAACAAAAGTAGCTGCCTCCTTTGGAAGGAAAGTCCCTGTTACCATTCCTTTTTCCCTTCCTTTTTCTGTGGTCTGTAACATGGACATGATGGCTGGAGCATCAAAACCCTTCGCAGACCATGGGGTGACCTTGAAAGTGGAAGCACACGCTAAGCACATGGGGAAACAGAAACTGTGAAAAAGTCTGAGTCCCTAGTGACTACAGAACCACCAGACCCACCCTGTATTACCTCTGGATTCATGTTGCAATAGAGAAAAATAAACTGTTATTTAAGGAATCGTTATCTTAAGTGTTCTATAGTATTCGGCTACACCTATCCTAAATGATACAATGACAATCCCAGCACAGAGCTTCTGGACAGTAATGCCAGAGGTGAACATCAGCGTCACTGGACAGAGCTGAGGAAAAGAAGAGCACAGACCAAAAAGTAAGCCGTTAACTTGGGTGTATGTTGCTGTTAGTGAGAAGGTGAGTCATTCTCCACAAATCCTTTGTTCACCTTTGTAAAGTTTGGAGATAAAGAAACATCAGTACTTTCAGAAACTGGGACTTTGCCTATCTTATATTATCCAGTGTCCGGAACCCATAGGAGAAAAACAGACCAACCGCACTCCTTATACAACACACACATTTACAGTCTTGCTCCTAAGTGTGATGCAAGCTATTCGAGTACCACAGATGACAATACAATGTAAAAAGTTATTACATTTAATAACGATTTATTGGGCATCTATAATTGCACAGTTCCTAAACTAGGCACTAGAAGCAGAGAGGATAATAATACATATGCCCTGCCCTCAAGGAACTTACTGTTTAGAAAGGGACCATGATCAGTAAATAGTGTCATGAAAGGGAAGGGTCTCAGCATTCATAGGAAGCCAACTGATTCAATCACAAGAGAGGAAGAAAATGCTTCTCACAAAGCGTTACAAAAATAACACATTAGCTGTCCAGGCGAAGGTAAGTAGAGGTAGCGTGGAGACTACCCAGGCAAGGAAAGTCATGTGCAAATACAGGAAGATTCGAGAGACCAGTGTATGTTTAGGGAGTAACTGGTTTGTTAAATGGGCTGCATTTGATGGGATACAAACAGAAATACTCTTTCCCCCTTATCGCTGGATCTAGCACGCTCCTTTGGGTCTTCCCTGCACCCGGCCCCTTTAATGCCATCCTGGGCCAATCCTATAACCTTTCAGTCATTTGCAGCTTTAAAAATACTTCCAGGGGCGCCTGGGTGGCTCAGTCGTTAAGCGTTTGCCTTCGGCTCAGGTCATGATCCCAGGGTCCTGGGATGGAGCCCTCCATCGGGCTCCCCGCTCTGCTGTAAAGACTGCTTCTCCCTCTCCCACTCCCTCTGCTTGTGTCCCCTCTCTCGCTGTCTCTCTCCCTATCAAATAAATATTTTAAAAATACATTTAAAAAATTAAATAAATAATAAAAATAGTTCCAGTTTCAGGTATTAAAACTTCCAGAGCCATATACATCAAGACTTCAGTCTCATTGCTTTCTACAACATCCACACACTGACCACTTCAACATCTCCCTCTCTAGGCCCAGCTTCTCCCTTGAACTTCAACTGTCGGCATGACATCTGCACTCAGATGTCTAACGGACATCTCAGAATCGACTTGCCCCAGCCTGCTCCTCCTCCAGGAGGGCCCTCCTCAGGTAATAAGAATTTCATCTCAGTGGCTCAGGTCAAAAATCATGCTAGTCTGCCCTGTCTCTCATTCCCCACATCCAATCCTTAGCAAACCTGTTTGTCTTTATTGCTTGGCAAACATTTCTCATCTCTTCCACTCTGAACTCCCTCCCCACACGTCCTCTTCCCTTTCCTACTTTATTCATTTTTTTTTCCATAGCAAAATATCATCTTTTACATATTTTATTTATTTACTATTCTGATTTGGTCATTTCTCCTCCTCTATTAGATTATACAGTCTGTAAAAGTGAAATTCTTTCTGTTTTGTTCACCGATGTATTATTCCCTGTGTCTAGAACCATGGCAGGCATACAACAAATGCCCAATGAACGTCTATTGAAGGAATGAGTTAAGTACATCCCAGTCACACTTTCTCTCCTCTCGCCAGCTCAAGCCTCCCAGACACACAGTGGGTAGAGGAGCTGTGTCTGTTTCTTTTTTTTTTTTTTTTTGCTGTGTCTGTTTCTTAATTCTTCCTTCTCTATCCCCTCCACGTGGCTGCAAGCCTCCCCAAGGGAGGGAGGGAGGAATAAGGGGAGGAGGGACTAGAAGACAGGGGGCAAAGGTCTTATCTGGCAGATGGGCTTATAGTTCTCTCTTGGCTGACTCCAGCTGGATATCAGACCCTCAATTATGGAGAGCATTCTAATACTGGTTGTTTCATGAGATGCTAGGATGTTCTCTAGAAATTGTCCGTGGTCTCCACAAGGACCTCTGCACTGCATCTGTTCCAAACACACAACACACTCCCTCCACTGATACTTTTAAAGGTCTATTTATTTATTTGAGAGAGAGAGAAAAAAAAAAAAAAAACTCAAGCAGACTCTGCACGGAGCCCAAGCAGGGCTCAATCCCAAGACCCTGAGATCACGACCTGAGCTGAAACCAAGAGTTGGATGCTCAACCTACTGCACTAGCCAGGCACCCCATCCCTCCACTGATTTTTGGCAAACTCAAGACGTTTATATATGACATATAGAGGGAGTTGGGTGCTCCCTCCATGACATCAACTGGGACCGTGGGAAGCACCCACATCCTTGTCCTGAAAAATATTTCTTCTACCAACTGTCACGTGGTTCCTTTCATATCGTTACTCTCCACCTCCGGCCATTCAAATTCATCAAGCGGAGGTAATCACAAGGTTCTGTGTTCACACATTTCCAATCCCCAGGGGAGACTTCTCTCAACTCTCTGCCCCAGTACACACCAGAGGGCAAGCTAGCAATGCTACGGCACAGACTGCTTAGGTCTCATGTGGCCAGACGTGTCCTTGGAAGGAAAAGAGATTTGTCTTCTAAAATCAGAAAGGAAGTTAATAGAAAGAAAGAATGAGAACATTAAAAGGAGGGGAAAGAAATGAGCTAAGTCACACAAGCCACAGAGAACCCACATGTCATGGAAATGCTACCACGCAAATTGGTGGAGAATGTGGTACTTGGCAAGCTAGCAAAAATTAGTTAATATCAGACTTTTAAAATGCAGATGTATTCAGAATACACAAAACACTGAGAAAGAGCAATAAAAAGAACCTAACCTCTCTCCTCTGGGTTGTAATTCAACATGAATAGCCTACGGAGGATACTACACTTTGCCTTACCCTCCCCTTAAAACAAGGCAAGTCTCTCTTTCCTACCTTGCAAATTGATAATATCTACTAAAGAAAAGACACTAGTGCACACTTAAGTAGGAGCAACCTACTAACTGGGAAAGGCTATAAGGCTTTTAGAAAATACTCCTGCCCAATTAACCTGCCATTATTCTTAAAAGGAAGGAAGGGAGACAGAGAGGGAGAGCGGGATGAAGTAAGGAAGAAACAAACAAGTGAATAAATTTGCATGTGGAAAAGAAAATAATCTGTAGTTTAATTTATTTGGATTACCTAGAAGTCTTTGACAGCATTGTTTAATGAAGAATGCTTTGAGAATTTAACTTCATGTGGGTTTGTGGTACAAAAGATACTTTATCAGTAGTGGAGAATTGGTTCAATGTCAGGGAAAAGGTATAGTGATAAATGGGCACTCTCTTTCTCTCACTCTCTCTCTCTCAGTATTGAGGACCTATTCTGTTCCAGATCCTTAACATAAATTCATTTAATTTCATCAATCCAAGAACCTCATGAAGGAAACATTATTATTTGCCACTATTAAATGAGAAATCTGAATGTTCAAGACCAAAAGAAAACTTCTGATTAAATCTGGGAAGGATCACATTAACTTTATAAATCAAATAGAACTTTTATGGGAAAGCAGTTCTTAAAAATCATTTGTAAGTCTGGAATTATGACCTGTGAAGACTGTGGAGTAGTTTTACCAAAGAATGGTACATAGAAGGTAATGTTACTTCTTCTCCAAATTCGATCTGATTCTCTTTGATTTCTGTACAAGGAACGTTAACCTATAAAGCATTGACTTTTTAAAAATATAACCAATATAGGAATTAGAGGATGGGACTATGAGCAGAGATATTTTATTGCCTTTTCCCCGTGTACTTGTCACAAATTTAACTAAAAATAATTTTTTAAAATCCCGTTGGCTATATCCAGTGTCGTATTATGCTTTTCACACCACTAAACAATGCTTTCGGTAGGAATCCACATTTTTCCATCAACATGGAATAATGAGGTAAGCAGTGGAAGTCTGTTATATATATCTAAAAAGAAAGAAGCAGAGTTCCGATATAATACTGATATAGTAACTGCACTAAATCCAATTACTTGAGACAATTTCTAAATTGACTATGAGGCTCAGCTAAGACTAAGAGTTTGTTGGCAGTCCAAGTTTTTAATGTTTTTTATCTAAAGTTCCCTGCAGGGCATTCCTGCTAATGGAGCTAATCGAGCTTCCCAGGCCACAATGACAACTACATGTAGACAGCACTGTGTTTTTGCTTGCCGTCTCCATGTTACGTGAGCTCAGTGAAAATAGCAATACCAGTTAATAGCAGGTAAACCAGATGTCTAGGAAAATCTGTGGTACAAGTACCACAATATATTCAGCGTATCTGATATTAGTATATATATCGATTTTCTTGCTAAATAAACTTAGTCAACCCACTCACTTAACCACATTGGACCACATCTTTACAATTTAAAAAATATAGATATTTAATACCAGTATGTGATATTTCACAAGAACTGAAAATTCTGTCTTAAAAACATTCCCAAACACCTAGAAGAAATCTTTATCAAGATAGCCTAGAAAGAAGTCTTGTGACCACAAGACTTCCAATTGCTGTTAAAGAACACTTCTTATATGAAGGCTCGAAATGTATTCAAATCCAAATGTAACAACAACAACAACAACAACAAAATAATAAAAACAATGGGAGTTGATTATTGTAACTATTTCAGACAGTAAATAAGTATGTTAGATAGAGCTCCATCTTCCTTGTTTTTATCCCTTATAGAAAAGCCTCTTCTAAGCTACTTGCAAGGAATAAGGCCATCACCCAACGTCCAAACTTCGTACTGAAAAAAAGCCCTAAAGACAGAATTATTTATACTAGCTGAGCATCCAAAAATAAGTAAGTTGTTATATCCAGGCTCTCTGCTCTGTGTTTCTTCTCTCTGAGCCAACGTGACTCACACATTTATGCACACGTGTACAGACATATAGGTTCCTTTTAACTTTCCTGATACTGTTAACTGAAAGCAATTTTATTTTAAATAAGGCCATACATTATGCCCTTTGCTTATTCTATTTAACCTTCACCCCGTCCTGCAAAATTCTTCCACTGGGGGGATGGGGGGAGGTTGGGGGATGAGGGGAGCATGAATCTCAACCTGACAAAGGCACAAGGCAATCCTGTCTTAGACACTCAACATCGGGCCGTGCTCGCCACCGCCCCCTCTCTATTACAGTGAGCATAGCCACAGGCGAGGGTAAGTGAAGACAATCATACAAAATACAAAGCATTTTCAGAGTCATTACCTTGTTTCAGCCTCAAAGCAACTCTGCTAAGTCAGAAAGTCAGTAGTTTACATGTAACATTCCCATTTTACACAAGAAAATGTAGTCAAGGAGCTTGCTCAAGGACTGATAGCTAGTAATCAGTGAATTCAGGTGCTCTCACACAAATGTAGTGTTCTTTTACCAAATTACAACGCTTCCCTAAACCATGTTACAAAAGAAAGGATCTTAGCCTGGAATATCAAGAAGTGGACTTGGGGATTGACCCTATGTGGAGGGTGAGAGAAAGAGAAGAAACAAATAATCCAAATTTTTTTACCTGACTCATTTAACTAAAATGGGGAAAGCCAAAAGAAGAGCAGTTTTATTGGTAACATGAGAAATATATTGTATATCTTAATGATGGAGACTTCTATTATTTTGATTTCCCGCTATTAATATCAACATTCAATTAATATGTTTATGTACATATATTATATATACATATATGTAGATTTTTCTGGTTATATAGAACAAATTTCTAGAAATAAATTGCAGGTTTATAGTGTATTGGAAATATATTAAGGCTTTTGACACATGATGCCAAATTGACTCCTAGAAATAATATAATCACAGTTCTACCAGCAATGTATTAAGAATGCCCATTTTCTAAAATCATGCCAACACTATCTATTATTATTTTTTATCAATTTATAAATACGAAATGGAATTTTTTGTTTATTTGGGGTTTCTTTGATCACTATGGAGAGTGAACATTTTTACTTGTGTTTTTAATCAAATTGTAATTTTTATATGTTTGCGTTCGCATGAATTGTTCAAATTTTTAGCATTTTTATACTAATAAGGTATTATTCTTTGTTAAATTATAGGCTCTGTTCATATATTTAAGATAATAATGCTTTGTTCAACCCCCTGAAAGAAACAAGGTGAGATGATTATGTAAAAGTACTCCTATATCTGAAAATATACATAGTAGTCATAGTCTTTCCTTCCATTTATTCATCTTTTATGTTAGTGCCTTTTAAGCTACTTCTAATCAGTAAAAATATTTTCCAGGGAACAAATTCCATGCAAAGAATTCCTTATAGTACTGACAAGAGAACCTCATAGATATAAATATTTACAAATGAGGAAATGTGTATAAAGCTGTATAAATATGTATAAGATCACATAGCTAGCAAGCCTACGCTTCTGTCACTGCTAGAAATAAGGAAGAAATTCTTAGAAATTATAATTTATGTAAAGAGAGTGAACATTCTCAATCTTCCTACAGAACTGGAATAACTTTATATTCACTTTAATGTCTCATCTAGAGAAGTTCGCATTGTTTGAATTTGACATCCATGCTTGTTTTTTTTATTAACATATAATGTATTATTTGTTTCAAGGGTACAGGTCTGTGAATCATCAGTCTTACACAATTCACAGCACCCACCACAGCACATACCCTCCTCAATGTCGATCACCTAGCCACCCCATCCCTCCCCCCACTCCCCTCTAGCAGGCATCCACACTTGTTAAAAGCAGACCCCCCAAATGTCTTAATTTCTGAGTTTTTAGGACAAGAAGCTACATGTATAAATGATTTAACTACGGGAAACACTTTCAATCTGGCCTCCATTTTTGAAATTACAGTATAAAGAAGCATATGTGCCAACTGTCCCTGTTAAAATGAGAGAACATAAAACAGGAAAATATCCTTTAAATACTGAGAAATCTGGCAAAGATTCCTAGTGAGTCATAGACAACTGGGTGTGAATATTGCCAATGATTCATAAATGGTAAGTCTCGGGAATACAAAGCCAGATGGATAAATAAGTGGAAAGAAGAAAAACTGGCAGACCATAAATGATAACTATGTTCAGGAGATGGAATCTTGCCCCAGAATTAAGAATTGGTAGATAGTACTCATAAAATTTTGGAGGAATCATCTCTTGAGGTATGTACCATAGGAGAAATTACATCAGCTAAAACTTGAGGGTAGGCTCTAAAGCACATGGAATAACTGAAGGTTAAAAAAGAAATCCTCATAAAAGGAAAGTTGTGTAAGAATCTCTCTCAAGAAAACATCTCCCACCATACACGCCAATGGTGCCCAAGGACTTTCTTAAAAAAAAAAAAATTCATAACTACCACTGTTTTAGAAACACAACATAAACACAAGGGCACTGAGTTTGTTCTAATGAGTTACTTTTATATACTAGAGAACTGAGTTAAGCGGATACCAGTGGAAAAACTTGAGACTGAGGGCGCAAACCCTAATGTAGCAACTTGTAGTGGTTCCAAGTAAGATCAAACATAACTTACTAAAAGAAGCCAAGAAATGCAAGAGGGTTTTCAAAGGCAGTATTTAACATCGCGAATGGTTTTCAGACAATCTAAAGAAAATGCTAATCAATAGTTAGCCACTCTATTCCAATTTTTTAATGGATCAGAGAACAGATAAGGAAATAAGTAATTTTTTAAAAATTTTGGGAGGGGTGCCTGGGTGGCTCAGTTGGTAAGCATCTGCCTTCGGCTCAGGTCATGATCCCAGGGTCCTGGGATCAAGCCCCGCATTGGGCTCCCTGCTCAGCGGGAAGCCAACTTCTCCCTCTCCCACTACCCCTACGTGTGTTCCCTCTCTCGCTGTGTCTTTCTCTGTCTAATAAACAAATAAAAATCATTAAAAAATAAAAATAAATACAAATTTTGGGAAGAAATTAATATGTTCAGTATCACCCTACTAGTTCTAAAAAAATAAATTCACAGAGTAATAAACTTTCTTATTTCTGACTATACTATTTCAACTTGTAGATTTAAGGAAATTTTCCTAACAAATCAAATGCCCAGTTTTAGAAAAAAAACTATGCTATCACTTCTTTACCCTAGAAACTTAGTTCCTTGAAGGCAGAGGTTATTTTTCATCTCTGCATTCCCAAGTAGCTGGGACAGTATCTGACGAGTTGGCACTTGATTAATGTTTATTAGATGAGTAATTAAATCATTTTCGATAGAGGCAATGATTTTACATCATCTAGAAAGGCATGCTGATAATTCTACCAGTTTAGTTTCCTAAAGCATTTTCGCAAACACAGTTCAGCTTTCACTAAAATATGACATGTCACCCAAAATCCATATTTAATACAGGACTTTATTTGTGAGCATCTAGTAAGAACTGCTTTGTATCAAGCACTCTTGTGGGCTCTAGGAGATTAGAAAAGAAAGACTTCGATGGGACTTAGGTAGTTGCTGCTTCCAGAGCTCACATTCTAATGCGGACAACAATAAGAAGACAAAGAAGGAAGAGGAAAAGAAGAAAAGGAGAAACATGTACTATTCCAAGTACTGTTCTCAATATGTTACATCATTTAATCCTTGAAATCATCCCATGAGATAAATGACTGTAATTCTATCGTACAAATGAACAGGCTGAGGGACAGAGAGCTTAAGCAACTTGCCCAAGACTTGGTAACGGTAAAATTAAATCCAGTGGTTTCTATCTCCAGAGGCCAAGTGCTTAACCATTCTGCTCTACTGCTTCTCAAATCCCTGAACAAATAATTATGAAAGAGTATGGTATGTGCAATGGGCAAGGCATTGGATGCTCAAAAGCATAAAAAAGGACCCTAACCTGAACTGAGAGATCAAGGAAAGCCTCCTGGAGAAGGTGATATCTGCACTTAACCTTGAAAACTGCATTAGGTTTGCCAGCCAGAGGATGGGGAAAGAAGGATACAGGTGTGATACACCGTAGAAAAAGCAAGCCTTCGGTTAGTCTGTAAAGAGGAAATGAAACAATGCCTCCCTTTTTCTTTACCATCCACAAAAATATATAAATGTCCTGTTCCCCCTAATTCAAGACACTACCAATTAGATAATGCATCTAGGTGTTTCACTATAAAATGTGGGGAAAATGTGCATTTCTGAATCAATGACATGCAACAGGCAAACCTCTATTAACAAGGAAAGCTCACGGAAGCACAGGAACCCCCTGCTCTTGCAATCTAGCTATTAGGCTCCAGCTTTGTGGACATAAAGAGAATGGTTTTAATGGAAAGCCTATTATATTTTATATGTATATTTTGCTTAACTAATTGTATTCACCCTTGTATAAAAATGACCTGAGGAAGTTTATTTAAAAAAAAATTTGCCATATATGATTTCCTAAAAATAGTAAGAAAAAGATAAAATGAAGATCTTTAAAAAAGTGAGAAACAAGTTGGGCTCTGAGATTGTTAATGATTGATCCAGAAAGAGAAATACAATTTGCTGTTCAATACAGTTTTCCTTACATGAAAACAAATAGTAACTGTCAAAAAGCAAAATTATCCACCTCCTACTAAGTCTTGGAAAGAGTCTCTCCCCTGAATTCTTATGAAGACTACATCTTGATAGAAAGTGAATTCTGAATGGTATTTCTTAAAACATCTTTCAGTGCAGACTAATGGTATACTACCAACTGCAATTTAGTAAGAGCAATTCAAGAAGGGGATAAAACAATTCACTCTAAAATACACACCACTTTGACAATCTGGCTTAATTCAGGGATAAACTCTCATGTCTAAAATGGGGAATGGATGGATTGCATATCACTCCTGTAATCCCGTGGCTAAGAAAGATGGCCAGTATCAACTTCCAAAAAGCATTGTGTGGGAGTAAAATCAAGAAAATACTCTGACAAATACCTGGGCTACAGCTATTGTATTTTTCCAATCAGCTCGATGAGCTAAACACTCAACACCATTCTGTTAATATGGAGAAGCTTAATCATACTTAATATGTATAAATAAGGGTGCTCTTAGAATATTAAGCCACGAATAGTATATCATAAGACACCAACTACAGTGTGGAGTAAGACCCAGTGACCCCCTACTAACCCAAACTTTACCCCTTAACTTGATAGATAAGTATGGATAATTCTGGGATGAGCCACTGGCTCACAGGGGCAGCTGAGGCAGCAGACTTGGAGGGTTTAGAAGCAGCAGCTACATACTATCATGCATGGAAATGCTCAATGTTTTAACAACCACTCTCCCTGTATCAGCATATGCTGCTGAATTTCAGTACTCAGTAAATTCCACTTTGTAAGATTTGAGAACAGATAACAAAAAATCATAAAAAACCACAAACACTAGATTGAGATCGTTCTTTTTCACTGATCATTCACTCTTTCTCTGCGGCAATCTTAATCATTCTGTGACTCCTTTGTTTCTCACTCTATACACGGGGATTCCTCGGATACTCCTTATTCTATCTCTTACTGACCCTCAAAATAATATTTTAAAAGATATTAAAAGGAAATCAGTTAAGATTATATTTCAGCCCAGAAAAGGATGCAGAAAAGGGTGTGGTCATCTTGAGTTCTTAGCTGTATTTTAAGCTGTGTATAGGCAGGGGAAAGCGTAAGGCTTGGCAGGAAAGAGCTAGTAAAGTGTTTTGAGGTCACCTGATATTCTACAGGACACAAGAGGGAATTAGAAAACCAAGGAAAAAAGATTTTAAAAAAGTAAACATAGACTCAGGGATCTGTGGGAAATGTAAGCAGATTAATGTGAATGTAATTTTACTTTCAGAAGGAGGAAATAGGACAAAATAAATAATTGATCATGCAACTGATTGATATGGATGGGCTAAGGTCTGTTATCTTGCTATTTCTTTTCCATTTGCCCCATCTGTTCTTTGTTTCTTTTCTCTTCTTTTCCTGTTTTCTCTTGGATTAAGAAAGTTTAGTTTTTTATTCCACTTTATCTCCTCTCCTTTCTTAGCTTTACTTCTTTGTTATTTAGTTGGTGGCTCTAGAATTAATTCAATATTAATTTTAATTAATTTAATTAACAATATTAATCAATTTTAATTAATTTAATTGACAATATTAATTCTTAACTTATCACAACCATATGCCTTTTCCTGTAAAGTGAAAGAAAATTTTAATGAGAAACTTCCATTTACCCCAATTAAAAATGGTCAAAAGGTTTATACAGACACTTCACAGAAGAAGTTATATCAACAGACAACAGGCACATTAAAATGTGTTCAACAGTATAGTCACCAGGGAAATGCAAAGTAAAAGCACTATGAGACATCACTACACACCCACTAGAATGGGGGAAAAAAAATTAAAGATTTTCAGTGCCAAATGTTGACTAGGAGGTGGAACACCCAGAATTCTCATACATTGCTGGTGGGAATATAAAACAGACAATAATTTTGCAAAACTGTTTAGCTATTTCTTGTAAAGTTAAACATATTCCCACCCTATGACATAGCAATTCCACTTTTAAGTATTTACCAATAGAATAAAAATATACACCCACAAAAAGATCTGTATAGGATTGTCCTCAGCAGTTTCACTCATAATGGTACAAACCTTAAATATTCTATATTTTGATAACAGTGTGGTTACCATGGAGTATGCATTTGTCAAATTCATTGAACTTATAATGTGCATTTCAATGAAAGCAAACACTTATTTTTAAAATAAAAAAATGAACTGATAATAAAGATAATAGCTTAAAAAGATCAGCGTATTTATTACTCCCACTTAGAAGTAAGTGAGCCATGCTAAACTCTGGAACAAATGTTTATTAAATGCCCATGATTATACCATTTTTTGATTTTGAGGTTTTTTACCTACCCCAGAATTCAACTACATTTACTTTTTCTAGTCCCAATCACTGAGCGCTTTCTTTGTTCTAAATTATATGAATAAATTCAAACGCAGTCAAAACTCTCAAGTCAATTTGTAACCACATCATCAAACTGCAGCATGAGAATCCATATCTAAACATCATATGAAGACAAACTAGAAAAGTGGCTTTCACAACCCACTACAGGTAAAAATACTACTTAATCCTGAACCCTTACAACATGAGGAAATGAAGTATCCCTTATCCATAGGTTATTTAATTTGCAGTGGGAAAAAATAAAATCACGACAGCAATCTTCTTAGTGTTTTACACCTGATAACAATAACCTTCGATGCCCACCAAGATAATGATAACAATAACCTTCGATGCCCACCAAGATAATGTGTCACTTTCCATATTCTCTAATTACAAAACCGTGTGTAAGGCAAGAGGCATTAATATTCTCCACTGCTACTCCTGCCAATTTTCCCAGCCTCATCAGGGCTCAGGAATTCTGTTGTGAGCATCTTGGCGAATGTGATTAGCAAGAGCGACAATATAATCTTTCTATTCTAGTGATGCAATCATGACCAGAAGCAGTGGTTTCCTTTCCAATAGTGAGACTTTCTTACCTTGGACATCTTGCCAGACTATTTTTTTCTCCTGACTGTTGATATTTGTGCCACATCTTTAACATAAAGTAATGACAAAGAATGTCTTTTTTTTGAAAAGCAGAGAAAAAACAAATAGGATCTACCACAAATTTTCAAATCCTTAAGCTATCTATGTTGTAGAAAGCAGCCCAGAACCTCCCCTTCCCTGGTCTTGTCGCAACAAAATAATTGATTCTACTTAGGAAATGCTTTGTAGCTAATGAACACAAAACAGAAACATTCTCTGCAGCCCTAAACCCTATATCTTTAAAAGTAATTTTAAAAGTCCCCCAAAAGTTAATATTAATAAGAAATAGTGTACATTCTAAGAAGGTGCCTAATGAAGTGGAATGTCACCAGAAAAGACCAGCAACTGCCCAACAAAAGATTTCCAAGATGGTTGTTCTCTGTGGTAAGTTTACTGAAGGCATAAACTCTGCACAATACTTGTATTTGTGACCACAGATGAGAATAATCAGGTTCTCACAATCATACCAGAATAACAAAGATCTCAGATACTAAAATGACAATTTGGCCAAATCGGAACCTTCTTCCCCACAACCAAGCTAATAACAATACAGATTATCATAAATTTGTCCACCAAACATAGATGCAGAACAAGGGGAGTTAGTTGATAAGGTCCAGCTCTCAAGTGCAGGATAGATTTACCACCATTATTTCTTCATGAATTCATTTAGTGAATTTAGTGGGTGCCTACTATGGGCCAGGAAACAAAAAATGTACAGTTCCTGCTCTCGCAAAGCTTATCTTAAGAGCTTATCCTAGTTGGCCAAGCCACTGGATACTGCTTAGATGGGTTCTGTTAACATGCACTCCTCTAATGATCCTCCCTCAGAGCATCCAAGACCCATCGTTGTCTCATGGGCTCCATGCTGAGCATAAAATCACCGAGGAGGTTTCCTCTCTCCAGTTACAACTTCATTTCCCTACTTTCTCCTATAAATGACTCTGCGCACTTCATCTTTATTGGTGTTTTAGTTGTTCCTTTACTCGGTTACGTATTTGCTCTTACAGTCACATTTATCATAGTAGGACTTGATCAGCTTAACTCTCAGAAGACCAGCTAAATTTTCTAAGTGCATGGAAGATAATTCATTAGGTTCTCCCATATCCTGGCACCAAAAACAAGGTTTTGTTTTCCACACTATGTAAATTAACCGTGTATTTGTGTCATATTTTGTCATTATCTTTATCAACCTTGACAAACATTAGACTACAGATTCCATTTTTTTTTTCGATTAAAAAAAAAGGCAGATTTCTCTTTTCAGGGATTAACCTATACACCACCTGGCCTAGTTCAGCTACAAAAGAAACTTCATTCTTGGCTGATAGCTTCATTCTGAATCCTCTCTTCGCTTGCTTTAGAGGTCGCAGCAGGAAGCGGAATATCACTGAATCTGAAAACAGTTTCCACGTTAAGGGGCCTATAGCATGCATGGAGAGTCTTGAAATCATCTCTTCTTGGATAATATTACTTGGTTATGGTTGGCAACTTTCATGCGCTACTTCCCAAAGAGTGTTCATATGGGCAGGCATTTATACTGTGCAGCCTAATCACTACTGCTGGTTTGACGGCTCGGCAGACAGAGGTAATATACCTGTAATCACAGCCTGATTGCACCACCCTTCATTGCCTTCACAGCAGCACTCGGCACCAATTCATCATTTCCCTTTCAGAAAAGGGTCTTTGCTGCTTTGTTTTGATAGGATCTTGAAAGTCTGGCTATTTTCCAACAGATCAGAAGTGGAGATTTGAATTATCCTTTTGATAATAAATGACAGGACCAGTCTTAAATATGAAAGAGCTTTTCTGCTGGAAAAAATTGTGCTTCCTCTCCATATTTAAAAAATTAATGTTCCTTTCTCCAGATCTCCTTCTTTGGCTATATATTAAAGGAAAAGACACTGGAAAGTAAGATTAGGAAAGTTGTTTTCATCTGTGATCAGATACCTTAGGGACTTCTTAGGGTCTTTCTAGGAATAGGAAGGGAGGAATTTGGAGGGTGAGGGGAGAGGAGGAATTAATGGATCTCACTGGGCTTGGCCCCAGCTTCCAGTTTCAACCTGGACACCTTTCACTTCAGGGCATATTTATCTTGAAATGATGAGGCCAAGCAAAGACCCTCATTTGCAAAGACACTTCCAAGACCCCTGGCAATGTGTTCACATGGCCATATGTTTTGTAAAACATGAAAAGGTAGAAAAAAATTGACCATAATTAATTAAGGCCTCTGTCTCTTTTCGTTCTCACTTCCCTGATGTTAAGTAGTAGTTAAGGAGTTATATAAAGTTAAGGAGAAATTTGGGGATAGATTTTGTCTAGATGTAGCAGGATATCTGTCTAAGCTTCAAGCCACCCCTGTTTGTGGTTGAGTAATTGCTAGCTATCCCAGTGCAGGGATAACTTCCAGGAAGGCTCCCATCACTCAACAGCACCAAGTCACCTAGCATCATGACCCAAAGGTGTAAGGTCAAAGATGCTATAGTGATATGCACATGTCCTGTGGAAAGCACCAAAGTTTGAAATGCACAAAGCCAGAAATTACTGTGTAGAAAATTTCTTCCATCAACAACCACGTAAAAACAAGTGGACTCCAGTTCTTATCATGCTTAGTCTAGAGTGCAAGAGAGACAGGGAAGGAGAGAGAAAATCAATCAATCAATCTATAGATACAAAATCAGATAGGGACACTTCTATAAAAAATAAAGCAAGGATGAATAGGACGGTTGAACTTTTTAAGTAGGATGATGTGAAAAATAAGATACCATTGGCTCCACAGTTTAAATGATATGGAGTATGCCAAGGGTCAATATTTATTAAGTGCAATGGGTTAGGCACTACTTAGACACAACTATGAACTATGTACGAATAATCCTTGTTCAAATGGAGCTTCCAGAATAGAGGGTTATACAGCCAGTAAACAAAGCAATTGTAATTCGGCATGTCATGTACTGTGGTGGCAGACAGTTTAAGGAACCACTTACTTGACTTAAAGGATAATGAGACTCTTCCTCACAGAAAAACTTTTATGCCAAAATCTAAAGGATCCTTAGGAGTTATCAAAAATGAGGTGAAAGGGAGGAAGGAGACTGCTTCAAGTATAATGAACAAGATGCAAATGGCCAGAGGCTGGAAAGAGTATGTCCTGTGCAGAGAACTGAAAATGGCTTAGGAAACAGTCTAAGACAAAAAAGGAGATTAAAGAGAAAAGCAAGCTCCATTCAGATCAAAGCTTCATAAACCATGGAAAGGATTTTGGACTTCTGAAGGTTTTCAGCAGGGACAGACAAGGATATAATCCTAAGAATCATAATTTGTACTGTTATTATTTCAATATAGTTGGCATACAATGTTATATTAGTTTCAGGTGTACCACATAGTGATTCAACAATTCTGTTTCTTACAACGGTGTTCACCACGATAAGTGTAGTTACCATCTGTTGCCATACATTATTATAATATTATTGACTATATTCCCTACACTGTACTTTTAATCTCTTTGACTTATTTATTTTATAACTGGAAGCTCGTACCTCTTAATCCCCTTCATTTATTTCATGCATCCCCGACCAACATCCCCTCCGGCAACTGCTAGTTTGTTCTCTGTATTTATGAGTCTTTTTCTGCTTTTGCTTATTCATTTGTTTTGTTTTTTAGATTCCACATATAAGTTAAATCATATGGAGTTTGTCTTTCTCTGACTTATTTCACTTAGCATAATACCCTCTATGTCTATTTGTATTGTCACAAATACCAAAATACTATTCTTTGTTATGGTTGAGTAATAATATTCCACTATATATATATTCCTATATATATATATATATATATATATATATATATACTACTATATACCACTGTAAATATATATATATATTTATATACATAAGTAGATATATACCTACCCAGTAGAGGTGTTATGGGATCATATGGTATTTCTGTTTTTAATACAAGGGTAAGAATATATAAGAATTATATTTTGAAAGAAATTACCCTGGCTTTCATGTGGAAGAAAGAGCAGAAGAATGTAATACTAGAGAGAAAGAAATCAGAAAAAAATAATGATGGCTGAAAGTTGGTAAGTGACAGGTAAGATTCATAGGAGTGATAAATTTGACAGATATTTAAGAAATAGAAATTAGTGGTGACTGCTTAAAGTGAGACGGTAAATCGAGAGTAATAAAAGACAGTGTCCAGATGGCTTGAGTTAACTGCTTGGTATCTGTTGTGGCCTGAATTATTTAGCCCCCAAAATTCATATGTTGAAGTTCTAACTCCCAGTACCTCAGAATGTGCTATATTTGAAGAAAGGTCCTTAACTGAGGCAAGTAAGTTAAAATGAGGTCATTAGTGTGGGCTCTAATCTCCTATGATGTCCTACGGTGTCCTTCTAAGAAAAGGAGTTAAGGACACAGACACACAGAGCAGAAAGACCATGTAAAGACAACGGAAGAAGATGGCCACTTACAAGCCAATGAGAGAAGCTTCAGAAGACCCAACCCTACCAACACCTTGATCTTGGACATCTACCCTCCAGAACTGTGAGAAAATGAAGGTCTGTCGCTTAATGTGCCCAGTCCGTGGTGCTTTGTTATGGACAGCCCTAGCAAGCCTGTAGTGCCCTTCATTGAGAAAGGGAATACATAAGAGGAGAAGCAAGTTTTGGGGTGGAGGAGATGATGGGATCTTTTTGGAGAAATTGGCTTTTAAATATCTGTGAGACATCAGGGTGAATTTGTCTACAAGGAAGTTGGAGCCCTTGTAGAGGTAAAATTGGAACAATGATGGCATACCCCCACCATATAGAATACTCTTGATTTCCAGGAAAAACAGCTTCTTGTGAAGATTAGCTCACAAGATTCCAAAGCACACAAGAAAAACAAAACCCTTTTAAGGGTCATCTAAAGCAATGAAGGAATGTGCACCCCAAAACTGAATGTAGTAATCTGTAAAAGATAGGAATAGAAGCCATGAGGCAAAAACAGAGAGTAAAAAGGAAGTAATAAATCTGGAAAAAATTTTCATGCTAGAACGAAAATTACGGTCATTGAAATAAATACTTTCAGGGATAGGTTGAAGAGTTGACTAGATACAGCTGGAAAAAAAAAATTAGTAAGTCGGAATGGATTTAAAGTAATTACCCAGAATACAAAACAGAGAGACAAGCAGATGAGAAGTATAAGAGGCTAGCTGAGTGACACGGGTGATAGAATCAGTAGTTCTAAGATAAGTATAATAGGAAACCCAATAGAGAGAATATAAATAATGGCAAAAATCATATTTCAAGAAACAACTGAATTTTTTTCTGAATTAAAGAAAGACAGGAACCATTCTCAGACTGAAGGAACACAAGCCCCAAGTAGGATAAACATAGACCTACATCTAGTGAAATGTAGAACATCAGATATAAAGAGTACATCTTATAAAATATCTAGAGAAAATACAAATTATCTACAAAGGAACAACTATATTGACAGCAAATCATAAGCCAGAAGACAATTTCAAAGTGATGAGGAAAAATAACTTTTTTTTTTTTGAGGAAAAATAACTATTAACCTATATTCAGCTTACATATCATTGACAGGTAAGACTGAAATTAAAATACTTTTCTGCATAATAAGTCTGAAATATTTGTCACTTGGCTGAAATAATTAAGTACAGAATGCAATTATAAGAAAACTGAACCAAGGAGGTGCCTGGGTGGCTCAGTCAGTTAAGCATTTGCCTTCAGCTCACGTCATGATCCCAAGGTCCTGGGATTGAGCCCCACATCGGGCTTTCTGTTCAGCAGGGAGTCTGCTTCTCCTTCTCCTTCTGTGCACTCTCATTCTCTCTCTCACTCTCACTTTCTCTCAAATAGATAAATAAAATCCTTTGAAAAAAACTGCAAAATATGATGGAAGTTTAAATAAATATTAATTGTTGAAATACTAATAATAATCACTGATTATAGGGGATCAGAAAATAGGACACAACTAAAATCTGCAACAATGATGCACTGAAGTTGAAAGACAGGTCAGAGTTAAAGCATTTAACTTCTCTACATTGGGAGAAGGGTAGAGCTCTTTGTCCACTTTCTCACTTATTATATGTAGATGTTATAAAGTAAGAATAATCACGAACATAAAAGAAATTGAATGCATGAATTTCCAACCAATCAGTAAGAAAAGCTTCATCTGTAGAAGGTGCAGGCAGCATCTCCCCTGGGTTCTACAACTAACTTGGGGAAATTCCCCCCCCGACATCACCCGTTGTATGGCTCCAAGTAGCAGCCCTACACCGCTGCATCCAACTTACAACCTCAAATCTTAATTTTATCAACCCTTTTTGAAAACCTAAACAAAAACAGACGAAAAGAAAAAGAGGGAGAAAATCTTTTTAACCATCTATTTCTTTTCCCTAATGACCACCCTAATGTAATCAATAACAAATGGCAAAGAGTCAAAAGATAGGTAGTGTAGATTAAATGAAAATGCAACAGGACAATAATATTCCCCAAGATGAGTAATACCTAAATGATCAAGAACTGATTGTACTATTTATTTTCATTGTTTGATAGCCACAGTAGCTATTGCTGTCTTTATTTCACGAATGACTCAATTGAGATAAAACAAGATCACACAATTTTCCTGCAATAGAACCAGAAACTTCATAATCTCTAAGTCAGACTCATAATCTCTAAATTTATAATCTAGCTTTCTATATTGAGCACAGCCTTGGTTATAAGATCTAAAAACACTGATTCATTCTTTCCTTGCTCTGAATTTTTAAATTCAAACACTTCTTCTCTGTCAAGTATTGGATTCCATTCTAGGATTCCAAATTTTTTTGGTTAATGCTATTTTTGCTGTTAGGTTATCCAGCTTCAGCTTTTTACATGAAGGAGTCCTAGAGTTAATTTAGCAAAAACTTTACATATTCTAAAGAAAACAAACCAAGCTCATCTTTGACTTACTCTTGCATTCTTCAATTCTTTCTATAAATTGTGACCCCAGATTGCCTTTGTAATTACTGGGAGGCATAAGGAATTCTCAGCGCTCCATTTTATTTTTTTCTTATACTCCTGAGGGGTACAAAAGGAAAACTTAAAACTAGCTAAAACCGGTGTCCTAAAGACTTACCAAATTCTTCTACCACATTACAAAACAAATGACCTTATTCTGATCTCTTTACAAATGGCCAAACATTTGTAAATGTTGTTCTGCTCTCTAGCAGAACTCACTTAATCAAGGGCAGACATGTAATCACATTAAAAAATGAAAGAACCATTCCCTTACAACTTTCTCTTTTTTTTTCCCTTACAACTTTCATCTGAACTTTTTAGAGTCAAAAATTATTCTTTGTCATTTGACATATGAATCAATATGGATAGGACTTTGGTCAAACATTAAGACATTTATGAGACAGCCTCAAAAACTCTTTTAAAGAACTTTGATAACATATTATAATATATTTTAATTGCCTGCTTTCTTGTCTGTATCCCTTAAGTTCCAAGTTTCCCACCATTATATCACAAAGACTTAACACGATATCTGGCATTTAGATGTTCAACAAATTAATTGAGTGTATAAGACACAGTCTAGTAATGGCTTATAATTTAGTGAGGAGTTTCACGTCTGCATTTATTTATGAGCTTAAAAACTCTGATTATAAACTGTTATAATTCAACAAGCCTTTGTAGGAACAACAGAAATAACCAAACATTAAATAGGAATGATTTAATGTACTGAAAAATAACAAAGAAATGGGACTGAAATTTGGCAAATATGAAGTGCTATTCCTATTAAAGGCAATTGAATACTTCATTCGGCTAGAAATAATCAAAAATATAATATTTAAATGAAGTATCTGCTGAAACAAAAGAGAACACAATGGCCGCTGTGGCAGATGTCAGTGAAGAAGCTTCCAAGTATTTTTCATTTTTTTTCTTAAACCCTTAAGTTGGTTTGGTTTGATATTTCAACCCAAATAAATATTTATGCTAAATGTTATATTTCAATGGTTTGAATCTCTTCAATGATCAATATTTTTCCTAATACTTTAAAATTCACAAGTAATTTTATGTCATGTAAGTTGAAGAAAATGACACAAAGCCTAAAATTCAAACTGTGAAATTGGATAATCTTGTTCTTTTTTTCCCAAAATGTGAACCAAATCAATATAGTACATATTGCATTCTACATTTATAAGTTTTCCTGGCCCTTTAGATTCAAAATTCGTAATTTCTTTCTCTTGAAATAGAAATAAATTGCTTATAATTCCAGAAAGTCAGAAGAAAAAACCTATTATATGACTGTTCTTTTTCTATTGAATTACTTAATTGTTTTGAGCATATTTAAATAAAACAAACTCCTAGCTAATAAAATTGGGGGGGGAAAAAGAATGATTAAGTCTAGAAATTTCAGCTTCCATAACAGAATAGAAAACCCAGAAATAGACCCACAACTGTATGGCCAACTAATCTTTGACAAAGCAGGAAAGAATATCCAACAGAAAAAAAGACAGTCTCTTCAACAAATGGTGTTGAGAAAACTGGACAGCAACATGCAGAAGAACAAAAATGGATTACTTTCTTACACCAGAAACAAAATGAATGAAAGACCTAAATGTGAGATAGGAAATCATCAAAATCACAGGCAGCAACCTCTTTGACCTCGGCCACAATAACTTCTTACATCACCAGAGGCAAGAGAAACAAAAGCCAAATAACTACCGGGACTTCATCAAGATAAAAAGCTTCTGCACAGAAAAGGAAACAATCGACAAAACTAAAAGGCAACTGACAGAATGGGGGAATATATTTGCAAATGATATATCTTATAAAGGGTTAGTATCTAAAATCTATAAAGAACTTATCAAACTCAACACCTAAAAAACTAATAATACAATTTAAAAATGGGCAGAAGACATGAATAGACATTTTTCCAAAGAAGATATCCAGATAACATACACATGAAAAGATGCTCAATATCACTCATCATCAGGGAAACACAAATCAAGACTACAATGAGATACCACCTCACGCCTGACAGAATGGCTAAAATTAACACAGAAAACAACAGATGTTGGCAAGGATGTGTAGAAAGGGAATCCTCTTACACTGTTGTTGGGAATGCAAACTGGTACAGCCACTCTGGGAAACAGTATGGAGGTTCCTCGAAAAGTTAAAAATAGAACTACCCTATGACCTAGCAATTGCACTACTAGGTATTTACCCAAATTATACAAAAATATAGATTCAAAGGGGCACATGCACCCCAATATTTATAACAGCATTATCATTATCAACAACAGCCAAACTATGGAAAGAGCCCAAGTGTCCATTGACAGATAAATGGATAAAGAAGAAGTCGGGTATATATATATATATAATGGAATATTACTCAGCCATCAAAAAGAGCGAAATCTTTCTATTTGCAAAGACATGGGTGGAGCTAGAGGGTGTGACTCTAAGTGAAATAAGTCAGTCAGAGAAAGACAAATACCACATGATTTCACTCATATATGGAATTTAAGAAACAAAACAGATGAACATAGGAGAGGGGGGAAGAAAAAAAAGAGAGGGAGACAAACCATAAGACACTCCTAAAAATAGAGAACAGAGGGTTGATAGAAGGAAGTGGGTGGGGGATTGGCTACATAGATGATGGGTATTAAGGAGGGCACTCATTACAATGAGCACGGACTGTTGTATATAAATGATGAACCACTGAATTCTACTCCTGAAACCAATATTGCACTGTATGTTAACTAACTAGAATTTAAATAAAAAATTGAAAAGAAAATTAAATAAATAAATAATCAATCATGCTAGAATTAAAAAAATTTTTCAGCTTTCATAAAACACCAAAATAGCAGTAAATCTGATTAGGTTTTACCCGAGATTTCTCACTGGGAGAAGGTTACATTTGTAAGATATTTAAAGAAAACCCAAATATCAAAATATTTATTCATATCTCAATTACATTCTCATGATAATAACTTTAATCACAAGTATATGTGAAATTATTAAAGAAAAACTGTCAAAGATATAATTATCATAAGTTTCTTCAAATAAATAATGTATTCAAAGTCATAAATGTGTGCATCAGAGTTGGCGGTGAATAGATTTATTCTATTACATTATACATGGCCCATCGCCATTGTACTTTAAAATGTGAAGAATACTATGATTCATTAAATAATTATTTTCTCTTAAAATCCAAAAATATACAATAGAGATTAAACCAGAAGGTAGGGAACTTACCTTTGTTTTTCTTCAAAATATTACAAAAGTATGTGGAACTTAAGAGACAAAACAGGATCATAGCGGAAGAGAGGAAAAAATAAAACAAGATGAAACCAGAGAGGGAGACAAACCATAACAGACTCTTATTCTTGGGAAACAAACTGAGGGTTGTTGGAGGGGAGAAGGGTGGGGGGATGGGGTAACTGGGTGATAGACATCGAGGAGGGTATGTGTTGTAATGAGCACTGGGTATTATATAAGACTGATAAATCACAGACCTGTACCTCTGAAACCAATAACACATTACATGTTAATTAATTGAGTTTAAATTTTAAAAATGTTTTAAAAAATTAAAATTACATTAAAATGTGAAATAGTTCACTAATAAAAAAATAATAAAATAATAAAAAATTTTAAAAGTCCTTCATTCAACGGCGTCTGTATCTTCCACAGTGTCTTACGGAACATAAGCAGCTTAAGGGAATCTCATGCAAACACAACTCTAATGGCTTTAATGTTTATTGACGTGTATGTGTTTCTGTGTGTATATCTGTGTATGTGTCTACCTGGACATCCCTACAGTGGACGTTCTCTTTTACATTAAACTCAGAGAAAAAAGTGACAAATATAAGCAAACATTGATTATAACTAAAAGGCATGATAAAAATCAGAACTTTCCTTTAAAAACTAAAAATTACTCAGTAAATGATGTTGGAAAAACTAATCCACATGTATCAAAAAAAGGACTATGGACCTTATACCATATACAAAAATTGGCTCAAAATTAATCAAAGAACTAAAAGTAGGAAATGAAATCATAAAACTCTGAGAAGAAAACAAAGGGGAAAACTTCATGGTACTGGATATGACAGTGATTTATTGGAGATGACACCAAAAGCACAGACAGCAAAAGAAAAATAAGTAAATGGATTTCATCGAAATTGTAAACTTTTGTGCATCAAAGGATCCTATTAACACAGTAAGAAGACAGCCCACAGAATTAAGAAAATATATGCAAATCAGGTATTTGTTAAGGGATTAACATCCAGAAAAATGAAGAATTCCTACAACTCAAAAACAAAAAACAGCTCAATTCAAAAATGGCCAAAGGACTTAAATAAACATTTTTCCAAAGAAGACATACAAGTAGGCAAGAAGCACATGAAAAAGTGTTCAACAGCATTTCAACAATTTTGCAAATCAAAACCAAAATGAGATATGACTTTACACCCATTAGGATAGCTATTATCAAAAAATGAAACACAAAAACAGAAAATAACAAGTGTTGGCAAGGATGTGCAGAAATTGGAAGCTTGCTGATGAGTAGGTAAAATGTTGCAGCCACTGTGGAAAATGATATGATCATTCCTCAAAAAATTAAAAATAGACTTACCATATAATCCAGAAATTCACTTCTAGACATATACCCAAAGGAACTGAAAGCAGGTTCAAATAGATATTTGTACACCCATATTCATAACAGAATTATTCACAATAGCCAAAAGGCAAAAGCAACCCAAGCGTCCATCACGATGAATGCATACATAAAATGTGGTATATTCAGCCTTTAAAAGGAAGAAAATTCTGATACATTCTACAGCATGGATAAACCTAGAAGACATCATGCTAAGTGAAGTAAGCCAGTCACAAAAGAGTAAATATTATATGATTACACTTATATGAGGTGCCTAGAGTAGTCAGATTTATAGAGACAAATTAGAATGGTGGTTGTAGGGATGGGAGGTGGGGGGTGGGGGGGCGGGGAGGAAGGAATGGGAAGTTAGTGTGAAATGGGTACAGAGTTTCAGTTGGGGAAGATGAAAACCTTCGGGAAATGGATGGTCATAACTATTGCACACCAATGTGAGTAAACTTAATGCCACAGAATTGTACACTTAAACATGTACAGTTAAAATGGTAAATTTTATGTTATGAATATTTAAGCACGATTTTAAAAATTAAAAAATTAAAAATTTTTTACCCATAGCAAAATCATATCTGCAGCATTTTTTAAGTCATGGATTTTCATTTTTGCTTTCATATCTGAGATGACTAGGGCTATGACAAGGGACAAATCTATTCCTCTATCCACGTGCACATAAACTCTGTAAACTATGAAATAGTACAATCTGAAAAACTGCTTAAAATAAAGGAAGCTTAAATCTGCAATCCCAGGATGTATTCTCCCACGGGAAGTTTGCACTGGTCCTTTGAAGTCTGAAAATCCTGCACACTAGTCACCACCTCACTCTATATATCCTGTTGTCATCTTTTCCCCCAAATGGAACAATTTCATCAGTATTGGCTGAAGAACTTTCTTTCTCCTGAGAAATTGCATTATCGCCACTTGCAGCTTCTCTCCTCACTTTGATGTTGTGCAGATTCAAACAGGCCTGGAACCTACAAAGCTAGGCGTAGCTTGTGGCAAAATCTCATCAACCTCGCTCTCACCATGCTTGGCCTTTAGTTCTTCCAACAAACTCTGAGCTGTCTTCTGAATGTACATGAAGTTAAAGAACATTTAACTTTCATGCTGATCTTCTAGCTTCACAATCAAAAGTTTTCGGGGCCCTGGGTGGCTCAGTCGGTTAAGCGTCTGCCTTCGGCTCAGGTCATGATCCCGGGGTCCTGGGATCAAGCCCCACATCAGGCTCCCTGCTCAGCAGAGAGTCTGCTTCCTCCTCTGCCCTTCACCCTGCTCATGCTCACTCTCTCTCTTTCTCTCAAAGTTTTCAATTCTGGCCATCACTCTTCCTACTATCACTGGCGTGGGCCCAGTCCTTTTTACAAAGAATAGATAATCACTTCTTGCTCTTCCTGATTGCTTCTCCTGAGAAACGATTCATCCTATATACTGTATTTACATGGAATGGTTACCTTTTATTTTTTATTTTTTGCTACTTTCGATCTTTACCACTTATCCTTGTTCTTACGAGTACTTACACAGCCAATATGACAAACTTAAATGCCATTAAATGCCAGCCAGGTACAGACATTTAAAATGAATAGGCTATATATAAAAGAGATTGCTGGAGTTTTATGGCAAAACCTTTAGGTACATGTTCACCTGAAAGGACACAAATTGAATAAAGAGAAAAATAAAAACACAGTTAGTGCTCACTTTGGCAGCACATATACTAAAATTGGAACGATACGGAGAAGATTAGCCTGGTCCCTGCATAAGGATGACATGCAAATTCGTGATGCATTCCATATTTTAAAAAAAAGGGGGGCGCCTGAGTGGCTCAGTGTGTTAAGCCTCTGCCTTCGGCTCAGGTCATGATCTCAGGGTCCTGGAATTGAGCCCCACATCAGGCTCTCTGCTCGGCAGGGAGCCTGCTTCCCCCTCTCTCTTTGCCTACCTCTCTGCCTACTTGTGATCTCTCTCTCTCTGTGTCAAATAAATAAATAAAATCTTTAAAAATAAATAAATAAAATAAATAATTTTTTAAAAATGAAAAAACCCTGAGTTGACCAAAAAAAAAAAAAAAAGCTTACAACCCAAGGGCCACCAATTAATGACTAATACCTTACAGGAAACAATAAAAAACTGCCAAAACTAAAATGACTATAGACCACTCCTAAAACTATTTGTTGATGGTGAGCAGAATGCAAACAGTTTGCTCTGGAACATAGCTCTGTTGGTAACTACAGAAGTTCTAAACTGACTATTAAATAAAAAAATCATTGGAATAACATTATCACCACAAGGGAACAAGTTAAAAAAAAAAAAAAAAAAAAAACTTGGTAACTACAGCAAGGCAGTAAAAATGCTGTAGGCCAGCAATATTTTTTTATATTTCTTAGCCCAATTTTATTCTAAACTGGATAGTATATTCGTCCAGACACATATATTTTCATGGTCTTTGACTTTCATTTTAATCAGAGAAGAAAGCAAATATGACTCACTTAAGAGCTTGGATTTCTTGGAGACTTATATTATATACAACATTAGTAGGGAATTTATATATTGCATTTGCAAGCATCCACCAAGGTGAAATCCTTCACAATGTTCTGCAGGTTAAAACTGCATCTCCTTTCTAAATGGGGAATATAATTAAAATTGGGTTAACACTTCCCTGTAGTTAAGAGGCACTCCATGCTGATGCACTAATAAGATGAAACTGATGGACTGATACCAAAAAAAAAAAAAAGCTTTCCAGAATGTGTTTAAATGCAAATTTGCCATCTGTCTTGCAGAGTTTGTTGAGCAATAGGTTGAATATACTGAGAAAACCGTGTTGAAAAAGATACCTACGGTGATCTTGCAAATGAGGAAGCAGTGCAGGGAAAGTGGGTGTCCCAAGACGGTCAGCTTTGGGATAGGTAGTTTGGAAAGGTAATGACTATATACTCTCAGTTAAATCTGCCGATGCTTGTTTTGTGGCTTTTATTTGTATGTGTGCTTGCTTTTTTACCTTTTTTTCATTTCAATAATATGTACATTGTGTAAGATTTGTATAATGTCTGTTACCCACTCATAAGTCCCAAATGATCAGTTTTTTTCCCCTTTATGAAAATTTCCATGCTCCCTAAACTGACAGTTTGCAGCACAATCGAAATTCAAGGAATATGCCTAAATTTACAAATAAATAAATGTTTGGGGCGCCTGGGTGGCTCAGTGGGTTAAAGCCTCTGCCTTCGGCTCTGGTCATGATCTCAGGGTCCTGGGATTGAGCCCTGCATCGGGCTCTCTGCTCAGCAGGGAACCTGCTTCCCCCTCTCTCTGTCTGCCTCTCTGCCTACTTGTGATCTCTCTCTCTGTCAGATAAATAAATAAAATCATTTAAAAAAAAAAAAAGAGAGAGAGAAAAGCCACATGGAATCACTAACCTACATATCTTGCCCAACATCTGAAATTCTCATGTTGCCATCAACCCCTGGGTTTGTTTTGCTCCCCAGAGGGAACTTGTAAAATACAATAATACAGAATTGTAGCAAGGCTGGTGTACACATCCTCTTTGATCAGAGCAGCTAGCTGCCATTTTGGATAGTGAAGAAAGCACCCTGGTGAGAAGGGCGTAAGACAGGTAGCTTTTGAGGACAGGAATGTGGGTGCGAAAACTGAAACCACTCAGAGCCTAAGCATATCAGATGACCACGAAATAATGCAGTGAGACAGGAGCCATGGACAAAGCTTAAAAACTTTACAATTTTGCCCTTCCTGCATAGAGCTATCAAAGAAGGATTACTATAGCACACACCCTCCTCCTCCCACCATTAATAAGCACGGTTTTTAATTCAAGGTTGGCACTCAATACAAATCTGTGGGTGTTTTCATTAAAGGCTCTATGTATAAGAGACAGAATGAATCATTACATCTACCCACTTACGCTGCAGTCTTAAAAACTCGAACACCTTTCAGTCAAGTCCACACTGAGCAAAGAAATAGCCGTGTTAATATAAGAAATTTAAAAGCAAATTAACATCACCTTTAAGAATTCGGGTTTCTTACTTGTTTTGTTAGAAATGACCTTATTATACATTATTATATATATTATATATATAATATACATTATATTATATATATTATATATATAATATACATTATATTATATATATTATATACAATACACATATATTATCTATATTATATATTATATACAATATACATTATTATATATAATATATATAACATTATATAATATATATATTATATAGAAATGTTAATTTAGTAGTATACATACACACAATCCAATGACACATTTTTCTTTAACTCTGGGGGAAAAAAAGTCCTAAATATTGATTCCTGAACATAGAGGGTAATCATTTGTTTTATGACATAAGTGACACTATTACGCCATATAGCAATTAAATATGGATCTTCTGCTGTTTTTCTGGCAGTGGAGACAAATGTGTACAAAGTTACACATACACTCTCAGCTGGACTCTCCTTTAGCCAACAGTCTGTATTTACAATACCATCCAAGTAATTGAGGAGAAGAGAAACAGTGTGTGATTATGTACCCTGGGGACATAAAATCAATACCATTTATTTATTTACCAGTGTCTGTCAGCACTCAGAGAAGCTGTGGCTCTTTGTGTGGCCCTCTCCAACTGCCATAGTTGAAACAAATAATCCTTTTTTTAAAGATTTTATTTATTTGAGAGAGAGAACGAGCAGGGGGAAGGAGAGGGAGAAGCAGACTCCCCACTGAGCAGAGAGCCCGACATGGGGACCAGTTCCAGGACCCCGGGATCATGACCTGAGCCAAAGGCAGATGCTTAACTGACCGAGTCACCCAGGTGCCCCGAAACAAATAATACCTATATTAAAGATGGACAAGACTAAGAAGTGAAGTCTTTTAAACGTACCCAAAAAAGACTGAGATAATGAATTAATGACAAACTATGAAGGGTAATGCTATGTTATTTTTGAAGCCCCTTCTTCAACCCAAATGGATTGTTTTTTCTTAGAAGACATAAAACATACTGTATTGTTAGATTTGTTTTCTTTAAGTACAGCAGCTGTCATTATTTATCTCCTCGTCAAGTAGACAAGCGAAAGGAACTTAGGACAACTGACAGAGCCATCGAGCTATCCTACTTGTCTATCTAGAAAGAAAGAGAGTTAATCCACATGATTCCTGTTCCTTGTGTGAGTATTTACCACAGTGCAACACAGCACAGGAGTCTCTGACCATGGCCTTTCACGCATGAGCAGACATTAAACGTCAGGGCATAAAATGCCCTGGCGAAAAGGTTCAGGTAATTTAATTACCAAAGATAAAAAGATTTTTTAAAAGATACCAAAGATAAAAATGAATCACTCAAGAACTTTAATATCATCTATCAATCCAGTTCAAACATGTTTTTCATCTTGACTATTTACAAAAATGACTTAGACCTTCTAAAGAAAAATATTTGAAAATACCTTTTCAGCAAGACGTTTTTTTAGCTCCAAGAAAAGAAAAGGGTCATTCTATGGGAATCAGAGGAAGAAACACTTGAGTCAAAGGCAGGGCTCCAGAATGCCTTCACACATACAATACTATTTTTGCACATTCATTGAACATAGTTCAGATAGCAGTCCTACTGAAGTAGATGGGAACTGAGTGTGCCAGGAAATGTCAAGCCTCCTGGCCTCAAATGGAGAACAAAATATCTCTAGTGATTCTCCTTTACCCTAGTTGTCATCTGATTTGTGGATCGTGAGAATTAACTATTCTAACCCATCAGAAGCATCTCTAGGAAGAGCAATATGCTTTTTGATGTCTAATATCCACATCCTCAACATTCAAAGCTTCTTATAGAATCAGTGTTCTGTATTAAACAAGGAGTACATGATCCTCGGCATCTACAAGGCATTCTACATAAGACATAGCGAGGAGAACAGAAAAAAATGCATAGAAAATAAATCACCTGTCTTTTCCAAAGGTAGATATTTTCCTTTATGATCCTTTTATTTATCTTTATAACCATCTGTTAATTTAATTCCAGGTAGTATCAAGAAACAACCAGAAGAGGACTGAGGGTCAAAAAATAGAGACCCAAAAATAGACACACACAAATACAATCAATGGATTTTTTAAAAAGGTGCAAAAGAAATTCAATGGAGGATATATGCTATTTTAACAAATATGCTACAGCATTTGGATGTGCATGCGTATGGACTGTGGTTCCTTGGTATTCTATCGTGTCTCTGACTTTATTGTAATGTAACATCATAATCTGGCATTTCCCCTTTTATTCATTTCTGATATTGGTGATTTGTGTTGCCTTTCTTTTATCTTTGTCAGTCCTGCTACATGTGTACAAATTTTATTGAACTTTTATTTTCATTCATTTTCTCTACTATTTTTCAATCATTTCTGCTCTTTTTTTTTTCTTTCTTCCTTCTTGCTTTGGGTTTATTTTGCTCTTATTTTCCAGGTTCTTGGGAGGAGATGTTAAATTATTGATCTGGACTTTTCCCCTTTTCTAATACATGCTTTTAGTTCTATAAATTGCCCTTTTAACACTGCTTTAGCTGTGTCCCAAATTTTGATATGCTGTATTTTCATTTTCATTCTCTTCAATGTATTTTTTCTCCCTCCCTAGAGACTTCCTCTGTGACCCATGGATTATTTAGAAGTATGTTATTTAGTTTCCAAGTGTTTGGAGATTTTCCTACCATCTTTCCGTTTGGTTTTATTTTGGTTAGAGAACACACTCTGCATGATTTCAATTATTTTAAATTTGTTGAAGTTTGTTTTATGACCAAGATAATGTCTATCTTAGTGAATGTTCCATGGGCACTTGAAAAATATGTGTATCCTGGTGTTACTGAATGAAGTGTTCTGTAAATGTCAATTAGATCCTGTTAGGTGATACTGTTGTTGAGTTCTTCTAGAGCTCTGATGACTTTCTGTCCCATCTTCTCTATCAATTATTGCAAGACAGGGTCTTGAAGTCACCAATCACAATGGTGAAGTTGTCTATTTCTCCTTTCAGTTCTATCAGTTTTTACTCTACCCAATTTGCAGCTCTATTGTTTGCTACATCTTTCGGTGGATAGAGTCTCAGTTTCTAATAATTTTTTTTGCACTGAGGTCTATTCTAACTGATATTAATATAGTTATTCCTGCTTTCCTCTGATTAATTATTTTTCATGATGTATCTTTTCTCATTCTTTTACTTTCAGCCTTCCTATGTCATATATATTAAGAGTTTATTCCTATATTGTATATTTGAAGTGAAACAGCATACAGATTTGTAATTTTTAACGCATTTTAACTAATGTCTCTTTTAATTGGTATGTTTAGGTAATTTACCATAATTACTGATATCTTAGCGATTCCATCTACCATTTTATTTTTTGTTGACAGTTCTCCCTGGTTTAACTTCTCTGTTCGCTTCTTCATAAATTTCTGTTGGTTATTTCAACATATTTTAGAATTCTATTCTGATTTATTCATAGTGTTTTTGAGTGTATATTTTTACATATTTTTTTTACTGGTTTCTCTAGATACTTTTATTTATGCATAACTTATCACAGTCTACTGGTGTTATCATTTTATCTGTTTAAGTAAAGTATAGAAGTCTTATCCACGTTTGCATTCCTTTGTTACCCCTCCTTATAATCATTTTAAATATTTCTTCTACATATATTCAGAATCACATTAGTGTTATAACTTTTGCTTCAATCATAAACGTAATTTAGAAAACACAAAAGGACGGTCTATTGTACTTAGCAATATTCTTGCTTATCATGTTCTTTATTCCTGTATGATCTTCTATAGTTCCTTCTTTTACCGTTTCCTTTCTCTTTAGGAAACTTCTTTAAGCCATTCTTTTTTTTTTTTTTAAGATTTTATTTATTTGACACAGAGAGAGAGATCACAAGTAGGCAGAGAGGCAGGCAGAGAGAGAGGAGGAAGCAGGCTCCCCGCTGAGCAGAGTGCCCGATGTGGGACTCGATGCCAGGACCCTGAGATCATGACCTGAGCCGAAGGCAGAGGCCTTAACCCACTGAGCCACCCAGGCGCCCCTAAGCCATTCTTTTAAGGTAGATCTGCTGGTGACAAATTCTCTTAGTTTGCTTTCATGTGAGAATGTCTTGATTTCCTCCTCAGGGCGATTTTTTTTTTTCTGGGTATAAAACTGGGGGCTGAAATTTCTTTTCTTTCACCACTTAAAAAATATTATGCCACTTCCTTTGGCCTCTGTGGTTTGTGGTGACAAATCCACTGTTCTGAATTGTTGTGTTTTCTTTTTTTTTTTTCCCTATAGATAAGGTGTCATTTTACTTTGGCTGCTTTCAAGATTATTCATTGCCTTTAGTTTTCAGAAGTTTAATTACGATGTGTCTTGGAGTGGATTTCTTTGGTTTTATGCTTGGGAGGATTCACTTCAGCTTGTTGAATCGATAGGTCTATGTCTCTTGCTAAATTTAGCAAGTTTCAGCTGTGATTTCTTTGGTTATTCTTTCAAGCCCACCCTCTTCCTGCTCTCCTTCTGTGACTTTAAAGATAGAAATGTTGGAACTTTTGTTAGAGTCCCACAGATACCCTAGGCTCAGTTTGTTTGATTGATTGACTATTGTTTTTTTCTTGTCCAGGATCTCTATTGTTCAGATTATGTAATTTCTATTGTTCTATTTTCCAGTTCACTGATTCTTTCCTCTGTCCCCTCCGTTCTGATGTTGAATCCATCCACTGAGTTTTGTTTTGTTTTGTTCAGTTATTGTGTTTTTCAGTCATAAAATTTCCATTTGGTTCTTCTTTATACCTTCTATTTTTTTTGCTGAGGGTTTCTGTATTTTTCATTTGTTTCAAATGTGTTTGTAATTGCTTGTTGAAGTATTCTATCATAGTAGCTTTGTCA
>CM052899.1:116238119-116259744 GCA_028534135.1 Potos flavus
TCCTGACTTCACTAGTCCTCCTCTGATATGGCCCCAGAGGGAAAAAAGGGACACTTATTTGCTGTCAGATGGGAGTAGAAGTCCAGCCTCCCCACACAGGATCTATATTATTTTTTAAAACCAGTGTTGCATTCATTGTCATTCAAGTTCACTGGGGTTTTTTTAAGGTTAATATTTATTGTTTGAAAATTGAAGCATGTATGAAAAGATCAATTGTAGACAACGTCATAATTAAGTTCCAAAGAAGTCATGTATGAGTATCATGTGATTTTTCCTTCATAAAAACATTAATAGCTTCCCATTTCTTACGAGATGAACAATTTCAGCAGTGGCATGCAACCTCTTCTATGGTCCAGCCCCAAAAACCACTACAGTCTCATATCCTACCATTTTTCCTAGATATTCTCTACATAGTCTCAAGGACATTTATCAAAGTTATTCAGAGTATTATTTTTCTTACTATATTTCTTATGATCTATGATGCCCTCAATTATAAGGCACTGCATTACTTTCTATAAACTAAGGAAGAAAAATGCTGGCCATTACATTTGTACAATACTGTGAATTTTAAGATTCGTCTCAATTTCAGAAGTATTAAAATATGAAAAAAGACAGGCCTAAAAATTAATGAAATGTGATCATCATTGAGTAGATACAAAAAAACAATTTCTAATATCTCTAAGGTATGAAGGTATGAAGAATAACAACAGTGTGAACTGAACTTTACTGTAACATCTTCTTGCCATATTTCATTCCCCTGTCCTCATTTTGGAGGGGACATTATTTTGAATTTTTAAAAATCACTGCCTGCCTTTTCTTATCATTTTACCACATATGTTTGTACCTCTAAGCAATATGTCACTTTTTTAGCATATTTTGAGCTTTTACACAAATGTGCTCTTTCATTATTCTGAAATGTACATTTTTTACTCAGAATAACCTTCCTGAGATTTATCCAGACTGGCACTATAACTCATTCATTTTTACTGCCATAGTATTCTACTGTGTACAGTTGACCCTTGAACAACACAGATTTTGAACCGCATGGGTCCACTTATACACAGATTTTTTTTCAATAAATACACGTACAGTACTGTAAATGTGTTTGTCTTCCTTATGATTGTCTTATAACATTTTCTTTTTTCTATCTTACTTTTCTGTAAGAATATAGTATATAATATATATAGCATACAAAATATATGTTAATTGACCGTTCACATTACCAGTTAAGTCTTCCAGTCAACAACAGGCTATTCGTAGCTAAGTTTTGAGGGAGTCCGAAATTTCAACTGGATGGAAGGTTGGAGCACCTAACCCACCCACCCCCTGCCCTTGTTCAAGGGTCAGCTGTACATTTGCCACAATGTTTCTGCCTCTCCTGCTGTTCCTGCTGATAACAAACAGTTGGGTGTTTGCTTTGTGTGTATGTCCATTACAAACATGCTGCCATGAACACCCTTCTCCTTGTCTCCTGGGGCACACGTTGAAGAGTTACCCCAGGGAATAGACCCAGGAGCGAAATCATTGTGTCTGAACTAGGGTTGAGCCAATGCGATTTTATAAGACAGTAAGTAGAAAGCTGTTTTCCAAAGTGTTTGTAACTATGTGCCGGAAGCAGCATGGAAATACTCCAGCTACGCCCTTGAGTTCCAACGTTCACTGTTCACTTAGTTTTAAGGGATCTAATTTCCCATTCTGTCAAAAACAACAGTCCATCAACTCTCCAGCCATCTCTCCAAAAAGTCTGTAACATGGAACGTAAAGGTAAAGATTTTGGAGCCAGAGTGCTCGAGATTGCTATGAAGATTTGATCAATTAGTACATATGATGCATTTAGATTGGTACCTTGGGCATAATAAGCACAAAATAATTATTAGTTATCACTGTTGTTGGTGTTGTTATTTACAGAACCCTGAAAACACTTAGACCTGTAGTATCATGTATTGGTGTATTTGTACACATTGCTTTCTTATACTGGGATGTCTTTTCCTCCATCCGAATGTCAGACTTCAAGAGCAATTCAGTAAATCACACTTAGTTACATGCAGAGTTGATCATCCTCATGAGGGCTACCACCACCTCTGACATATGACCTAGTCCACTGCCTAACAATCATCCATTTATTTCCCGTCTCCCTTCCTGCAGTTTCAGTTATATTGTAGGGATAACTTTTTGTGTTCATTCCTTATTTCCTGGTCTTTAGTAGCCCCTTGGTAAATATTTGATAAATAAATGAAGAGACGAATGAATAATTATTAACAACTGCAACATCAACGAGATCTGCCTATAGACGATTTGTTTAGCTTTGCTAAATACACTGGGCTAAATTCAACTGGGATAGAAAGAGTTAAAATGTACAATCCATCTGTTCTCCTAACAGAATCTTATTAAAAGAATTCTATGGTGGTTTTTTTTTTTTTTAGCATCTTAAGATAGAAGTCTCTTTATGACCTTTTTATCTGTATGCAATCATAATAACCTTTTCTACAGCCAACTTCGTAAATTAATGTTCTCTTTATTTTCTTTTTCTGTGAGAATGTCACCCCACAGCATAAGAAAACGTCCAGAGCGTTGGAGCACAAAGCCATTTTATGGATCTACTTCCTCCTGTTTTAGTCTTTAAATTGACTAAATATATATTTTATATTTATATATAACAACACTTTGTTTCTTTTTCCTTTAGATTTAGAATAAAGAGATGATTGGCTGCTAGAACGTTAATTACATGCCTGCAACCCTTATGCAAGCAATAAATAAAGTCCACTGCCCATTAATAGGACTGCCTTCTGCTGCTTCTCCTTTGTCCAGCCTTACTGTGAACAGATCTCACTCACACAGGATAGCCCCAATTATTAGACTGTTATATTTTATGAGGTATCATGTCTTCCTCCTTAGTATTGCTACCTAAATGACCTCAGTTTTAACATTGGAATTGGGCACTTCAAAGTTATTTTCTTCCTAACTGTAACTAAGTCCTTTAACTCTCTTGACTTGACATAGAATTAAACTTTTCTGGTTGATTGGTGCTTAAAATGTAGCACCCAGAATTGAACACAATACTTTAGATGTGATCTGAAAAGTTTACGATGGATTCTCATTTATGCATCTCTTTATTTTATAAACATGTGCTACAACTTTGTTTTATTGTATATTTGCATTAATACACCTTAAGAATATATTTGGGAGGTAGCCAGGTCACACTATTAACAGACATCAGGTTTTTGCCATACAAATTTGTTTTTATTAAATTTCATCTCTAATTTTGTACTCTTCGTTGCCAATTAAAATTCCTATTATTGAATCTAACAGAATGGTTATTCCATTTACATTTGAGTCACCTGAATATTTGTTGACACAGAGTTCTTTAAGGGCATGTCTGACAAACAATTTCATCTGTGTGCTTAGAGCTTACCACAATGGTAACAATAGGTGTTCAATATAAATTGAATGAATTAATTCTTAAAAGAATGTATATTCTTTAGTATTAAAGCCATTTAAAAACAAAGTTCATCCACTTTCCTTAAATATCTTTTTTTTCCCCTACTTCGCTGTCTCATAAAATGACATAGTCATCTTTAATATTATCCAAATTTTAAACCTTGGAGTCATTTAGGATTGCGGCTTTTTTTTTTTTTTTCACTGCCAACATCCAATCATTCATTCACTAACTCTCCAACCACAATGTTGATTGCGTCACTCTTGCCCTTTCTATTCTAATGAGCGATGCTATTTCAGTCCTTCATTAAGAGTGACATTAATAGCTTTTATTGCTAATGAGACACTTGTCTCATGATATTATATAATCCTCATTATGAATTATGTCTTCACCTACTGGAAGTATGCTATTTGCAGAGTATTCCCTTTTCCAGACAAACTATCACATCAGCAAGTACATTTGCTCAAACAGCTGCACTTAGCAGCAGGAAACACACATGCCATCACAACAGTGAACTGCCAGCCATCTACTGATAGTTTTCTATGTTTAGGGAGGAAGTCAAGAGAATTGCATATAAATACCCCAAATGTTTATGCTTGTTCATGTACACACCAAATGTCACAGCCATTCCACATTCGTTAACTGAGAACCAATTGGGCCAGGCTCGATGCTGTTTGCAAAGATGAACCAGACACAATTCTTGCCCTCAAATTCACAGTCTTGCAAGATGGACAGATATGGGGGAAAAAAACAAATATCCAACATTAGGTACCAAAGGTGGTAGAAATAGGTACAAAGCATAGAAAATATTGTCCAATTTCTGGGACCTTTGGGAATAACATTTTTTAAAAAGTACAGGAATGCAACCAATATTCATCATGTTCCCCTTCCATGTCAGGCTTTCTGCTATAAATTTGTTCAAATTGTTCAAACTGTTTTATATACATAGGAAACGTATGAATAAGTAATGCTAAAATTTTCTTAGCAAATAAGAAAATAATGCTAATGCCTTTCTGCAAGAAAAACTGCAAATACAGAATCAATGACTTCCAGTCAAGATGAAACAGCAAGATATACCACCTCTGCTCTAAACGTATAGCAATGATGGATAAAATACGGAAAGATAATGCTAAAGAGACAGAACTAAAGCAATATAAATATCTCTGTTTTAACCTGGCCTCCCTAGAAAGCATGGCCTTGGGCAAAGACTTACTACTTTGTTAGGTAGTACAATCCCATGGAGCAGAAATGAAGGAAAAGAGGAATGAAACAGGGAAGAAAGTAAAACCAGTTCAAGGTACTAAGAATGACTGATTGTCTCCTAAGACTGTCTTCTGAGAGGCTATATAAATGACTTTCCAACCCATGGAAAAAAGACAGACTTTATTGACAGGCTCCCATCTCCCATTGGTTAAAGCTTTACTACCCAAATCTTTAACTCTCCTCCAAACTCCCTCACACACACACACACACACACACACACACACTTCCAGGTTGTACATGCTCGGGGCCATAGCATCACCTGCCTAGCTTCAATCAAGAAGAAGACACTAGAGATGACAGAGCGCGTGGTGAGTGCTATTTAGCCACACCTACATGAAGGTTGTTTGGCTTTTCCAAAGAGAGCCGGTCAATGCAGCAGTGTCTGTGGCTAAAAAGAATGGCTGAGAGGGGCACCTGGGTGGCTCAGTGGGTTAAAGCCTCTGCCTTCGGCTCAGGTCATGATCCCAGGGTCCTGGGATCAAGTCCTGCATTGGGCTCTCTTCTCAGCAGGGACCCTGCTTCCCCCTCTCTCTCTGCCTGCCTCTCTGCCTACTTGTGATCTCTCTCTCTCTGTTAAATAAATAAATAAAATCTTTCAAAAAAAAAAAAAAGAATGGCTGAGAGTCCCAAAGACAAGTTATGATAGGAGCACTGGAAGTGTCTATGCCTAACAGGTGTCTAATTATAATTTCTATAGACTCGAAATGTGAAGTCATGAGCAGAACTAAAGTCATGGTCTACTGAGCTTGGACCTCAGCAGACAGTGGCCTCCATCATACATGATAATGATAATAACAAATACAGGATGGTGGTTATCCCTAGGGAAAGAGAGAAAGAAGGGAAACAGGACTAGAAAGAAGTTAGCAGAGATTCAACAGTCACTATCCTGTTTAATTTCTTCAAAAGAGCTTTAGGGGAAAATGGCAAAATACTACACTTGGGTAAACTGAGTGTTGGGAATAGGGATAATTGCTATATTCTCTTAACTTTTTATATGTTTGAAGGATACCTAAATAAATAAAATTCAAGAAATTAAAATACCTATAAGCATTAAAGTGGTTCTGATCATGTTAACAATACTAATTATTTCCATTTGGAATGTGTTGTAAGCATTTGAGTCCTAAAAGTGCTGTGTTTTAGTTGAAGATATTCCCCTCTAGTTTATTTCTGTGGAAAAAAAAGTCAGTATGATATCAAGAGTCATTTCTTGTTGACAACCAAAGGAATCAGGATACCTTTTTGTAGTACATTTCAAGCTTGAGTCATTCTTTAAGACATCACTAAAAGTTTGAGAGGCTCCTGGCTGGTTCAGTCAGAAAAGCATGTGACTCTTGATTTCAGGATCGAGATCATGGGTGTAGAGATTACCAAATAAGTAAATAAATAAACCTTAAAGGTGGCGGGGGGGGGGGGCTTTGAAAGGGTGGCTTGCCTAGATCCTATTGCCCAGTTCCTCCATTTTTACATTGTATGTAAAAATGTATGTACATTGTATGTAGTTTGCAGATTATATGTATTTTGCCCTATTTATTCACACATTTACTTAGTACAGAAATGAAATGAAAACCTAGAACATCAACTCCAAGTCTTTGCATTAATATTTATAAATGAAAGAGTGCATCTTCATTCATATCTCTCCAAAAGGGCTTTGATGTCATTCTATTCAGAAACAGAAGTACAGGTGGGAAAGAGCCCCTCCAATCTTACACTTCTTCACTTCCATGCTTTACTCTAAATCTGTGGAGACCCATTTTTTTCCCTTCTCCCTCAACTACACACTTCAAAAACAAGTTGTCAGCTTTGCTTACCGACTAAAGAGCAAAGAAATGTTTGAACACCGCTGCTGCACAGAACTCCTGGTATATAGTGACCATTTAATCTGACCTATCTCCTTTAGACAGCCCAAATCAGATCATCTTTCTCAGTAGAATACCCATCACACTTCCCCTAGCTTTGGACAAATCAATCTCACTGATCTCTTCAGGCTTTCTCCACTAATGCTTGACCAGGTCTGAGGCAGGATTACTTTAAGTCTCTTTGACAACCCAGGAAAACCAGAACTGTAAATACAATTAGTGGCTTCTTTCTACATTTTCTAGGAGACATGTCCTGCCTTAGGAGACTGGATGCGAGGAGCAAGCAAAGGAGGAGGGCAGAACAGAGAAAGGGGAAAACGGACACGATGAAGGAAAAAGTCTGAGTCCCACTGCAGTGACTTTCAAATGCTTTGGCAAAATCAGTAGAACCGTCACACCTGGATTATTTGGCACTGAGAGGAGGGCACTTTTCAACAGTCCTCTACTTTCTACAGCAAAATTATTTTTGGTAATAATCATGAAATAGAATGAGTAACAGCCAGAAAAGATACGAAGACAGCCAACTTTTCTTTTTATTAAATTTTGTGAATATATAATCATGCCGGTTTAAGTGAATGTTCATAAAACAAAAATGTCTACACCTACTAAATCACACTGATGCAATGTTGTATTTCCTTGATTCGTTCTTCAGTTTTAAAGCAATTTACAAATATAAAAAAGAGAGAAAATTTCAATTTTGAAGACATTATTTGAATTTAATAAAATCTTTCATGTAGGTACTAAAATTTGCCCTTGCCAAACAAAAATACCCCATCTCTCAGTCCGCACTATTTTAGTGTTTAAACTTTAAATGCAAACAAATACTCCAAATTGTCACATAGAATGACAAATTTTAAATAATTCAAGTTCCAGTTCGTTATCTTTACACTTGCTGTGCCATCGTTGTTTATTTTCAATCTATTATTTAAATGTAGGAATATGTATTCTCATAGGGGTTGGAAACAAGCCATTCTCCAAGCAAGCTAGAAAAAAGTCAAACCTTTACAAGGAAACTCTGGAAACAAGGGATGTAGCTAATTTCACATACGTCAGAGGCCAACTGTGTAAATGGGAATATTCCATGAAGAATACAACACAGAATACAATGCTTATTAAAGGATAAGCATAAAAACGTGATAACATGAAATTTAGGATTTAGACCAAGAAAAAATACATATTTTTTATAAGTATAAAATATATTTATAAATATAAAAAATAGGTGTATTTTTAGGGAGGAGTATTTTATCATTGACGTTATTTTAGTTGCCAGTGCATGGTGATCATTTTAAAAATCAACTTTCAGTTGGTTTTGTTATTGTTGTTAACTTTTCTACAAACCATGCACCCCCCCTTATTGCCTGTTTCCAGAAATTTCCACCATTCCACCTCCATTCTTGGCACACTGCTACAAGGGGATAGATATTCTGGGTTTGGGTTTTTGTTTTCTCTTGATAACAGGAAAATTAATACTGCGATGGAGATCGGGTACCAATGGCTACACCTTGATCAATCCATCCTAATCTAACAAGGATAGAGCTTACTGTAGGCAAATATATTGACCAGCTTAGAGTTCTGCATAAATCACCAATATTAATATTAAACATATTATTTTCATCTATTTACATTGTATTTTTCCAAAGTTTTACAATGAACATATTACTTTCTTGATACTCATTTAAGATAAAAATAAGATCATAAATAAAACACACCCAATCTGAAGTCTATCCAGCTCAGTCCACACCCTAAGTCTCTTCTGGTTTCTCTTTCACATTTTGGGAAACATGGCAATGTTTTTTTCCACATGAAGATAGAAAGGCTTCTCTCTGTCTCTACCTCCAGAATTCCCCAGAGTTCTGGGCATTTCCAAAAGCCACACTGCTTACTATGGCCAAGAAACTAGGACTCTGTTATAATTTGTATCATAACTTTTGTCTTTTTCTAAGATTTTATTTATTTATTTGAGAAAGAGAGAGAGCGAGAGAGAGAGCACGAGAAGGGACCAGAAGGAGAGAGAGAAAGAGCCCAACTCGGGGCTTGATCCCAAGACTCCGAGATCATGACCTGAGCTGAAGGCATATCCTTAACTGACTGAGTCACCCAGGTGCCCCATAACTTTTGCTTAATTAAAAATATGCAGATGCACTCAAATTAAAGTATGGTAAAAACAGAAATGTGAACACAAATATAAATTAGGTATAGGAAAAGCTTGTATAGGATTCCTATCACCAAAAACAAAAAAAAATTTAAGCTTGATGGTCTCTGGGAACATTCTTGAACTAATTAGGCAACCCTTGGACTAGGTATGAGTGGGACTGGTAGAGAGATTGGGTACTTAGTAGAATGTTCAAAGATATATAATCTTTATATATATCTATTCTTTTATGTCAGGCAGATATCCTTTAAACAGTAGCTTTTACCCTTGGATGCACATTGAAATCACCTGGGAATCTTTAAAAATACTGATGCCTAGGCTCCCTGGAGCGATTCTGATTTCATTGGTTGGAGGTGCAGACTGGCCATAGGAAATGTTAACCATCTCCACGCCCTGCCTCTAATGTGCCCCAAGATTAAGAACCACTGCTTTAGAAAACTGCTTCTCTGTCTTGGCTTTTAAGTGGCCACTAGAAAATTTCTCTTTAGGAGAAACTTGGATGAAGCAGGCTAGTGAAAGCAAGGAGACTTAGAAACCTGTCCTGAAGCTGTGTCTGCTTATCAACCTCATACACTTACTGAGGTTATATTATTCAGAGATGCCTAAGGGTGTTATTTCAGTTGGTGAGAAACGACTCCTGCCACTAACCCTGGAGGGAACGTTGGACTCAAGCAGATCTTGTCTTGAATTATGACTCTGGGTGGCCATTGTTGGGCACTGCTCAGGTCTCCCTGCAGAGAAGCTGCTCATAAGATCGGAGTTGACTGGCAGCCTCTTGCTGTCCATACCTCTGGAGCTCACAGCATCCATGCCTCCTTTGGGCTGCTCCCAGCCGGTGATGGAATATGGCCGAAATACCAAAACCGGGCCATTTCTACCCAACACGGGACTCTTCTAATGGGCATCTTCGGCTCTGGGATTCGCTAACGCACTGACCTGGATGAGACTTTCTCAGAACTCCATGCAATTTGAGGCTTTTCCTACTAAGACCTCCTTCCTTTTCTCTCCTTTCCCAGGTGTCAGACTGGCATTATCCTCTGAAGACTCTCCTGCTGCCTCCCTTTATCCTTCATAGCCTTTCTCTCAATAAACCTCTTGCAAATCTAATTTCATCTTTGTGTTCACGTATCAGAAAACCTGAACCGACACATGACTCTAACACCACTCAATATGGGACCTTCAATAACGACCTTCCGTGAGCTTCAGTTTCTTTGTCTGTTAAAATGGAGAGTAAAAGGGACATCTGGGTGGCTCAGTGGGTTAAGTGCCTGACTCTTGATTTCTGCTCAGGTCATGATCTCAAGGTCGTGAAATCGAGCCCCATATCAGCTCCGCACTGGGTGTGGAGCCTGCTTGAGATTCTCTCCTTCTCCTTCTGCCCATCCCCCCACAACAACAAAAACAACAACACACACACACACACACACACACACACACATGCGCGCTCTCTAAAAAAAAAAAAAAAGAGTATAAACTATAAAAGATGTTGCGATGATTGAATGAGATATACTATCAGTGAACAAGGTAGCCAACTTCCTGGAACACAGAAGGAAGTTAGTATCTCTTTTCAGCTCTTATGAATAAGTAGTATATTTCCCTCACATCATTGAACATTTTGTCCTATAATTTATGTTTCATGCAGTATGGTTGTGCGTAGGGTATGACACATGACAAATGGGATAAGGGGTATACAAAAGCAAAGGAGTTTCTAAAAAAAAGATAAATATTTGAGGTGATGAATGTGTTAATTAATTAGATGGGAGGAAAACTTTTACAGTGTATATATATATAAAATCATCACGACATACACTTTAAATCTCTTAAAATTGTATTTGTCAATTATACCTCAATAAAGTTAAAGAAAAAGAGGTTTCTAAAGACAAATACAACAGTAAATATCATAGTAAAGGCATATGCCAGATATATGGTATTAGTCACCTGGCCTGAGACAGAGGCACAAAACAAAAATAGAATCATGGGGAAAATGTTTTTACCTTATGTATATTTCATATATATATCTATTAGCTATTATATATGGAAGTTTTTGACTGCCAAACAAGGATGCATGACTGCCATCAGTCAGGATCTCCGAGGCTAAAGACAACCACAGGTTTCTGTCTGGATTCAAAGTACATATCTGTAAGAAATTGTTCACAGTCCAAGTAAATCCAAACTGGCCTACTTGCCACAGAAACTAGCCAGCAGACACTTTGTAGCAATCTTGCAACAAACTAACAGCACTGTCAAAAAAGGTTGGGGGGAAAAAGAGGAGAAATACAGAATTACACTACTTGGCACTCTAAAATATAAATAAAAATGAAAAACTGAATTTTAAATCTCATCAGTTCTGCTGGAACACAACATTTGCATTCCTTAAAATGTCTGTGCTATGCAAAACCACGCAATAAAAACTACACGGCTTGTGAAAAAGTGGAGTTAGGGATACAACACTCAGAAATTTCATCAGTGACACATTTTTTAAGAAGGTACGATCCTCCAACTGTGTCTCTAGTGACCCAATTTTTATATCATATGTAGCAATTGTTCTACCTCTGATCTGCTTATTAAGTATTGATTTTTAAATAAATACACTCGAGGATTTGTTAAAAAAAAAAAAAAAAAAAAAAAAAAAAAAAAAAAAAAGAAGGTACGATCCTAATAAAAAAAACGGTAGCACAGTTTTATACATGTGAAATGGTTACGAAATACATAAACACAAAATAAATACTGTAGTTTACCTTGAAACAGCCCCTTAGTTTGCAGAAGGGTTGCAACTTGTGAGTTGTGAAATGATGGAAGGATTATGTGAAAATGGGTCTGAAAGTTCCAACCTTAGACATGGGTGGGTGTGGCTTATAGTACAGCCAGGGAACAAGGTAACAGATAGCTGGGGAAGAGGGGGCGGGGGTTGTGCGGGGGTGGGGGGGGTGTCGCTCCTATGAATTCCCGTGCTGCTAGGTTCACTGGCTACAACTGACTACATTCACCTAGAGTTTTTCACAAACAAAACTGAGCAGAAGCAAAGACAAAATTTGTGTCATGACAAGTTCAAAGTTCTCTAGTAAGTCACTTGTGTTAGAACAATTTCATGTTTTCAAAAGAAGCACTATAGCAGAAATTACTGTACCTTGTAAATTCCATAAAGAAGTTTTTTTCACTGAATGGGGTATTTCATTAGGACATTAGATAATGCATCACTGAACTAAACTATCAAACTAAATGACAAAAAGCACGTGTTAATTAGTCCTCTGGATAAAATCTCTATGTACACTAAATATATGTAGAAGTAGGACACAGACAGATTAGCACTTTTGTAATATTTTATCATTTCTTTTTTTAAGAAGCTATTACTAATCAAACAATTTCCTTACATTATAAAGAAAAAGAAACAAAAGAGAGGGATTAATTCCTTGTAGGTTCCAAAATATATGTATTTTTTTTCCTTCATATCAAGAGTTGATGTTACTAACATGTTTCTATGGTCAGGTTTTCATCTTTGTAAGGTCTCGTGTGCTGGTGGTTTGCATTTTACCTGAAACTAGGCAAAAAACCAGCTTCTGGCACCAATCGTTAAGAGAACCAAACTATCTTCTCGTCCCACTTGGCCATTCATTAAATTGGTAACCATAGACTCTTAAGATTTAGATCACTTACTACTTCAAGGCTCCTGTGTCTTTAAGAGAGAGCAGAACTATATTTCAAAGTACCTACCAAAATTCTTCTGATAGGCACAGTAGACTTCAAATTGCAATCCATTCACTCAGAGTGTAATAGCTAGAATTTTATCTTCATATAGTATTTTTCAAGTTTGCCAAGAGCTTTCACAACTATTACCTCATTTAACTTAATATAATTACATCTCCCCATATCAATGTGCACTGTGAATCATTTTCCTATTCATTCCTTTTTTTTTTTTTCATTTGTGTTATTTGAAATCTTTCCAACCTGCTTTTGGAAAACGAGACGTAACCAAGCATTTCCAGAAATGTGTTACAGTGAGTGTTTGAAGAGATCAGTTACAGCTAACATATGTAAAGCACCTGCAGAAACCTTCTGCAGCAGAATTGAAATTGATGAGGCATCAGTTGAGCCATTCAACTGTTGAGCTTCTCGATTACTTAGATCATAGAAGCCTTTTGTGTTTATTTGTTTGGTTTGGGTTCTGGAGAGCGAAACTGGTTTCAAGAACAGGCTGTCAAAGGAGGCCACAGGGGGGAGATTCAATCAAGTCCTGTTAAGGGGGAAGAGAACTTCTCCCCACCTCTGCTTTCCATGAGGAGAGATTTGCCCTAAATACCAATAGCTTCTTGTGCATGAAGTGGAGTAAGTTACCTGATTGGTAGTTCCAGAAAAGAACTGGATATGAGTCCCCCAGCTCCCTTCTGCTTGCCCCTCCCTTGTGATCCAGCTGACTACAGAGTGTAGGCATTCGCTTCTGTTCCTCCAGATCCCATGGTTTAGAGGGCAGACTCTGCCACTGCCCACAATTTAGAGGTTCAAATCAAGGGAGTGTTAGGATATGCTGTCCCGCACCCAGAATATTCAGAAATAGAATACTGCATGGTGTGCAATTTAGGGAGCAAAAATAACATTGAATTCTGAGGCAGTGGGTGGGATCATGCTGTGTCAGTTGTTGACTTTTGTGGTTGGCAGGGGCCTATATTGCCCCATGCAACTGGTTTTCACAGTTGTGTGGTGTGCTTATAATCAGCACAGCCAGAGTAGCAGGTCTGGATTTTGGACTTTCAAGAGGTCAGTCACTACAGGATTTTGCATCTGGTGGGAAACTGCAGCTTTTGGTGGCTTGTCCACAGGTGCGTGGCTATTTTTATAAAGTGAGAGGCTCTTTTTACATAGTCAGGGCTCCCCGGGCCTTAAATAAAGTCACAGGGGCCACACAGACCTCCAGGAGCTGGCTGCTACAGCACGACCTTGAACTACCTACTATGTGGGGACAACAGGTCAAACAGGTTTTGTTGATTTTACTGTGTTTCTCAACCATGTATGTAGGCATTGTCTTTAAGTGCACAAGTGTCTATGTTTTAGGAGTGCTTTCGGAGCCACGTGTTTGAGGGCTTAGCTTTAAATTTTTTGTACCAGATAACATTTTCTCAAAGAACACAAAAAGATACCTGTCCTCACTAAACTCCTCTAAAGAAAGAAGCTTTAAGAAATAGCGATGCCAGTGTGAGTTCAGAAATCTGCGGAAGATAGTTCTCTAGCTGGAATAAGGCTGAAGAAGAGAAAGAAACTTTCTCTAGGTGAAAGAGCCTTTAGGGCTAAGCAATTTCCTAGCAAGAGCAGGGGAATCACCCACCTTCTCACAGAGAGAGCGGGGACCTGTCACTGGACAAAATCCACACAAAATCACCGTTAGGATCCCCTAACAAAAGGCCCAACAGCATGCCAAATAAAGATAGGAAACTCTTGCAAATTCCATAGCTTGCCCAGCATGTCTCAAATATCCTTTTCTAACAGTAGCAACCCGTTCACAGATGGGTTTTCTCTCAAGAGCTGGTAATTCCCAAGGGCCAAAGGTAACATATTTATACGTGAATTCTCCCAATTGAATTAAAGCTTCCAAGTCATGCGTTCTGAAAACAGGGCACAGATGGAGCAGCGTCCTGATCAGATTAAAATCAAGACAGTCTACCCTGTTCTCAGACCTCACTGAGCCTCTTCTAGAATCTTTAACATCACTCAATATTGAGTTTGGAGAACACAATTATCCCTGGAAAAACGCCTCTAAAGGGATTAGGTTTTTTTCCTAAATTTGGTGGGAGTAGGGCCAGTGCTACAATAATGTTATGAACCAGTTTTTAAAAATTAGGTACATCAGAAACTTGGCAATGAATTAATGCCATTTCTGAAGTTGTAAAGGAGCTACACCCATTCCATAAGAAACTATCCTGGCTGCAGCTGCGAAAGGAAATTCACCCTCTCCAGCCATCAAGAAATCTCTGTTGAAGCTGATGAGAATCAGAAATTGGCAAGGATGATTTTTTTCTCGAATTTCTTTGCAGCCACAAAGGTAAAATAATTTGATTCTGGATTTTAATTCATTGTACTATCTAAATTTGAACTTTCATTTTTGTTGAGGAATTTTAAAATGGGCAGAGATTTATATTTAAATTTAGGATGTCCAGGGTTTTTCTGGCACAGTATTACTGGAATAGCTCCATGCGGTCATTTGAAATCATTGCAAAATCTCTAATAAGCTTGGGCAATGTAGATGAATAATAATTTGGACCTGGAATAAAAGGGGAGAGAATTTTCAGCTTTAATACAGACTGACCTTTTTAGACCCTTCTAGGGGAATAAGATGTCCCTCCTACCCGGTCCCAAGCAGATCCACAAAAAGTCAGAGATCAGTGAGGGCAACAGCCTCATGATGGCGGGAGCAGGCTGTCTTGGTAGACTGCAGATTTTCTCCCCAAGACAATAGCACAGATCCTGCTTTCTACAGGCTTGATGGTTAAGCTGCACAAAGTAAGAAAACAGACCCCTGGAGAGTATTTTGAGGGACGGGGGGTGGGGGTGGGGACATTCTCTCCTCCCCTCATGTTTTATAATGGGGTTTTTCCAAGATTTCTCACCCCAGAAAGTTAGAGTCAGTTAGCTGATTAATGAGTTTAGGAGAGCAATTAGCTAGGTATAGCTCAGCTTGCCCCACATCCTCAAGGAAGCAGTCTGCTCTAAGAGAGTATATGCTCTCCACCCTGCCTTTAGGTGGAGTTTGGTATTAAGGGATTATTGTTGCCACGTCCCCAGGTCATATTCTCCAGTATTAATTTTATCAATCGTAAAAGTTAAAGCAGAATTTTGACCTGTTTGATGTCCATCTATCTTACCCCACACATATGGGTAAGACTGAAGTATACATATGTACGTATATACATTATTACCTAGGCAAGGAAACCAAGGCTGACACTTACGGGGCTTCCTTAAGGAAGTACAAGGGGAAATAAGAGGACTCTCCGACAATATTCAGTCCAGTGAGTAATAAAGGGAGAGCCATAGAGTTATACCAAAGGAAGCTACAGAAAAAACTTAGCCCACTCAAGTTTTCAAATGTGAGCATCTGAGTGAAAAATGACAGTTTCAAGCACAGTAGTTCCAAGTTCACATCCACACTGGTTTTAAGCCTGTAAAGGGAATCCCATGCAATTATTTGAGCATCTAAGTTTAAGAGACCAAGAATACAATGTGCCTTAAAGCAGGAGTTGGATCACATAAAAGTTACAAAGCAAGCAGAAGCAAGAGCACAGCTGTGGGGTGTTGGCAGTGATGTTGTGTATTACATGAGAAGATAGGAAACTATCTTTTTTGGGGACACCTGGGTGCTCAGTCAGATAAGCAACTGCCTTCAGCTCAGGTCATGATCCCAGGGTCCTGAGATTGAGTCCCGCATGGGACTCCTTGCTCAGCAGGGAGCCTGCTTCTCCCTCTGCCTGCTGCCCCCCACCACCACCCTACTTGTGTGCACTCTCTCTCTATCTCTGATAAATAAATAAATAAAATCTTTTAAAAAAAAAAGATAAACTACCTTTTTCTACTTCCCTTATCATCACACCTTTAGCATCTGCTGTCAGGCTGAAACATAAACATGGTCATTTGCAAGATAACACAGTACAGACGAGAAGCTGAAATCCTAAAGAAAAATCAAGGAACGGGAAAACAAGCAGGGTATTTTCCTAATAGTGTTCAATGAAAATAGTAAAACTCATTTTGATGACCATATTGTCACAGACCTTGGCAATAGTTCCATTAGCCTTTATAGTTTCAGGGTATTTTTTTTTTTTTTTTAGTCACTTCTAAGGATCCTCTGATACAAACCAAATCAACATGATTCTTTCCTACAAAAAAAAGTCAAAAACAAAACAAACAGGGGCGCCTAGGTAGCTCAGTCAGTTAAGCGTCTGCCTTTGACTCAGGTCATGATCCCAGAGTCCTGGGATCAAGTCCCACATGTGGCTCCCTGCTCAGCAGGGAGTCTGCTTCTCTCTCTGCCTGTCGTTCCCCCTGCTTGTGTGCTCTCTCTCTGACAAATAAATAAATAAAATCTTAAAAAAAATTAAATCTTAGTTATGCCCATGGTTTACGCAATGTAAAACCATTAGTTACAACTACGACTGGCAGATCAGACTCAGAGGGCTTAAAACCACCACCTTCCTTCTAATTCAACATTTTTGCTGTAATCCATGCACTCACACAGCTGGACAATTAAAACAAAAATATTTTTCTGAGTAAAAACTCAGCCCAGACTTGACAACTAACTTTCTGATATCCAGAGAAAGGTAAATTAGAGTTTCCTTACTCCCTTAATATGGACAATGAGATAACCCCATTCCATTTTATTCCTATCTTCAAATAAACTAGAGTGAAAAGAAAGACATGATCTACGTTAATGAAGAAGATGGAAAAAATCTGTTTCATAGTTTAGTGCCATCCAATTGTTGCCAGTCTCCAATTCCATGTACAGGCTTTGAAGTATGGAACGGAAAATATTTCAATGGTGAATAATAATCAGAGATTTCTAACTTCTCCCCCACTATCACCAATAACCACCTAACTCAACAAAAACTGTTCCCAAAGATAAACAAGCTAAAGAAGCTGCATTAACACAGAAAATTAAAATAGGATAAGACTATTATCCTAAAATAGGATAAGGATAAGATAAAATAGGGTAAAATCCCCAGTTCTTAACTGATGTGACCTCTTGAAGTCATAAGGAAGATTATATGTCCAGATTATGTACACACACACACACACACACACACACCCCGTGAGCCAATCCCCTATGTTCTGTTTAATCATCAAATCCAGTCCAGGCTGTTGAATAGCTTCCTTGACTAAGGGGAGGTCAGAAGACCTGAGGAGCTGGGATCTTCCAGATAATTTTGTCTAAAACTTTTTAGTTGTTCCTTTGACTTAGGCAAGTCAAATCAAAAACCCTTTCTTCCATTCATATTTCAGAAGTAATAAGGAGTGGGAAAACATCCCTCAGGAAGCTAACTCTTCTATCAGGGATCAAAACCCCCAAAACCGAAAACCCCCAAGTTTTGTATAGGTCACTTCTATTTGAGAAATAGAATTCTTTTAGGTCTTCCCATCTATTTCTTCCTCTCATCCAATGACTGACAATCTTCTTCCATCTCTATCATTACTTCATGGCTGGCTGAAAGGACAGTAGTTAATCTGCAAAAATCTTTTGACCAAACCCTGTGCTGACTGTTCTGTCCTTAGATAATTGGCTCCACAAAGATGCACTTGCTGCTGAATCTGAACTATAGACGAAGCTCTTATTCATAATGGGAGCTGACACTTCATACAACCTGTCACCAACATAACATTAACTTTAAACCCAGAGGAACGAAAATGAAGGTCGCACACTTCGTTTATCGGCACCTCACCCACCTGAATATATTTGTGACCTTTGGATCACTGAAATATTATTTTTCAGAGGGCAAAAATAATACAAGAAGATCTTCACCGATCCTTATAATATAATAAAAACTACCAAGGACAGAAGAAAATCCTTATACCAAACTTAAAGCAACGGATATCTAGTCAAAAGACAACACACATATCAAAGCCAGCTTATCTCTCATGAGAAAGTCATACAGCCTCACTATTTTGTTTGGTAAGAAATATTCACAGTTTTACCATACAGAATTGGTATAAACCTTGGCTGAAAGAAAAGACTAGGATTTTATTTGAATCAACTTTTGTGGCTTACCTCAACTATTGCTATTTACTTCCAACATAAACGATAAATGAATAAATTGTATCTGGATACTCACAGCAGAGAGCTCAGTTCTGGCCCCTGACATCAGCCGTGGCCGCGGCGGACTGAACGCTACTGTTGGGAGGTGCTTTTATTTTCCTAACAAAGTAGCACCCTCTAGTGGCTTTTCAAAATCATCCAGAAGTACAAGCCAAGCATGTGACATAATTTGTTTACTATCCAATTACGCAATGTCAAAACATTCAGGTGAGAACAAAAGCTTGCCCTGGGCATTACAGGAAGCAACCTCACCCTCTGTGTTCTCTAGGGATGATGGCTTTTAACAGAAGAGACGTTTAAACATCATTCCTATTTCACATCTATAGTGTGTCTCTGAGAAAAATAAACCTTTCCCGGGTAATAGTTTATTAGTCTATGAAAATTATTATCATTATCCCCGTTATCACTAGTGCCACCACTGCAATTAATATTAATAGAAAAGTTGCCATTTACTAAGCATTTATTATATACCTGAAAATGTATTCATTATCTTACATATTATACCTCCTTTAAAACTCACTATAGATATAAACCCTAGGTTTATCCTCATCCTGTGTTATGGATGAAATAATTGAGGTATAAATACGTAATATAAGTTGTCCACGGTCAACTACCTGAGTAGAGGTTAAAAAAAAAAACTGAGACTCAAAACCATCTTGCATATCTTTACATGCAAAAACTCTTACAATCCTGATTTCAATCAGCAGAAATTATCAGTAGCTTTCATATGTATCCAATGTCATGAAAGTGTAAATTTAGGGAATTACTCAATAACAATGAAAATAAAATTGAAAATTTGTGTAAAATGATTCAAGTTCATGTTAGAAATACAAACATTTTCCATAGTACATAAAAGTCAAATATCAAGTCATGGATGGCAAAGCAACAGTCTCTAGAGAGCCAATATATTTCCTCATGTTTTAGTGCATGCATTACAAAAGGGTACAACACTTGTTCGGTTATGATATTTTATAAAATCGTGAGAGGTATATTTATTCAGCAAGGCATTCAACAAAACATTTAGTGAATGTGGGGCACCTAGGTGGCTCAGTCAGTTAGGTGTCTGGCTCAGTCGGTTAGGTGTCTGCCTTTGGCTCAGGTCATGATCCCGGGGTCCTGCTCACCAGAGAGCCAGCTTCTCCCTCTCCCTCTGCCTATCACTCCCCCTGCTGTGCTCTCTCTGTCTCTGTCAAATAAATAAACAAAATCTTGAAAAAAAAATTTAGTGAATGCCTCTAACATTACCTCCAGTTCTGATAGTCAAAGAACCAGGATCACTGCGCTAAGCAAGTTGTTGTGGGAATGTCAAGAATTATCAGGCGAGAAGACCCAAGAACTAAGAATTTTTTCATGGCTGCAAGATTTATATATTTCATCTCAAATGTCATTTGTCTGATCCCCAGCAGATAAAAAAACTCTTCCTGGTACTTATTTAAGGCTTGAAAGAGCCCAGAGAAGCAAACAGGAAAGAATGTTTATTGTGCATCTGCTAGGTTCTCATTAGTAGTCCATGCCTTTCACATATATCACTGTGTCAGACAATACTAACTGTTCTCCAAACCTGTTTCCTTCTCTTCTCAGGCAGAGTTGACGGCACTTTCAGCCTACATTGTACTTAGGTGTGACCATGCAACTGGATTCTAACCGTCAGAATGTGAGCAGAAGCGGTATGTACCATTTCCATGCCTACCGCAGGAAAGTCTCCCCCTTGAGATCCCCCATGGTCCTTTGTCCTTCTGGATAACTGGAGAGGAAATAGTTCCTAGGAAACTTTGAACACCATGCATTGCAGATAACAGAGGCATAAGATGGAAGGAAGGAGACTGAATCTTTGAATCAATGCTTGGAGAAAAAACATCTAACCATCAAGATCACCCATTTTGCAATTTATGTGAATAAGAAATAAACTTCTGGGTTTTTATAGAAGTAAACTTCTATAAATTTTACATCCTTATTCATGTTTCCATTTAATTGTTGGTTACAGCAGTAAGCATTACATTAACACAATTATTTAATCTTCACAGAAAAGTTAGTAGTTTTAAGTGGGTTTATATATGAAAAAAACAAAGGTTCACACAGTTTAATAACTAGCCCAAGTATTGACAACTAATAAAATTCAACCCTGAGTCAAACTCAAATCTCTCTAATTCCAAAATATGTACTGTTTTCTCTATGTTACATTAACAGCCCATCCACCTACCTTTTAACAGTAATGAAACTACTATGTTCCTTTGTATTAGTCAGCTTAGTTATATGCTGCAGTAACAAAGGTCCTTGAAAATGACATTTTTACAATAATAATATCATTTATGTCTGTGTTAGCCTCAGTTCCTGCTGAATACTTTCTTCATCCTGGGACCCAGGCTGAAGGAATAGCCCTTACTTTGATCTCACAACAGAGAGATCACATCATTATTCTTTTTCTTTAGAAAAGAATAATGATAGAACTACATGATGGCTCTTGAATGTTACTCCATGCACATTCCATTGGTAGCAAATCAATTAACCAAGTCTGAGATCAATGGAATCAAGAAGTATAACCCTCAAAAAGAAAAGGGCAAAAAAATAAATAAATAAGAAAAATAATGGATTTGACCACACCCTCACTCTTGAAAGCTAAAAGTTAAGAGAAATGTTATGAGAATGTTATGACCAAGAGAAAGTGAATTGTAACCAAGTTATGAAAAAGAGGAAAAGAACCAAAATATCAATGAGATTTTATACTCTCCTTGATCACCACCCCAAAAAAGTAATAAAGCTACAAATTTAATTAAAAGATATGTCTGAATCCAATTTGCACATCTGAAGAGAAATTAGATTTCTGAACCATCTCAATGACTATCTTAAACATGCACACACACACACACACACACTCTTAGATATTTTAAGCTATAGGTTGAAGAAAAACTTATGTCCTCACAGAGAATATATTACTGACTGCAAAAAACAAGCAAGCCAAATATATGTTTACCAATTAATAAAGGTGAAAAAGGAAAGAAAAAAGAAATAGAGGCGAGGGTAGGGACAATGAGAAAAACCGCACAATTTTGCTTATAAAACCATAGATAAGGGGTGCATGGGTGGCTCAGTTGGTTAAACGTCTGCCTTCGGCTCAGGTCATGATCCCAGGG
>CM052899.1:116260244-116356732 GCA_028534135.1 Potos flavus
CTCAGGAAACAAACTGAGGGTTGCTGGAGGGGAGGGATGGGGTGGCTGGGTGATGGACACTGGGGAGGGTGTGTGCTATGGCGAGTGCTGTGAATTGTGTAAGACTGATGATTCACAGACGTGTACCCCTGAAACAAATAATACATTATATGTTCATTTAAAAAAAAAAGATGAGGGATTTGTACTTTCTGCTTCCAAAGCCTTGCGTGACTTAATAAATTAAAAACATCATAAAACTGGAGAATACTAGTTTAAAAATTTTCAAAATAGAAAGGTGACTATCTAAAAAGATAAATGGACTATCTGTTACAAGATTTGTAAAAGAAGCTAATTGCTAAATTGGGACATCGTTTTGATGTTAAGTTTCCCAGGGAGAATAATTTTTTGAAAAAGAACAAATTCATCAGCAAAACAACCTTATTCCTGGAAATAAATTTAAACAGGAATTAATTCATCTCCTGCCTATAGTAGAGAATCTGGCTAACGTTGTAAAAATTTGTCATTTAATCAATTATGGCTTTATAAATGTCACAGAAATGTCACTCAAATGCAGGTTTCAATTACAAATCCTCCCCATAAAGACAGAGCAAAACATAAAGGGATACTAGGATAAGTACTGTGGGTTAGGAATGCTGTTCCCTGATAACTTCACCAGAGAACGGAAAGAACTCTTTCTCAAATAGCAGATATCTTAAAAGAACTTTATGCACAGAAGCTTTGTAGTCAGCATGAATTGCTTCCTCTAACTTCATTTGTATTGCTTCTAGGCTGTGATGTTAGCTCAGGTTCAAAACACATGCTTTCGATATCAGAGAACTAGGGGCAAACTCTTCATTTTGTTGTGGAAAATGCAGCAGTCTCACTGGTATTCTGCCGAGGAAGGAGGCTAACCTGCTCTGTGTGTACAGCAATAGGCACATCCCAAGCTGAGCAAAGTAAACAAGGATTTGAAAACTTTCCAAACACCCCCACATGTTAATTGTACAGTGCAGAGCACCTGCACATGCAAAAATGTATAGGAATCTTTCTATTTTAGGGATATAACTCTTGATCTATGATTTCTATTATTGTCCTTTCCAACTACCATTTGTATTTGGACTTTGTGGTCTTTTGTCATATTATCTTATTTTTATCTTTATAGGATGAAATATGTCATCCTCTTCCTTTATGTTCCTAGGTTTCTGTCCTATTATCTTTAATATTTTCTTTTCTTAAATTTTGATCTATTTAGAATTTATTTTAATGAATGTAAGGAAGGGATCTAACTTTGTTTTCTTCCAGACAGGTTGCCAATTAGGATAGCATCTTTATTCAATAAACCTGGTTTGGGATTTTATTTTAAACGTAAGAAAGGGTGTATGCTACTGATTGATTGATTGATTGTATCTGGTGTTAAGTTTTCCCCTAGGAGAATTAGTGGCTGAGACATCTAGGTGCTTCTTGAAACGTATTCTACTTAAACAATAAAATGATGTCATAAGCTTAAATAATGATGATTACCTTTATGCTTATTATAATCTAAGATCCTTAAAGACAGAAACCCTGGCTTATTCATTCTATATCATACTACAGTTTGTGGGTAACTTTGCATATATTAGGTGTTCAATAATACTTATTTAAATTAACACTATGGTCATAGAACATATATCCAATTTATCCAAGAGACTTGAGGATATTTTGAAAAGAAAAGAGGCTCAAGCTCAAGCTCAATTCTCACCATTGAAGATTCATTTTGTAGGATGCGAGAACATGTCTACCAATTGATATTAACCAGAAAATTCCCATAGGTTTAGTGTGATTGCAGTATTTGAAGAAAGGAGGCCACAATGTAATTGATCATGATAGCAAATACAGAGATAGCTAATTGTTACAAATACTGTTGATTATACACCCAACAGGCAGGCCCCTTCTTCTTTGATAGCAAATAAGACTTTTGTTTGGGGCTTTATTCTCTATTATGTAAGAAGGTTAATTCTCCAAGGTGAACTATGACTGTTATCATAATTATGACATGATGTCCCATTTTGGGTTGTCGTTGTTGTTTTTTTCTTCCCACAAAATTGCCTGCAATCCTTTTCAAAGTAGCATTTTATAGTCAACAAATTTTAAAATGTTGACATCTTCAATGAGCTTTTCTGTGTAGCATAATTTTTTTTATTCTTATTTGCTACAGACAGTAATTTTTCACTTAGAAATTTAATAATATTTCAACCCAATACTTTCAGAATATTGTCTTTTGCCCACTTCAGGGCACCTTTCTTCAGTAAATATTTTTACAAGACAAAACTTGTCTGATGAGCCATCTGCTTACCGCGTACGCATCTCACACCCCAGAGAAGGGGCCATGGCAGAAGAGCCCAGGACCACATAGAAGTCTAACCCATTTGGACCTACTTTAATGCAAACAGTAACGATAACATTTTGTTTCAAGAAAAATGCTCAAATGGGTGTGGGATACTGGATCTCCAACCATAAAACAAGCAGTTCTACACAAGCCAGGATGTATAGCCAGCCTATGAGGCAATGTCTATGATTTCAGTTTGAGGCTTTCTAAGCAAGGTACAAACTTAAATACTTGCTAAGTATCCAAATTTATAATTTTGTTTTACAATTCCTGAATTGCATCTTTTTTTTTAATTATTTAAATTCAATTTAGTTAACGTAGAGTGTATTATTAGTTTCAGGGGTAAAATTTAGTGATTCATCAGTTACATATAACACCCAGTGCTCATTCCATCACGTGCCCTCCTCACTGCCTATCGCCCCATCCCCCTACCCACTTCCCCTCCGGCAACCCTTGTTTGTTCCTATAGTTGAGAGTCTCTTATGGTTCGTCTCTCTCTGTTTTTCTTATTTTATTTTTCCTTCCCTTTCCCTGCGTTCATCTGTTTTGTTTCTTAATTTCCACATATGCGTATTCACTTCAGTTTTCATAGGAACAACTACTCTCTTATTACACTCTTATAGATTTGCATAATTTTAATTGAAGTATGGACTTTCAAAACATAAGCCTAAACAGCATAAGCAGGTGTGGGACCAAATGCAATTACTCTTGGTCATCATTGTTGAGTCAGAATAACATAATCCCCCTGGGGCACCTGGATGGCACAGTCAGTTAAGCATCTGACCCTTGGTTTTGGCTCAGGTCCCAATCTCAGAGTCATGGGATCGAGCCCTGCACTGGGCTCCATGCTCAGCATGGAGTCTGCTTAAGACTCCCTCTCCCTCTGCCCTCTTCTCATGTTTCTCTCTCTCTCTCTCTCTCTCTCTAATAAATAAATAAATCTTAAAAAAAGTAAAGAATAGCATAAGCCCCTCCTTGCAATAGGAAATATGAAAACAGAAATATGTCTCCCCTTGAGAAAGAGAATTAGCTTTAAAGAGAAATTATAAAGCAATTACTATATTGTTTTTCAGGAGTAATGAAACAAATTACCCCTGCTTTGGAGTATCCACTGTACCTTGTGATGTATAAAACTTCTTATTAGGCTAGGACCAACAGTTCTGATACATATTATGTTTTACTATATTCTGTTGAGTCTCATACTCCTAATATTTCCTGACACTAAATGCCTAAGGAGAGAAAAGTCCTCAAATATATGTATTATATTTTAAAATAAAAATCCTGGAGGGCCTGGGTGGCACAGTCAGTTGACCATCTGACTCTTGGCTTCAGCTCAGGTGTGATCTTGGGGTTGTGAGATCGAGCCCCGCTCTGGGCTCCATTCCCAGCAAGGAGTCTGCTTGTGTTTCTCTCTCCCCTTCCGTCTGCTCCTCCCCGTTGCACTCTCTTTCAAATAAATAAAAGAAATCTTTAAAAAAAAAAGAAAATATAATTCCTAACTCCTCTTCTTATATATGTTTTAAGTTTTGTAAAATTATGGAAATTGCATGTACACATCAGCATGAGTAGTAAGGAAAAAAGGGGATGGTTATGAACTTTTGCTCACAACAGCTTAAAATAAGAATAAATTTGCAGTGAAACAACTGGGTATTTTTTAAAATTTCTTCCTTTCTGAGTCTTCTATTTACCAATAATATAGAAATTCAATGTAATATCTATGAGTCCATACTGATATGAATATACTATTGAACAAATAAATAAGAACAGACACATCTCTCATGCAGAAGAATTCCAAATGATTTATATAGATACCCTGCTCTCAAAAAAGTAGAAGAGAGTTCCCCTCAACTTGAGTATGAGCTACACATACTGACTTTCTTCAAAGAGTATATGGTATAGGAAGGTGGGGGGCAGGTAAGTAACTTTAGAGGAGAGAAACCTGACAAATACCACCTTACTCATGTAATCAAGGTCAACATCAACGGTGATAAGTCATGTTGATAGGAAGTACTCTGATATGATGTAATGAAAATGGCACTTTACCTCTGTGATCTTCCTCCAATAAAAACTACTCTTCTTACATAAAACAGTTCGGAAAAGTTTCGATTTTTAATGACAACAAAGTTACCTTAATAATAATCTCCTCCATGTTTTGAATGACCATCTAACAGACAGATCAGTGTATAATTCAGGACATACACATGTATAATTCAGACTGTCTTTTCTGAATTATAAATAAATATAAATTATAATAATTTATATGTTATAAATTACAATAAATATAAATTATAATAATAAATTATAAATAAAATCTTTTAAAATACATATATTTATATATGTATTTATATATATATGTAATTTAGTAAGGAATATATATAATATAGAAATATAAATATATAATATATATTCCTTACTAAATTATATAGATATATTATATAGACATAATTTACTAAAGAACTTCTCTGTCCCAACCACTATACTAGGTGCTATACAATTAGCAGTCATGTAATACAATAAATTTGTGAAGAAAATATTATTCCCATCTTTTTTTTAAGATTTTTATTTATTTGACAGAGAGAAAGAGATCACAAGTAGGCAGAGAGGCAGGCAGAGAGAGAGGAGGAAGCAGGCTTCCTGCTGAGCAGAGAACCCGATGCGGGCTCGATCCCAGGACCCTGAGATCATGACCTGAGCCGAAGGCAGAGGCTTTAACCCACTGAGCCACCCAGATGCCCTGTATTCCCATCTTAAATATGAAAAAATTGAAGTGCAAGGTAATTGTTAAAAGCCATACTAATAATAAATAACTTGAATGTCTGGACCTTCTCCACTCTATGGTACTGCCTCTGAAGAATATGAATTTATTTATGACATATGAGTAATCCATGTATGAATGATTAGCATACATGCATTAAAATGCATAGAACTGTCTAGTGGTTGGAACAAGATTGGGAGGATGGTATTGTTTTTATGTGGACCAGGGGGGCCCTCATGTTAACTCTTGGATAACAACTAAAAATACAATTGCTAACCCACTCTCACTTCCTCAATTTTTTTTTTTTAACTGGAAGTCATGGAAGAAAAGTGAATTGAAATTTCAGAGATGAAGAATCTTCTCCTATCAGCTCTATTGCCATGGTCAGACAAGAATATTGATGATCAAGATCTTTCCCTTTGATCCCCAACCCTGAGAATGTCATTAAGGACACTGACAGGCTTACAGAGGATACTTTCTCTTGAAACTTCATGGTTATCAAGGAATAGACATGGTCAGAGTTAATTAGATATAGGACAGTAGTCACTGCAGTAAGCGTGATGAGCTTTTCACTATTTCAGAGGTAAGACAAGAGAGCTGAAGTAGAGGTTACTAAAATCAGTCACTGAGTACAGGTTCTGCCTGGACTGAGTGATAGGAAATGAGGGTCAGCCTGAGAAAAAAGAATCACTAACTAGAAAGAAACTTGAAAAAAATTACACAAATACAGTGAGAGAAAAACCCAAATTACATGTATGTTCATCAGGCACCAGGCTAAGAGATACAGTAACTAGAAACTGAGTGTCAAATATCATCGATTAAACTTGTACATGAGAAACAGTCTCTATTTCTCAGTTTTGTTTGTCTTTCAAGTATGTCACACAAACTGAAATTAGTATTCTTCCTATCCTTACAAACATATGTAAATAATTTAAGGGGAAGCTCTTCAAATTGCTCCAAATTGCAGGCATTAAGAAATTCCCTTATAGGGGCACCAGTGTGGCTCAGTCAGTTGGACGTCTGCCTTTGGCTCAGGTCATGGTCCCAGGGTCCTGGGATTGAGCCCCACGTTGGGCTCCCTGCTCTGCGGGAAGCCTACTTCTCCCTATCCCACTCACCTGCCTGTGTTCCCTCTCTCGCTGGGTCTCTCTCTATCAAATAAATAAATAAAATAATTTTTAAAAAAAAGAAATTCTCTTATAGAACGTTGCATCTTTGTACAGGAGAGGCAGTAGTCTTTGTAATTTCATGGAACTCATAAAGGGGCTCTAACCTGTAAACTGTGCTTTGGTCGTCATAGCAAATTTGTATTCAACTATAGTATATTATATCCTTGGGTAGCATGCCGGTCATCATCCTAAGGCCTTGTTGGGAATGCTTCCAAAAACAAGAAACTTCAGCTTTGTTTTCACATTTACAGAAGGGAATTAAAAAGCACCAACTGTAAAAATCCTGTCCTGATAATAAGCGGAACATTTATTAAAGCCACTCTAAAAGTAAAAGAGTATCAAAACAAACAAAAATGAATAACTTACGTGAGATACGCCCCCGCCGCCTAAGTAACTTTCGAGAGAGAATTGCAATTATTTGTTGCATCTTTATATTAATTTTCTAAAAATAACTGAGGATGCTAAAAGATTATATTGAGTAGCACCACTGATTCTAATAATTAGAATAATAATAGAAAACATTTATTGTGTTAATACATATAGGTTAAGTCACTTGCTTAAGATCTTAGAGCTGTTAACTGGGAGAATGAGGATCCAACACACACATAGGTAGGTTACAGAATCTGTGGTCTTAATAAACACTGGGCTGTTTCTAGAAGAACAGGATTAACTCTGAATGTCAGGAAATTTAAAGTGATCTAGAACTTCCTCTCAGGTATTCTGAGGCCAGATTCCTATTTTTTTATAGGGAAACCCCTACTGATTTTTTTTAAGTAATCTCTAGGCCCAACATGGGCTTGAACTCATGACCCCAAGGTCAGGAGTCACATGCTCTACCGACTAAGCCAGCCAGGCATCCCAAGGAAATCTTACTGATTTTAAGTGCAGGGCTGTCAAACATTCCCTGAAATACTCAGACTGATCTGAGAATCTCATGGGAAGAACAAGGGTGAAGAGAATAGTCATACTTTTGGGGAACAAGGATTATCCACTGGGCTTTTTAACCTTACTCTTGGTACTTCATTAAAAGGTAGAAACAAATTAATATATAGTAGATAGATATTATTAAAACAGGCTCACAGGATTTGAATAGATGGCAGCCTAATCTGGTCCAATAGTATAATACCTAAGGTGAAATTCTATTTAGCCCATATTTCAAGCAAACCTGAGAAGTCCATTCTGTATTTTCTTGGGCAATACAAGAAGTAAAATATGTCATAATTGACAAAGTCACACAGTAGATAGGATGAGGTCCACAAGATGAGAGCCTTGGGCAAAGAGCCTTTGAAATCTTGCCAGATATTCCTTCATATGCTGACAACTCCCGGGAATTTTCCGCTAAGGTGGATGATGGCTAATAAATCAGGACAGAAGGCAACAAACAGAACACCTGTTGGCTGAGGCACAATTACTCAAATGCATGACCTTCTCTTCCCTTCTCAAACTTGGATACCCAGGACTTGTATCTCAGTTTCAACCAGATGAACTCTAAAAAACCTGAGAATGATGACATTCTGAGCCTTTGTGGGAAGAAAACAGCGATGACAAACAAATAAGAGAAAAGGTCCCCTTAATTTTTTGATAATTGTAACTAAATATGATAAATCACCTTCAAAGCTATATCTATTACAAATATATTTCTCATTTAAAAATAAAGTATGTGTGGAGGAGGAGTGAAGATGGTAAAGAAGTAGGAGGACCCTGGGCTTGCCTTGTCCCTTGAACACAGTGGTATTGAGATCAGATCACTTAGAACACCCAGGAAGTTGATCTGAGGACCGGAGGAAGGATCTCTGCGGTTGGAAGGAGACAGCTGGCAGGTGCAAGGTATGTGGAAGTGAACTGAGGGAGAGAAAAGCTGCCCTGCTTTGGAAGGGAGGGAACCCTTTCCGTGGGGAGAGAAAAGGAAGAGAGGGAGAGAGGGGTTGAGAGAGTGGCATCGGGTCGCACAAGATAAAAACCTCTCCGACCACAGACTGGGGAGATGGGGACCTGAGTGGCACAGGTTTTTGCCAACAGTGAGTGCAACGACTTAAGCTCTGAGGTTTTGGAAGGGCACGACTGTCACCAGAACAGAGCTGCAGCATCTGCCCCTGGAGAGGAGAGCTCTGGCCGGGACCACACACAAAGTGGTGTAGGCATCTCCTGGGTCGCACTGGGAGAGATTGGTCCCCTTCCTGGAGTACATTTGGAAGAGGGCCCATATCCTCTCCAAGGACAAAAGACCCTGCAGGTGCCAGCAACCAGCCTTTATCCACAGGGGACAAAGATGCATGGAGAGGGTGGATAACCTGCTCACTGCTTTTCATGGTGACATACCACAGATTTTGCACACCGCGCAGGCAGGGGACTATTTTTCTGGGACAAACGGCACTAATCAGAGCACAGGAAGGCAGCTCCTCTTCCTTCTCCTCCTCCTCCCCCTCCTCCTCCTCCTCCCCCTCCCCTTACAGGCTTACAGTTTTTGCTTCTTTGTTATTTTGTTTGTTTGTTTCCTTTTCTCTTTTTTGGATCAGTTCTTTTTTCCTTTTCTTCTTCTTTTCTTTTTTTTTTTTTTTTTTTTTTTTGTCCTTTCTTTTTCTTTGCAATTAGGCTTACAGTTTTTTTTGATTGGGTTTGATTGCAATTTTGATTGTTGTTATTCATTTTCCTTTTTTTTTCCTTTTTTTTTTTTTTTTTTTTTGAAGCAGGCATTTTCCCCCCTCTTTTTTCCCCCTCACTTTCTTTCTTTCTTTCCCTTTTTTTCCAGGCTTTTTTTAACAAACAAATCAAAGCACATCTGGTTAAAGGTCCAAACACTCCCCACCTACAAACAAGGAGGACCTCTGTGGAGGATAGACCAGTGGGAAAGAGCACCAAAACACAACAGCACAATGCACACAGCATATGCCAGAAACACTTCCTGAAGTGCCAGGCCCTGGACAGTGCAGGACCTCTTCTTAATAGAGCATTACTCTGAGGCACAGGAAAGATAACAAGGTTTCATAACACACAAAAGATAGAAACTTAAGCAAAATGACAAGACAAAGCAATTCTCCCCCAAAAAGTCAGGAAGATATCATAGCCAGGGACTTGCCGAAAACAGATAAAAGCAATATACCTGAACAAGAATTTAGATCAACAGTCATAAGACTACTAGCTAGACTTGAAAAAAAGCATAGAAGACACCAGAGAAACCCTTGCTGCAGAGATAAAAAACCTAAAACTAGGGAGGCTGAAATACAAAATGTTATAACTGAGAAGCAAAACAGACTGGGTATAATCACAAAGAGGACTGAAGAAGCAGAGGAGAAAATAGGTGATATAGAAGATAAAATTATAGAAAATAATGAAGCTGAAAAGAGGGAAAGAAAACTATTAGGTCATGAAGATAGACTTAGAGAACTCAGCGATTCCATAAAGCAAAATAAAATCAATATCATAGGAGACCCAGAAGGAGAAGAGCAGGAAAAAGGGGCAGAAGGTTTATTTGAACAGATTATAGCTGAGAAGTTCCCTAATCTGGGGAAAGAAACAGGCATTCAAGTCTGAGAGGCACAGAGAACTCCCCTCAAAAATCAACAAAAACAGGGTGACACCGTGACACATCATAGTGAAACTTGCAAAATATAAAGATAAAGAGAAAATTCTGAAAGCAGCTAGGAAAAAGGGGCCTTAACCTACAAGATAGATACATAAGGTTAGCAGCTGAACTGTCCACAGGGACCTGGCAGGCCAGGTAGGTAGGTTGGGGAATGGGATAACTGGGTGATCAGCATTAAGGAGGGCACTTGATAGGATGAGCACTGGGTGTTTTTGTATGCAACTGACAAACCACTGAAGTCTACATCTGAAACTAATAATACACTATATGTTAACTAATTTGAATTTAAATAAAATCTAAAAAATAAAATAAAATCTATGAAATAAAATAAAAGTATGTGTATGAATATGTGACAGAATCTTTTCCCTTTGAGAAATATGAAGGTATAGTTTCAACTTATATGAGTTATAGGTCTCCTAATAAGTCAACACTTTTCAACAGTTCTTGAAGAAACAGGTGAAGAGATTGTCAACACTCAAAAGGGCCCATATCACACCTTTGTGACATTCTCTAGCACACTTTATCTAGTTAGGTAACTCAGAGCCCTGAAGAGTCACTCCTTGGCCAGCTGACTCTCCTGCTTTCACAATAACTTCTTTAAAAGTGGCCAGTCAAGGTTCATACCTGCTCTCTTCAAAACCTTCCAACAGAGGTATCCAAACACTACAAAACTAAAACCTAAAAGCTGTGTTATTTTTATGGAAAAAAATATCACCACATAGAGATGAAGAAATCCAGTTTTTTTTTTAAAGGACCTATAATCCTCACTGGCCCCTAACAGGAAACCTTCTCTAATAGAAAAGACGTTTGCCTGCTGCATTGAAAAATTATCACAGCACAAGAAAAGGGGCCAGCACAGAGGACAGGAGTGTGGACCGGCACCTTGCCTTGTAGGCTGTGAGTCCAAGAGTTGTCAAAAGCAATAGAGAAACAGAGAGAGCACGAGTAGGCAGAGCGGCAAGGAGAAGGAGAGGGAGAAAGAAGCAGGCTCTCTGCTCAGCAGGGAGCCCAATGCGGGGCTTGATCCCAGGACTACGGAATCATGACATGAGCAGAAGGCAGACGTTTAACTGACTGAGCCACCCAGGCCCCCCAAAAAGCAAGATTTTTAGATAAAACAAAAAAACCAAACCAAACTGAAATCTCATATTAATAATTTAAGTTGGGGGCTCAGGGGTGGCTCAGTCGGTTAAGCGGCTGCCTTCGGCTCAGCTCATGATCCCAGAGTCCTGGGATTGAGCCCCACTTCGGGCTCCCTGCTCAGTGGGAAGTCTGCTTCTCCCTTTCTGCTCGTGCACACGAGTGCTCTCTCTCTTCCAAATAAATAAATAAATAAATAAATAATTTTTAAAAAAATTAATAATAATAATTTAAGTCAGAACCAGGCATTCTTTCTTTTCTCTTATCATGGTGCTAAATCATGTTTTCTCCCCTTTTCATTTCAGCTTATCTTCTGGACACCCAGTTCAATTCAATTTTGTTTGATTTGGCTCATCATTCTCTCCAGCCCTCATTCTCTGTTGTCCAGCTGCCCAGCCCCCACCGCAGCTTTGGGCCGCCAGTAGCGATGCTGTGGATATTCTGACAGGGTGCATTTTATTTATGCTCTAGGATTGAGTTCCTCGGAACACTCCGAACAAAATGCAGATGTCATAAAAATAAAACCTTACCAAGTGTGACTGTAAGTAATGCTTAAGTGTTGGCAATGGAATCAGAATATGTGTACAGCCTCTTGAGCTTTGTGCTTTGGTTTGCTGTTGTTTATTTTTTTTTTACCCCCCAGCTTTAGCGAGGAATAACTGGCAAATAACTCTGCATAAGTATGAGGTATACAAGGTGATGATTTGATGTACATGTATATTATGAAATAATTACCATCATAAGGTTAGTGAACACAAGATTTGAGCTTTTGAATGCATTTACTGTCAGGTTTGCTTTAAAGTTATTCAGATTAACATATAAGCCTCATTTATTGATACACCAGTCAATCAATGCATCATTATTAAAAGACAAACTGCTCAGTACTATATATAGTAACCATGAAGTCTAATACTATATAAGTAAAGAATTAATAAATAACAAACAAGATCCTTGTTAGAGCCCAGCCTCAGTAGTAACAAAGGCTGTTACTGTTTGGATTCAACCCCAGAGGTGAAGTCAGACCACTGGTTACAAGCTCACAGCCATCAGGCATGAGACATGGCATATTTAACGAGGAGACAGGCTTGGGGTGGGGTAGGAGGGTACAGCTAATGGAGGATTTAAGAGAAGGTCATTTACAGGAGAGTCTTAGTTAAAGAGATGAAAGCAGCAACGTAAAGTTAGGCGGGAATCAGAGCTGAAGACCGAGCAGGGGATCACAGAGAGAACGAGACAGAATGTGTGAGCCATCCTGAATTCTGTGATATAAACAACCAGCGGTTCAGAAACTTAATCCACCAAAACTAATTAAGGAAAACAGCAGAGCATGTTCAGGCCGCTAGGTCTTTAGTACCCCACACGTTCCAGTGATTTACCTGCAATGGGAAGACCTGATGTCACACTGGTTATGACCACATAAGAGCCCTCCGTGGATAAGGAATCCTGTAGGCCCTAGAAGTCCCAGTACGCCTGCTGAAGTTAGGCAGCAAGGCCACCTGGTACAAACATACCCACGAAGGTCACACCTTCGGCTGAGTGATTCCTGCCAGACACACGTATAATTTTAAATTAAGAGGAAAACACAATCACAAAAACTACAATTAATTACAATTAATTGTAATAATATTTTTATTTAATTATATATCCAAAAAGCATCACTTAAACACATAATCAATTAAATCATTAAATCACTAAAAAAAATAGATATTTTACCTTTTTTTATACTAAGTCTTTAAATCCTGGGTGCATTTACATTTACAGCCTGTATCATTTGAACTAATCACATTGCAAGTGCTTAGCAGCTGATGTGGTTAGTAGCTACCACACTGGACAGTGCAGAGCTGAACCATCATTCAAATATGTCTATTCAAATATGTCTATTAGAGCCTTTAAATGATATGTAAAAAAATAAATAAATAAAATAAAATAAGGGCAACTATCACTTGGAAATCACATTACAGTCTAAGGAATGCTTTCATGTTTTATCTCCTAGAATTCAAAACAATAAGCTATGGGGTTGGTATGACAAATATTGTTATATCTACCTCTAGCTGACAGATTAGGGAAATTAGTAACTTAAGATCTTCATAAGATCACAATCCTAGTAATAAACTTGAATTCAAGTCTTCTTCTATCCAGAAGTTAGGGTACCTTAGAGAGAGTAAATGAATTGCCAAAGGCTAGCAGCATGTCAGTTGCAAAATATGAATTAAAATCTGGGCCATTTACTCCCAAACCAGTGCTCTCACCACTGCAACAACACTACAGATGCCCTCACACTTATAGATACAATTCTCAAGACGCATTTTCCCTGCAGTTGGTCTGCAAGTCAATACTAATTACATTACCAAACCTTACGTTCTTCTTACTTGAACTACAGAGCAGGGCCTATTCAAAAGAGTGATAGAATTCTTCAGCCCTCTCTTTTCATTTATATGACACAATTGTCACCGGAGTTTTTTAATGGATTTTTTTTTTTTCTTTTAGGGCAAGAGTAGGAACCTGCAATTTGGTGAAGAAGCATTTGAAACAAATTGCTAAAAGTATCCTTTCAAATAGTAAAATGCACAAGACTAAGCATAATGTGATCTGTTTTGCAAAACAATCAATGACAAAGTATCCTTCTATAACTTTATATTTAAATACATATAACATATGTTTTATAGGACTTTATAATTATAAAAATGATTTTTTCTAATTATAAAAAAGAAGAAAAATGCAGAAGACAAAGCAGATGGTTACTTTAGGGCTGGGAGAACTGTATAGTAATAGGGAAAGACAAGGAGGGAAGGGAGAGGCAAATAAAAAAATAACAAAGGGAAAAAAACTGCATCTACAATATGATCCTGTTTATGTAAAATAGTAAGTTTGTGTGTGTATATATATAGATATACTATGTGTGCATATAAGTGTATATATTTTGTGTTTAATATTATAATACACAAATGTATATATTTTTTAATGATCTGTTTACAGTCATGTCATGTGAATAGTTCACAGCTGAAAGCTGAAACAGAAGTAAGGAAATACTTAGGAAGAGGTCCCATACACTACTGCTTTCTAAAAGTACAAATTGATGTAATTTGCAATTATACACACCACCAACAACAAAAACAACAACTAAAAAAGAACCAGACCTCCTAAAGTACAAGGCTGCTCTTCTCCAATAGGAATTCTGGAAGGGGGGACAGCTCAGTCGATTAAGCCTCTGCCTTTGGCTCAGGTCATGATCTCAGGGTCCTGGGATCGAGTCCCACGTTGGGCAGGAGTATGCTTCTCCCTCTGCCTGCTGCTCCCCCTGCTTGCTCTAACTTTCTGACAAATAAATAAATAAAATCTTAAAAAAAAAAAATTCTGAGAGGAAACTGGGCTGGATGGTGAATAAATTAGGCACTTTCTCCAGCCTGTATCTGTTATGACACATTTGCTGCTCATTTCCTGGACATGGATTACTGCTTATATCTAAAATCTTTAAATTCTCAAATGTAAAATAAATATCAAAAGCTTGTTAAATTTGAGAAGGAGGTGGCAAAAAAAACAAAATAGAATAAGCGGCCAAAAAAACAGACAGAAGGGGGCGCCTGGGCTCTTGGCTTTGGCTCAGGTGGTGATCTCAGGGTTCTGGAATGGAATCCCCTCAGGGTCTCTGCACTCATCTGGACTTCTGCTTGAGGATTCTCTCTGCCTCTGCCCCTCCCCCTGCTCTCTTTCCTCTCTCTCTCTCATAAATAAGTCTTTTTAAAAACCCAGAAAGATATGGTATACATATTTTGATTAAGCAAATAATTTCCTTTAATAAAAAGTTAAATTGACCATTAATTCTGTGTATTTTAAGTGATGTAACAAGAGTTCCTATATTTATGTTGAACAAATTAGTTTTCCAAATGTAAAGGTCAGTCATTTCAATAGCTGGTTTTTCTGACTTTTCCCAATTATCAGAGCAATGCATGCGGAAAATAAGAAATAATAAAATCCCATTATTGTAATGTTACAACGTATCACAGGAAAAGCAGGAAAAGTCTCTTGGGAAAGTCAATAAATAGGCAGCTTAATTAAATATTACAGTTGTGTTACTGGGTAGGCAATATATTTTTTATTTTTTATTTCAGTGTTTTATTTTTTTTATTATGTTATGTTATTTGGAAATGGGAAAATATCTCTAAAGACAGTTTATTTTCTAAAGGTGATTTTACTCAACAATTGCCAAATAATTAAATTTACAGTGATATATGCTCATCCAAACATTCTTAAAGGTGGAGAGGCCCACTATCTGCCCTACGCACCATTTGGAATCAGAATGGCTATTTGGGAATCATGATGACCACAGGCTGCCCTCTTCATTCTGGTTGTTGAGAGGCAGGCTGATGACTAGAACTGACTCCTCCGTGAGTCACAAAGGACCTGATATGCTTAATACAATCAACAGTTTGGGAGGATGTTCACATTGTAATACACATGAACTGAGTTTTTCATATAAGCAGAACTCTAAAGGAAATTTATTGAAAACATATGTCAATAGTGCTAGGAATGTTATTCTCTTAGAGCATTAAGCTGAACATGTTCCTCATACGTCAAGTTTTGTTTTTATTTTCGTTTTTTAAAGATTTATTTGCTTTATTTGAGAGACAGCAGGGGAAAGGGGCAGAGAGACTGTGAAGCAGGCTCTGCGTTCAGCGTGGGACTTGATCTCATGACCCTGAGATCATGACCATGAGATGAACCTGAGTCAAAACCAAGAGTCAGAGGCTTAACCGACTGCACCACCCAGGTGCCCCCCTCATAAGTTAAGTTTGCTATAGCTCAGGCAATACCCAATTCAAAACACCATGGCCACATATTACATGAAACAAACTGGAGTATATTCCTTGTTTAAAAATTCAAGGAGTTTACAATGTCCTAAAGGAGAGAGATAAAATCCAAGTAGTTATAAAATCGTGTGATTGCAGGAAACTGGGCATTCTGTAACCATGTATTATCTTAACTGGTCTTCAGTGGGTCAACTTTATTGCTGGGTCAGAAAAACTGAAGAGAATAATGAATGTGAATTGACTATCAAAAGGGCAGAATCCCATTTGAGTTATGGAAAATGGAGGGTATTTAAAGTTTACATCTTCAAAGTATCTAAGTAGAATCAGGATGCCCATGAATAAGAACTTAAAAAGCCAGACACTATCACACTCTCTATCCTGCAGGAGTCAAAGAAGCATTAGCTAAATCTACCTCCATCTTCTGTTCGTTCCCTCTCTCTCCATGGCTGCATGTGGCCAACAAGTCTGCATGATCTCCTGGGTCTGGTGCCCACCACTGTTTATGTAAATCCAGCTGTCAGCATTCCATCTCCAAATTCCAGGCTTGACTTGGCTCAGACGTCCATCCATGGTCCAGTCAGCCATAGTGTGGAGCATGAAGTCATGTGATACATAAGACCACCCCTTCTGGGAACTAGAGGAAAGTAGATTCCCTAAGGAAGAGGTGTGTGGAGGGAAGGGATGACTGGCATCTCTACCACAAAGGCATTCATTCTTCACCAGTCCACATGTCCTAGTCTTTGCCCTTGTCCTGCACCCAGCACACCACGCTCAAAGATGAACACAGTGATAGCAATGAGCCTTGGCATTGCCTTGGGAGTGTAAGTGATAAAATGCTTCCGTCATAAGATTGTGTGTTAATTGGGATGTGTGAGGTCACAGAAGGCTCTCTTTTAGACTCTGCCACTGGGATGAAATTCTTACCATAACCCCTATTATTATCTCAATGGGAAATCAAATATCCCACATTCTCAAGTCAGTCTTCCTAAAAGCAAAAAGAAAAAAATAAAAAGCTCTGCTACAAGCACAAAAAATTACACAGTTACCGATATGCAGAATAAAAACAAACAGCTGTGTGTTAATCAGTATATTCTATTCCTATATTCTTTATTTTTTTTAAAGATTTTATTTCTTTATTTGACAGAGAGAGAGATCACAAGTAGGCAGGGAGACAGGCAGAGAGAGGGGGGGAAGCAGGCTCCCTGCTGAGCAGAGAGCCCGATGCGGGGCTCGATCCCAGGACCCTGAGATCATGACCTGAGCCGAAGGCAGAGGGTTTAACCCACTGAGCCACCCAGATGCCCCCCTATATTCTTTAGTTAGTATATTGCTTCTGAATTTTTCCTCTCAGCCATCTGAGGTCAGTTTTTCTTCTATCATTCTGAAGTCCGCACTCCCTCAAGACCCCGAATAATTCTATTCTACATCTGATCCGAGCTGACTTTCTCTTTCCTGTCCCTCTTGATTTCTGCTGTTTTTGACAATTCTGACTGAGGTCTTTTCTGATTTCCAGCTCCTCATACAGATCCTTGAGCCACTATTCCTAGGGTCCAGAGCCATCTTCCTCCGCTATATAAACTAATCAAATTTTTCCCTTATTCACTACAGCTCCTATTCACTGGTGGCAATAAACACTTTATTACCAACAGAAACATTGGGAGTAACTAAGCACCTGATTACTGGTCCAGATAGTAATTACAATGGAGAAATTCAAATTTTGTCTTTAATTTATCGGTATCTCTTGTTATTAGGTCAACATCACCATAAATGGCTCTGAAAGCATTTTATTATAACAAATGTGAGGGGCACCTGGGTGGCTTAGTCAGATAAGTGACTGCCTGCAGCTCAGGTCATGATTCTGGAGTCCCGGGATCAAGTCCCGCATCAGGCTCCCCACTCAGCAGGGAGTCTGCTTCTCCCGCTGACTCTCCCCCGCTCATGCTCTTTCTCTCTCAAATAAATAAATAAAATCTTTTAAAAAACAAATGTGAGCATCATATTCTACTCTTCTTAAACATTCAAGCAACAAAATTCTTTAAACTACCGGACCAAATAAGAGAATAACAAGACAAAATATCTTTTTTTTCTAAATGGAGACAATTCATGGAAAACATCTGAGAACAAATAATAGATATGGTATCAAGAAATAGCAAGTAAGAAAAGTTACTTTCGTATGTCAAAGCAATGCTATTATACTCAGCACTTCCAATAACCGTGATTTAAATCAGAGCAGAGTCCATTTATTCATAAACACCATTTATAAATGCCTACCTTATGCAGATGCTGTGCAGGACAAATTAAAATTAAAATCATAGCCCTTGGGAACTTTAGAGTCTAATTAAGAATTGAATGCCTAATAAACAGAAAGGATCACTCACCACGTTTTTATCCAGAATACATTCTATCACATTTTAACCAGCTAAAAGCATTATGCCTTTTTCTACCCCACTTGATTGATAGCTTAGCTGAGCACAGAATTCCATATTGGAAATCATTGCAATCAGAATTTTGAATATGTCACTCCATTATCTTCTGATATTCAGGATTGCTCATGAAAAAATGTGCACAGTTCTGAACCCTGGTCAATTTTCTTCTTCCTCAGAGACTTTTGGGAGTTTCTCTTCGTCAATTTTCTGGAATTTCATGATGATATACCACTGTGTGGATCCTTTTCTTATCCTTTGTTCTGTGCTCCCTCAATGGTCCCTATCAGTCTGGCCATCCATAACCTTCTGATATGGTATGTTTTCCTGATAATTCTTCCCCATTTTTATTCCCCTCTGTGTTCTCTATTCTCTCCTTATTCTATTTTCTTCATAGGGGAACTCTAGAACTTATTTTCCAATTTTCTTATAATTTCTCAACTTTTTCATCTCTTTGGTTGTTTTACTCATAGTTTCCACAAGTATATCCTCCAAAGATTCTATTAAATGTTTGATTTCTGGTCCCATAGTTTTCATTTCCAGGAATTCTACTTTATTTATTCAATGCAATCCAACAGTTTTTATTTCTAAGAATTTTAGTTTATTTGATGGCCTTTTTTGTTTCATTTATAAAATATATTTTCTCATCTACTTAGGGATATTAATTACAGTTTTCATTATTTGACTATGTTCTTTACATTTTTCATCTACCCTATGTTCTTTTTTTTTTTAAGATTTTATTTATTTATTTGACAGAGAGAGAGAGAGAACAAGCAGGCAGAGTGGCAGGCAGAGGCAGAGGGAGAAGCAGGTTCCCCGCTGAGCAGGGAGCCCAATTCGGGGCTCGATCCCAGGACCCTGGGATCATGACCTGAGCCGAAGGCAGTCGCTTAACCGACTGAGCCACCGAGGCATCCCTACCCTATGTTCTTTATTTCTACAGATTTGGTTTGGCTTCCAAAAGAAACTGCCTCAAGTGTCTATAGATTCTTGATTGCTGATTTCAAGAATGAGGCACTAAAAAATTGAGTAGATGCTGTATGTGTAGACAGGACTTCTTGACTGCTGCACTGATGTGGATTTGACGGGGTCATCCTACTGGACCCCTAACTGCCCACATCTGTAGACATTTTCTCTTAGGTGTAAATTTCAAGACAAAAATCCTCCAGTTCTTACCTAGGAGTCTGTTGGTATCATAAGAGCTCACTTAGGAAATGAGTGGAAGGGAAATTCATGGTATAATATGTAGATTTTAATTTAATATCTTTGTTTTCTGTATGTTTCTCCTGCTTCAGTTGTGCTCAAGTCCAAAGTCTGCTTGGTTTAACCTCTCTAGAAATTAAACCTCTCGTGTTCTATCAGCATGGAGAAGGGGCTCAGCAAACTATGGAAGTGGATCCGAAGACCTAATTGCTTTTATACAGACTTTCAACCAATCCTTATTTTTTGGCCCTACTTGTACCACCTCTCTCTTTTCAGAAGTACCTGCAATTGCTAAGCCTAATTTTCCAGGGCTCTGAAGCAGACTCAGCTGGCCTCTGTGTTTCCCTCACCGCGAGCCTGAGTTTCAGATTCCTCGCTCTAAGTCTGTTACTATTCGTACAGATAGGTAATAAAGATGGCCATAATTTTTTTGGCCCAGTTGTTCTATTGAAACTACTACTTTGACTAATAAAATATGGCAGAAATGGAGCTATGCCAGCTGTCAGACCCAGGCCCTAATGAGTGACAGCCTGCATATCCCATCTCTTGGACATTCACTGTAGGTGCCCTGAGCTCCTGGGTAAATAATCCAAACACCCTGCAGGACAGGCAACATGGTAAGACCCTGACTGAGACTACGTGGAGAGAGAAAGAGATCCAGGCGGGCTCAGACTCTAGCTCCTTGCTCAGCTGCATGAGTAAAGCCATCCTGGATACTCCAAATCAGCCCAACTGCCAGATAAATAGCCCTCAAGGAGCACAGTCAATGCCACGTGAAATGGAAGAATTGCCCAACTGAACCCTGACCAAAGTTTTGACCGTAAAAATTGTAGAGTTTGATAAAATATTTGTTTTAATCCATTAACTTTTGAGATAGTTAATGATGTAGCCATAGACTACCAGAAGAATCTGTTTTTCCCTTCCAAATTATGTTGTATTATTCTCCCCTCCTGATCTTTCTGTCCTTGAGACTTAGGGCTTTTTTTTTTTTTTTGAATCTCTACATCGTTATTTTAGGGAGAGGTCAGTAGCGGTGGTAGAGAATGCACATATGCTGTCCACCATGCTTAATAAGAAGTCCCCTCAGTTACTCTTTAATCTCTTTTATATTCTGAAGTATGATTTATTTTTGGTATATTTCATTGTTAGGTTTTTGTTAGATTTTTGAAACATAAATGGAAAAGCCTGATGGCAGAAGCTATCTCTTCCATTAATTATACCTCCACAAACCAAAGTCATTCTGATAAAACAATTACATTCCTTCTGATCTACCAACACATTTGTGATATTAAGATTGAGCTATATTTCTAACACAGTTTAGCATTCACTATTCTTCCCAGAAAAGCCAATGACAGATAACAGCAACGAATTTAATGCCACATGTCAACTCATTTTACAGAACTAAAGAGACTGTCCTTTTTTTAAATCTAGTTAAGGAAATGTCTAATCTCATCTTTTAGCCCGATTCCTGACAGGATCCATCAGGACTTGGTAAAACTGGATCAAATTAATGCTTTCTGGCATGCATTAGCAGCCAGCAAGTTCGTTCATTAGTGTGTGAAATAAATCCAGCATTTCAAAGAGAAGAGGTGCCATTTGAAAAGAGAACACACCAGTGCTTCATCCCAATCACTCCTGCTGCACCCCAACCTAGGTTGTAGCACATGACCCTCTTCGGGAACATGGCATTAGGTAGGAGTATAACCAACGACAGGCGCTCTGATAGTTCCTTGACATATGGCTAAACAGCCATTACAGTGTCCTAAGTCCATTACAGTGACTAAGGGATTTATATGGGATGGTGACTCATGCTACCGAAAGCCTGATTATAACCGAGAATTAGGGAGTGGGAGAAGACGAAGGAAGAGTAACCCTAGATATGTCGGTATTTCAAAGCAAGTGCTGAACAGACATTAGTTTCCTGACCTGTTCTCTTGTCCCCCTGTGGGACTATCTGATGAACACTGTATATGGAGCCAACTCAGGAGAAGGGAAAGAATAGGGATTCTGGAGAATGGGCTGTATGATGTGCTATAGTCCAGTGCTTCTCAGGCTACTGTGCATACAAATCACTGAAAACGTTGTTAAAATGCAGATTCTGGGGCGCCTGGGTGGCTCAGTCGTTAAGCGTCTGCCTTCGGCTCAGGTCATGATCCCAGGGTCCTGGGATCGAGCCCCGCATCGGGCTCCCTGTTCCAAAGGAAGCCTGCTTCTCCCTCTCCCATTCTCTCTGCTTGTGTTCCCTCTCTCGCTGTGTTTCTCTCTGTGAAATAAATAAAATCTTTAAAAAAAAAAAAAAGAATTTAGTTTAAAAAAATAAAATAAATAAATAAATAAATAAAATGATTCTGATTCACTAGATCTCATTAGCACTGAGATTCTACATTACTAATAAGACCCAAAGTTCTGCCAAGGCTTCTGGTCCATGGAACACATTTTGAGAAGTGAGACTATAATCAGATGTTTATATAACTCTTTTCTCTCATTAAATTTCAGACCTTATCCTCCTAGTATACCAACAAAATTCAGAAAGGTTCTACCAAGTGTTTAGGGCAAAAGAGCACAGCATAGCCACTTAAAAATTAGGCCCGTTATGTATCCTTACAAACATCACTCTTTCAGTATTTTTTAGCTTTATAAAAAAATGTTATCATCTATAATCTATAATCTATAATCTATAATCTATAATCTATAATCTATAATCTATAATCTTCTGTGACTTATTTTTTTTCATCGAGTTTCTAAAATTTATCCATAAAGTTGCAGCTTCAACAATAATGTTCTGAAGGTTTTAGAGGGGAAGGGGTGAGGGGTTGGGCGAGCCTGGTGGTGGGTATTGAGGAGGGCACGTATTGCATGGAGCACTGGGTGTTCTACATGAACAATGAATCTTGTAACACTGAAAAAAATAAAATAAAAGTATTTGGGGGAAAAAAAAATAGTAATGTTCCGATACTTACCCGGGTGGTGTGTTCATAAGTGTTCATTTTACTACTATGCTTCAAAATTAAACATCACTATGTATTCTTTTATATATATATCAAGAGTACTTTCTTTTTTAATATTTTTATTTATTCGAGAGACAGAGGGTGAGCGAGCGAGCAAGAGAGAGAGAGAGCACACAAGCTGGGGGAGGGGCAGAGGAAGAAGCAGACTCCGCACCAAGCAGGGAGCCCAACTTGGGGCCTGATCCCAGAACCCTGGGATCATGACCCGAGCCGAACGCAGATGCTCAACTGACTGAGCCACCCAGGTGCCCCTCAAGTATCACATTCTAAAAACATTTCAATTAAATATTTGACATCTCTGCTCTTCAAGTTCCTAGAGCCATTGACACCACCAGCAGCAGCTTACTTCTGAGCATCCACTCCACGGAGCCCAAAGACCATGTCCCCCGGCTCCAACCCCCCTCCCTCTCTCCTCTCATTTGTTTGCCTCTAATTGAAGCTCTTAATCCTGCAATCCCTATTACTGATTTTTCTACCTGTATTACTCAACTTTAACTTGTGACAGACCACTGCAGTGTCTCAGTCACTTCTTCAATAATGCAATATTCCTGCTCATGTAAAACCCAGAGCTGAAGTTCCTGGCCAGGAGATCTTGTGGGCAGCTCTTCCAAGCACTCAACTCAGGACTCGGGATATTTCCATTGTGTGTTCTGCCATATCAAAGCCTTCTGTTACTGCTGTGTGGCTGGGGGGAAAGTGCAAGGAAGATTGCACAAGGGCTTTCTATGGCCTAGAAGTGGCATATGTCACCTCCACTCACCTTCCATTGGAAGAGCTCAGTAACACAGTCCACCTGGACACAAAGGGATACTGGGAAATATATGTCTTCCTGTGTGCCCAGGGGAAAAACAAAATCATTTTATAAACGAAGACAAAAAAAAAAAAAAAAAACTTACCCACTCTCCTTGCTACCATACATAGTGCCTTAAAAACTAAATACTCGATAATATCCATGAAATGAATTGGTATGGATAGTTTCTTACCCATGTAGAGGGACATAATCTGACTGCATACGCCTGGTTCCTTGAGTAACTGCTAAATATTTTGAAATTCCATTTTCTTTTATTGGTTAAAAAATACGTTCCTATAGGGGCGCCTGGGTGGCTCAGTGGGTTAAAGCCTTTGCCTTCGGCTCGAGTCGTGATCTCAGGGTCCTGGGATCGAGCCCCACATCGGGCTCTCTGCTCAGTGGGGGGCCTGCTTCCCCCTCTCTCTCTGCCTGCCTCTCTGCCTACTTGTGATCTCTCTCTCTCTCTGTCAAATAAATAAATAAAATCTTTAAAAAAAAATATGTTCCTATATAATTAAAAATCAGTAAAATATTCTTTGAGAACTACCTTAGGACCTTTGCATAATCCAAAATTAAATTATAGTCCCTGTTCTCTGAAGGCTTACAATCCAGTTAGGAAAAAAAGATACTAGCTGTGGAATAATACAGACTCAAAATATCAATTTTAAAATAACACAAGACCAGTTGCCAAATGATTTTTGAAAACTCTACAGAATATAAATTTTGGTAAGGATATAGTAAATTATGGCTGGGGAAATCCAGAATCCTTTGAAAAGATAGATGATGGATAATTGATTAATGATAGATAAATAGGTAGATAGATAGATAGATAGGCTAGAACCTTTTCTCCAAAAGGTACAAGACACTCTTGTGATGCACAGAAAAGTACAAATAGACAGAATTTAATGTATTTTATTAGCTTGACCTATGCTGAAATAGGCCCATTTATCCTATAGCTCAGTTCCTAGTATAGTTTATGCCCCACTAAAAATAAGATACTATAATGTTCTACTCTAACTGTTATGATTCCATTTTATATTAAACATTCCCTTGGTAATAAGGAAACAGGCAGGTTCATTCATCCCACAGGGACTCTAAATTCAGTAGACAACATCCGGTATTGCCCTTAAAATTAATCACATCCCAGAGTGCCTCAAAATGAACTTTAGCAAATAATGCAACTGTGATAAAATTTGCATATCAGATTTACAATGTATTCAAGGCTTCTATTTTCCCTCATCTCAGCACTTCTATCCCAAATGAAAGTGCACATATCTGGTAAGAGCAAAGGTGAAGTGCGCTGCAAGAAATGTCAACCTTTCTAAAAGAAGCAGATATGTGTGACTTGTGCTCTGGGACCACGGTAATGATGTTTAAGCAGATGGCAAAGCTGCATTTAGATCTGCAGTTGTGGTTTGGAGCAGGACACTCAGGTTATCTAGCAAATAAGATCTTCTCATACAGGCAGTTTCATAACAAGAAGTGGAGCCATTTAGAATTATTAAAGGGAATAGTCGTGGCTCACATTAACTAGTATGGGAAATACACCCGGCATTTCAAAAAGATAGAGGTGCCATCCCGACCCCTCCTGCACCCCAGTCCAAGTTGTAACACATAATCCTCTTCAGGAGCATGGCATTAGGCGGGAGTGTAACCAATAAAAAGAGCTCCAAGGGATACTTTCCTAGAAGTCAGCCGGCTACTGCCGTATGACCAAACAGCAATTACAGAAATTTAGGGATTTATGTGACTCATATAAATTCACTTACATGAATTCTCACACATCCAGGACTAGCCAAAGGAAAAACCCAAAGGGATTCCCACCTTAAACTTCCATTCACTTGTCCCATCCCCATGACAAACTCCTCTCACCTCCCCCTACTACAGACTCCTGATGGCCTCCAGCCCTTCCTCCATCAAAATGTTCTCTTAGAAAGAGATCTGCTACCAGCAAGCTGTCTATCAGTACCCTAGGACTGTACTTCTCAAATAAGAAGCGTGGAGAACATGGGGCCCCTGCCAGGAAGCGGTGTGCCCGTGGCACACAAAGTCACAGAGTAAAATGGGCCATGCATTGAGAAAGTCAGCTTGATTCAAGGTAGAAGACTTTTCTATGGTAAAAAACACACAACTAGGGTTAAATTTACATTTAAATTAATTCTAAAGATAAATTCTCCGTTCGTGGCAGGTTAACATCCTAATCCATATGGATCTCAGGTCCAGACGTACATATTCACCTTTTTCTGCCCTGATAGATACTGAGGAGGAAAATTTTGAGAAGCACTGTCTCCACACTTGTACTATGTTTGGATCTACTTTAATTTTCAACCCAGTCTCGTTACTTTCCAATGAGTCAGGAGGTATATAGGTAGAGGCAGCTTTCTTATCCACCTTTTTCTGCATGAAAACAACTGGGGATAAGACACACTTCGATGGCTAACACAGAGAGTGATGCTCAGCAGAGTATTAGAATCTGGGTAAAAAGCTGATTATGATCATTCCCTCAGGAGGGGATACTCTATTACCTCACCCTATACCTCTACCCATTCATTGAGCCAGTAAACATTTCAAGTCAGTTCTCTGTAAGTCAAATGCTTATGCAATCATTAAGAAACTTACATATGATCGAGGCTGGGGTTAGGGAAAGCAGTGAACCATTTATTGTAACATACTAAAATAATCAAAACTCATGGACCTTTGAAATGGCCTTAGACCTTAGAAATGTGTCTAAAAGTCAAGAGAATAAGAGAATAATAACCAAAGCAGACCCAGGGATGATGCAGATGTTGGAGTTGGCAGAGAGGTCCCCTTCCCTTCTTCACTCTTGCCTATCTTTATCTCAACTCAGTCAAGAGCAAGTCCAGGAGACCAGGAAATACAGCCTACAGACTCAGACACCAGCACACAACACAGAGCAGCATATACCAGAGGAGGAACCTGAAGACAGATTGTCCCAGCATTGACACAAAAATCATATAGAATAATGACTGCAGAAAGGTTACTAAATTTGGGAAATATAAAGTCAATGATGACCAATCTTTGAGATAACTAAGAAGTACTAGGAAGAGTTTGTGGGTAAGAAAACAGAGAGTAAAGCGTACAGTCCTAGAGCAGATAGAGAGTAGATTTAAGAACACAAATTAAAAAACTAACCTTGGTGGCGAGGATGCAGAGAAAGGGGAACCCTCCTACTCTGTTGGTGGAAATGCAAGCTGGTGCATCCACTCTGGAAAACAGTATGGAGATTCCTCAAAAAGTTGAAAATAGAACTACCCTACGACCCAGCAATTGCACTACTGGGTATTTACCCCAAAGATACAAATATAGTGATCCAAGGGGCATCTGCACCCCAGTGTTTATAGCAGCAATGTCCCCAATAGCCAAACTATGGAAAGATCCCAGATGTCCATCGACAGATGAATGGACATTACATATGTAATGTAATATATATATATGGAATGGAATGGAATACTATGCAGCCATCAAAAATCAAAATCTTGCCATTTGTACAACATGGATGGAACTAGATGGTATTATGCTAATAAGCAAAATAAGTCAATCAGAGAAAGACAATTATCATACAATCTCTCTGATATGAGGAATTTGAGAAACAAGACAGAGGATCATAGGGGAAGGGAGGGAAAAATGAAACAAGATGAAACCAGAGAGGGAGACAAACCATAAGAGACTCTTAATCTCAGGAAACAAACTGAGGGTTGCTGGAGGGCTGGGGGGGTTGGAGGGGTGGGGTAGCTGGGTGATGAACATTGGGGAGGGTATGTGCTACGAGGAGTTCTGTGAATTGTGTAAAACTGATGAATCACAGACCAGTACCCCTGAAACAAATAATACATTATATATTAATAGTTTAAAAAAAGAAGTGAAAGAAAAACATTTACAACACGAATATAAACTAAGTAAAAAAATAAATAAATAAAGATTTTAAAATAAATAAAAGACTAACCTCGGGAGAGTGCCTATCTAGAACATGTGACTCTTGGATCCCAGATTCATGATTTCAGGCCCCATATTGGGTCATGGGTATAAAGCTTACTTAAAAAAAAAAATTGGGGGCGCCTGAGTGGCTCAGTCAGTTCAGTGGCTGCCTTCGGCTCAGGTCATGATCCCAGGGTCCTGGGATAGAGGCCCGCATCGGGCTCCCTGCTCAGCGGGGAGCCTGTTTCTCCCTCTCCCTCTACCTGCAGCTCCCCGTGCTTGTGTGCTTTCTCTCTCTCTGTCAAATTAAAAAAAAAAAAAAAAAGAGTGGGGGGGGGCACCTGGGTAGCTAAGTGAGTTATGTGTCTGATTCTTGATTTCGGCTCAGGTCATGATCTCAGTGTTGTGAAACCAAGCCCCACCTCAGGCAGGCTCTGTGCTGAGCATGGAGCCTGCTAATGATTCTCTCTCTCCCTCTCCCTGTGCCTCTGCCCCTTGCTTGCTTACTCTTTCTCTCCCTAAAAAAAAAAAAAAAAAAAAAGATTAATCTTGGGTGACAAAGATCAAGATTTGTACCCTCCTACTCAAATTTGCAAAAAAATATTTTAATGTAAATTTACTTTTATAACTAACTTCATTCTGTTTTGAGGCCTCATTCCTGTACAGTAGCAAAACAAAACAAAACAAAAACTCTCATTTGTCCATTTACAGTATCTCAGTCTTTTCTTGAAGATTAAGTCAGGCTCAGGCCCCTGGGTGGCTCTGTTGGTTAAGCATCTGCCTTTGGCTCAGGTCATGATCTCAGGGTCCTGGGATCGAGCCCCGCATTGGGCTCTCTGCTTAGCGGGGAGTCTGCTTTTCCCTCTCCCTCTCCCCCTCCCCTTGCTTGTGCCCTTGCGCTCTCTCTCTCTCTCAAATAAATAAATAAAATCTTTAAAAAATAAAATAATAATTACTAAAACAGTCATTTTTTTTTAACTTTCATAATATTATCAAGGGCTTTCCATTTGAATAATTTAAAGAGCTTCAAAAATTTTTTCATTCAATACCCAAGTGAGGTGGGATTCACAGAGAAATCATTTTTCTTTCACTATTAAAAAAAAAATCTAAGCTCACTCACAAAAGGATTAATGCAACAACTTCTACGTAGACTAGGTATAATTTAAATAAAGCCATGATGAAATAACAGTAGATCAATACACATTGTCTAGGGTCCTAAAGTTTAAACCTTTTTCTTTTCCTGCTTTTCGATTATAATATAAATAAGGAGGAGATGTCAATTAAAAAGTAAGGTGGATATTATCAAAGTAAGGGTCATCAAGTAGCAAGGAAAAGTAAACAAAGTGCTTTAAATATCATTCAAAGATGTCTTTCAGAAAATTCTGTGCACTTATGTAGACACATTTTGTTTTTAAATTGTATCTTTATCTTTATAGTGGGTCAGCTAGTCAGCAAAATATAAGTAAAAACTTCCATCACAGCATTAAAAGATATATTTCATGAACAATATTACCTGGGTTCCTACAGGGTATAAATATGTACTCGTCCTTAACAACTTGCCAAGCACTGTGAAAAACAGTCCTACCTCAGGAGTCATGGTGCATATTCTGACCTAAGAGCAGTATAACCATTAATTCCTCTGTGCTTCAGTTTCTTCATCAACAGTACCTAGTGCTTAGGGTTGTTGCACTGATTAGATAATACAATACTAGATAATACTAGAGAAGTACCTAGCAAGTGAGTTCCACTCCATTTCAGCAAATTCCATTATCTCAGCTTTTGGATTCACCACTTTAATTATTAAAAACAAGAACAATCCAGAATGACCATAAATTAGTGATCTTAAAAATAAATTATAGTGGGGTGCCCAGGTGGTTCAGTTGGTTGAGCATCTGACTCTTGATTTTGGCTCAGGTCATGATCTTCAGGCTGTGGGATCATACCCCATATTGGGCTCCACACTTAGCGGGAAGTCTGCTTACGATTCACTCTCCCTCTCTCTCTTCCCTTTCCCCTTCCCACATTCACGCACTTGCTCTCTCTCTCTCTCTCTCTCATAAATCAATAAATTAAATAAATAAATAGTGAATTCATGCAAAGTACATACACTCATCAAGTTAGATCACAAAAAGAGACTACCTTAATAATAAACACACGGATCAATGAAACTAAATAAAGAACCCAAAAGGGACCCACATAAATATGTTTAATGGACTTTTGACAAAGCTACAAAACAGTTCAATGAAGGAAAGATGGCCTTTTCAACAAATGATGATGCAGCAATTGGACATCCATAGGCAAAAAAATAAATAAACCTTGATTTAAATCTTATACCATGTACGAAAATGAACTAAAATAGATCACAGACTTAAATATAAATCCTGAAAGTGTGAAACTATTAGGAAGAAAAATACACAGGGGAAATTCTTTGGAATCTAGAGCTAAGAAGAATTTTTAGAATTAACACCAAAAGCAAAAGCCATAAAAAGAGAAACTGATAAATTGGACTTCGTCAAAGTTTAAAATTTTCCTCTGTGAAAGTCCATATGAAGAAGATAAATACAGACGGCAAATGAACTCATGAAAAGATGTTCAACATCACTAGCTATCAGAGAAATAAAAATTAAGACCACAGTGTGATTTCAGTACACACCTACCAGAATGGCTAAAATAAAAAAGGGACAACACCAAAAGCTGTCATAGCTATGTTTAGAAACTGGATCATTTATTTATAGCTGATGATATCGTAAAATGATACAGCCATTCTAGAAAACAGTTTGGCAGTTTCTTTTAAAACTAAATACTCAACTACTGTACAACCCACAATTGTACTCCTGGGCCTTTATCTCAGAGAAAGGAAAATTTACATTCACACAAAAGTCTGTCCATGAGGTGTGTTTGGCTGGCTCAGTCGTTAAGTGTCTGCCTTTGGCTCAGGTCATGATCCCAGGGTCCTGGGATCCAGCCCCACATTGGGCTCCCTGCTTGGCGGGAAGCCTGCTTCTCTCTCTCCCACTCCTCCTGCTTGTGTTCCCTGTCTTGCTGTCTCTCTGTCAATTAAATAAATAAATAAAAGCTTTAAAAAAAGAAAAAAAAAACCTGTATATGAAGGTACCCAGCAGCTTTAACCATAATAGCCAAAACTGGCACCAGTCCAGATGTCCTTCAACAGGTGCAAGGTTAAACAAATTGCAGTAGATCCATATCATGGGATACTACAGCAACTAAAACAGAATATATTCATACACCCACAACCTGGATGAATCTCCGGAAAATTATACTGTGTGAAAAAAGCCAATTTCGAAATCCAATCATGATACGTATGGTTCCAACTACGTAACGTTCTGGAAAAGGCAGAACTATGGAGACAGTAAAAGATCCATGGTTGTAGGGGTTAAGGGAAGGAAGGACAGAACAGGCAGAGCACGGAGGATTTTTAGGACAGTGAAACTATTTTGCGTGATAATGTAATGGTAGATATACATTATTATACGTTTGTGCAAACCCATGGAATGTACAACACCCAAAGTGAACCTGATATAAAATAACTATGGACTTTGGGTGATAATGATGTGTCACTGCAGGTTCATCAATTATAATATATGTATTCTTTGGGGGCAGGAGGGGGGGCCATGCACGTTTTAGAGCAGAAGGATATGGGAACTCTCTGTACTTTCTGCTCCTCTTTGCTGTGAACCAAAAACTGCTCTAAAAAATAAAGTCCACTTTTTTGGGGGCCCCTGCGTGGCTCAGTGGGTTAAAGCCTCTGTCTTCGGCTCAGATCATAGTCTCAGGGTCCTGGGATCAAGCCCCGCATTGGGCTCTCTGCTCAGCGGGGAGCCTGCTTCACACCCCACCCCCCGCCTGCCTCTCCACCTACTTGTGATCTCTCTCTCTCTGTCAAATAAATAATAAAATCTTTGAAAAAAAAAATAAATAAAGTCCACGTTTTAAAAAAGGTTACCTCAGGCATGATTCTATTTATACAGCTTTGTTGACATGGCAAAATGTAGCCATAGGAAACAGATTAGTGGCTGTTTAAGGAAAATGTAGGAGCAGGAGGAAGGTAGGCATGGTTATAAAAGGATAGCACGGGAGATCTTTACAGCATCAGACCTGTTCAGTATCTTTACTGTAGTGGTGGATACACGAACCTCAACGATGATAAAACTAAACAGAACTTAACATACACACATACATACAATACGCACACATACACGCATGTGTGAGAGTACAAGTAAAACTGCGGAAATCGGAATAAAATTCATTGGATTGCATCTGTGTCAATATCCTGGTTGTTTTCACACAACAGTTGCTGCCACTGGGAGAAACCAAGCAAAGGGTACAAGGGATCACTCTGTATTATATATTACACTGGTATGTGAATTATAATTATTTCCATTTTAAAACTGAGCTTCATTTCCAGCAGGTTTTGATGATGTCCTAGGAAACTTGCCATAGCCTTTTTAGTTTTGCTATTTATAGCCAACATTCACACCTGCTATGGTCATCAGCAAATCAACATAACATGCTTCCTCTCTTTAAGAACTGAAAGCTATTCTAGCCTTAGAAATTGCCCAGCGTGCTGGCATTGGGGGCTTGTCTCCCCCTGCCTGTGAGACTCTGCAGCCCTACCTTCCAGAGATTAAAGGAACCACAGTCCATGGAGTCAGGCCCTGACAGTGTTAAGTAGCTCACAGGCTTTGTCGATGTCACCGAAACATCTGTGAAAATGATCTGCTCTACTGGGTTAAAACAGCAACTTACTGGTCCGCGAGGAAGAAATTTATGCCATGGAAAATTATATTATAAAAATGAAGCCAGCCACCAACAAAAATGTTATGGCAGAGGCAGGAGGCAATGAGAATATTGGAAAGACCTACAAAGAGAATTTCTTCCTCTTCAGCAATCATCAGGGTATACTTCTGGCATTTTCCCCAAAATAAAGAGGATCAAACTAGATGCCTGTGAGCTTATCACTGCTCAAAACTTAATTTCATTTGAACCATGAAATTGTGTCTCCTATGTAAAGTGTAAAATGCAAAGATTTTGTTGGGTTCTAATTGATACCATCTGATAAGAAATATCAGATTTTGATACCAAGAGAAGGGAAATGTTAAATATTAAACAAAGAAACATCAGAGTTAGAGTATTGAAAGACCACATACTAAGTGAGGGACAAAAGCAGACTGGGAGATCGGTTTACTGTTTCCTTTTAATTTTTTTTTTTCTTTTTTGCCTTTCCTTATCCTCTACCTCCTCTTCTCTTTATTGTTTGTTTTATTTCATTTTTTAAGATTTTGCACTCAACCTGATCTCCCAGCTTCTAAGTAGTTCATTTCTGGCTTCTGACATGTCTAAATTTTTCTGACAGGCTTGGGAAAAGGGGCATAGGAGGAAATATAGAAACACATTTGCATTCAGGACTGAGAAGCAAACCCCTCAGGAAAGAATGCATCCAAAGAATATAAATAACTTGGCCAAATGACTTTAGTCACCAACGAAGAGAAAGCAAAGTGTTTATCATAAGCCATCTATCCTGACCCATTCACTCAATCCTAGTTAGGTTTAAATCATTATATATATATGTGTGATCTTTTCACTAAAACCTAAGGCATCTAAACAAGGCAGCACTAGTTGGTATCAGCATGACAAAACAAAACTCAACATGGGAGAGGGACAACCTCCTACCTCAGCAGGGAGGGGGGCCGGGTGTGGCTGAGGGCCCACGTTTCACTGGAGGGCCCACATAGCATGGGAGTGCATTGGGACATCCAAGGGCAGCACTGGCACTGGATGGTGGTGCCCAATGGCTGTGTGTACTAGAAAGCTGTGGACACCAGAAGAAGCTAGAAAAAGCCTTTACACAGCAGCTAAAAAGACATCTTTGTAAGATCATGGGAGACAACACTGCAGATGCCCAGAAATATATAGAAGACATACAATGGGTAATAGAAGTAATGAAATAGTAGGTGGTAAAAAATCCAGAAAAAAAAAAAAAGACACAAAATTTACTGTAATTAATATAAGTACATTTTTACCCTTACATTGGTGTAGCTCAGGGAAATCCAAGTTTCATGTACATACAGTTTGCTTTCATTTAACAAAGAAAGTACTCAATTGGAATCAATTGACCTCCAGTCTCCTCTCAGATCTACCTGAGTAGACCCTATGTATGTCTTTTTATTCTTTATATAATTAGTTAAATCTTGCTTTCTCCAATGACATGTTTTTTCTTTAAGATTTTATTTATTTATTTGGGAGAAAGAGAGTGTGCAGGTGTACGTGAGGTGGGGGACGAGGGTTGGGGCAGAGGGAGAGGGAGAAGCAGGCTCCCAACTGAGCAGGGAATCCAACACAGGGCTCTGTGCCAGGACCCTGAGATCATGACCTGAGCCAAAGGCAGACACTTAACCGACTGAGAAACCCAGGCACCCTCCAATGACAAGTTTTTACACCAACATATAAATACTTGTAAATAAAAATTTTGAAATACAATTTCATGTATACAAGAATTGATTGCCAGCAATAAATTAAATGCAGCATATAACATACTATCAACTGCCCAATAGATGTGATCATTTACCTCTAAGCAAGCTAACTGTAACATATACCCCAAGATATAAAAATAAAAGTTCTTTATGAAGGAACATCTAGGTCATACTTGCAACACCTTTCAATTTGTTCTGTGATTTTACCTAATATCTAATAAATTCCTTCTTCCTAGATAGAAAATTCCATGGCCACCTTTGGTCATTATTTCCACATCTGAACTTAACTCTCTCAACAATATTCTTTAAGCATCAGTCCCTTCTTTGTTCTATTTCACGCCCTCTTGCTTTTGAACTATTATATCCTTGAAGAGTTTCCTTTCATATATCTTTTCTGTCTTCCAAACTTTATCTGCATTTGTCACGTTCGCCTTTCATTTCCCTCTCAAGAATGAGCCCTGACCTCATATTTTTAGTCTCCACAAGGATCTATGACCTAAAGATCCTTTATCATCACGGCTGTCTTTATTGATGCTTCATTACCATTCCTGTCATACAAGGTTCAGAATCATGCACAGAGCTCCAAATGGGGTGGATTCCCATCCTTTGAAATGCTTTTATAATGACGTGAATTTGAGTTCCATTAGCTTTCCTGAATATTAAGATGCTGTTGCTCTCATTTTGTTTCATCTCACCCATAAGTCTTGTTACTAATATGCCCTTTAAAAATGTTATTCTAACATAAACTTCTTTGCAAGCCTTGGCCTAATTCTTTTCTCCATTTTTCTAAAATTCTTCTGTGGGGTTTCTAATATGACATACAAGCTTTGTGCAGTGGCGGTATCATAGCCAACGAGGTTTATCTAAGGCATGATTACTGTTAATTGAAAGCTTTTCCAATATGATGTACAACAAGTGCCATGACAAACCCATTCTTTAGTATAAAAATCAATAGAGTAATTGTGTTTTTCTAATTAAATCAATTTACATGAATGTTTTATCTCACCAAAATACCACTTAATGGCCTTCTACATGGTATTTGTCACAAAAGGAAAGGAAGCCAGGTGAAAGGAGATAAATGGAAAGAGTAGTATAGAATTATCCCTGCTACTGAAAGAGGAACCCAAGAAAGCGTATTACCGATCGTGGACTAGTTGAGTCAGCTCTTTATGAAGAGCATAGTTTGTGGAATTTTCTGGAAGTATTTACATGACTTGAAAGTATTTACAAAGCACACAAAAGACAAAACTTTCAACTAAACGATAACCTAAAAACTCAGAGAGACTATACTTTTTTTATCGGCTTTGGTTTTTGATACTTTAATTGACTTCATTTGGCTTTTCTTTTATTTTACCATTCTGAGATTGGGTCGTAGAAAAAATGCCCAAGCACCAATTGTTCAGGTCACATACAAGATGATTTTACAACTGGAATGAGGAGTCAGAGCAGCCACGTTTACACTGCAGATAATCTTTGGCCTTATTACCTTAGAACACTCTGCAATTTTTCTTTCCCCATTTCACATTCCAGGAAAAATGACAATTAGTAAACTCTTAGTGAACTCTGAGATGTGCCACTTTCTTTTTCCCTCCTCACCAATTTCCTGGAAGCAAACATGTTCAAATGTGTCTATCACATCTTATCTGCAGTGTCCAGAGCAGAGGAAAAAGAAGTCCTTTGATACTGTCCCAGAAAAATAGAAATAGGCCACCAGTATAGGAAAAACAGGAATAAATCAGCAAAATGGTCAAAACAATCCATCTCCCTGCTTGCTTTCTTTTATATATATTTACCTTTTTCTCTTACACTTTCCACCCCAAACTGTTTACCTAAGAAAGTTCCTCCAGAGACGTACGTCTGTTCAACAGAACCCACGTCTACCATTCTGGAGAACTTTCTGCAGGACTCTAGAAGTGAGAATTGGAGGAAGGAGAGCATGTCTCACTCATATTTCTTCCCTCTGCATATAGCAAAATACTTGCCACATAATCCGTACTCAGAAATGTCAAATAAATAAAATTTAATGCGAGCATGCTATAGTCTACTTCTAGATCGTGTGTACATTTGAGATCTCACTGCCAAATAATTGCAAGGGATACCAAATATAATATGATTTCTCATTTCTCTCCTCAGAGGTGACTATCATGTTTTATCATCAAGGTTTTGATCACTTGGGAGACAACAAACTCCAGAGAAACATGAGCTGAATTATGCATGATCTTGTGGTTAAAAGGGCTGACTCTGGAGCCAGGCTGTCTGGATTCAAATTCCTCCTCCACCACTTACCAGCTGTTGACATTAGGCAACTTAATTAATGATTCCACATCTCAGTTAATCAATCTGTTACAACACTACCTACTTCATCAAGTTGTGGAAGTATTAAATGAGCTATTTGTAAACCTCTTAAATTAGTGTCTGGCACATGATAGGATTATAGAAATGTTTGTTTTTAAAAAGTTGTCTTCTGGGATACTACCATCAGTTGGTCAACTAAGACTAACTTACTATTTGTTATAGGAAAAAAAATGGTAGGCTATATCTCTGGAAATATTCCCTGCTAGATATAATATTTTAATTGATAAGGCCCATCAAGACCTCAGAATATAATTGATTGCATCATGATGAGTATAAGTCATAAAAACTAAACTTTTCTTTTCCATTCTCCTCTCCCTGTTCATATGCCCCCAAAAATTGTAGAGTAATATTTTCTCCCCAAATCTGGAAATGTTCTTTAAAGCACATCGTTTCTCCTTGCCAAACGGAGGAGGCTTTGGCCTCTGGCAATACAGAGGACGAGCTAGCCTGAAAAATCCTTCCAGACAAAACACCAATGTGAGATGACTTGCAATAAAGAATAAAGACTCTTTAAGTAAATAGCTAAAAATACGAAAAGTAAAAGAAGTCCTCAGAGGCCACAGAATGAAGAAGAAGCAGGAGTCGGTGTGATAAATTGGTACTCAAATGACTCCTGCCTGAAGGCATGTGCTGGCTCCTGGAACCTAGAGCCTTCCAGCTTAAGGCTACATTTGGATGGATCAGACAGAAACTTGCCACAAGACAGCAACACTTACTATAAAGCTAGAGCAAATATGACTGTTTAGTCATGCTTCAGGGATAGACAAACAGATCAAGGGAACAGAAAAGAATGGCCAGAAATAACACACACATATATGAATATGTGATACATGGCAGAGGAATTAATACAAATAAGGAGAAAGGGGAGTTATTACAGATTGTAAATAGATGATCTAGGGTAATTGGGTATCTTCATTTTTATTTTTTTAAAAGACTATTTATTTTAGAGAGAGCAAGCACACGAGGTGAGAGTGAGAAGGGGGAGAGGGAGAGGGAGAGAACCTCAAGCAGACTCCCCGTTGAGCACGAAGCCCGATGTGGGGCTTGATCTCACAACCCTGAGATCATGACCCTGAGATCATGAGCCAAGCTGAAATCAAAAGTCAGACACTTAACTGACTGAGCCACCCAGGTGCCCCAGGTAACTTCATTTTTAAAAAAGCCCCGCCTCCTGCCACAGAATAATGTCCCTTCAAAGTAAATTAAAGACCTATGAGAAGAGCAAACCATAAAGCTTTCAGAAGATAATATAGGAAAATATCTTCAAGATTTCAGGGGAGGGAGAGATATTTGATACGTAAAAATTACTAACCATAAAGAAAAAATGATAAATTTAACTACATTAAAATTAACTCTTCATCAGAAGATACCTTAGAAAGAGAAGGAAATGAGCAACAAAGTGGCAAATGACATTTGTGACACATATAATTGACAAAGAACTGGTAGAGAGAAGATATAAAGAACTGTTACCTTTGCACCCCTCCCAGGTGGCCAAAAACAGGAGAAGCCAAACAATATCAAGTGTTGGTGAGGATGGAAAGCAAATTCTCATGCACCGCTGATAGGAGGATAAATGGTAAAGCCATTTTGGAAAACAGTTTGGTATTAACTAGGAAAGTGATGATGTACATACTACAGATGAAGGGAAAGTGGAATTTTTTTTTTTTACGATGTATTTATTTATTAGAGAGAGAGGGAGAGAGCACAAGTGGGAAGGGCAGAGGGAGAGCAAGAGGAAGAGAGAGAATCTCAGGCAGACTCCCTGCTGAGCGAGGAGCCCAGTGTGAGTCTTGATCTCGCAACCCTGAGGTCATGATCCTGAGATCACGACTTGAGATGAAACCAAGATTCAGTTGCTCAACCAACTGTGCCATCCAGGCACCCCGGGGAAGTGGAATCTTAAAAATCTCTTCCTACTCAAAAGAAGGTACAAAGGGGGAAAAAAAATCATATCTAAGGACAAAGTAAAAACGGTAAAATAAGATGGAGGAACTAAACCCAAACATGTCATAAACCACATTAAGTATAAAATTCAAATTTAAATACTTAAATTTACCAATAAAGAAGTATTATCCTATTAGATTTATAAAAAATATTCAGCTATATACTACTTACAAGAACATCTACATGATAAAAGATAATACAAAGATACAAAGTTTTTATTAATAAAAATATATAGCAGATAAAAACCACACAAAAATAGGTGTGAATTCCAAAGGAATGATCAGGATTCACTATAACAATAAAATTTTTCATTTAAAACATTTCCAAATATGTATCCTCCTAAGAACACAGTTCCTTAGGGCAGACGAGCCAGCTAGTCACCAAACACAGGACTGAAGTTGGACTATATCTCCTAGTCTCCCCTTAGGTAAGACCATTTACCTAGATCTCACCAATGGAATATGAGTGTTCGGTTTCCATATCAAAGGGATGGTCCTGTACATATCCAATCATTCATTTAGTAATTCACATTTATTCAATGATGACTTCGATTGTTTAGAGATAACTGAGCTATTAAGACAAAGTCCCAACTCTCAAAAGAGTTTCAAGATTCTGAGGACACAAATATAGAAAGAAGCACATACAGTGGCAGTAGGAATTGCTATAATGTATCGGAAATATGTACAAAGTACCAAAGAGAAAGGAGTGCTGAATTTATTGGGGAAGTCAATCATGGCTTCCCATCACAGAGGGACTGACACAAGCTGACTAATGAAGGCAGATAAAATGAAGAGATGCAACACAAAGGCCTGAGGGTCTATGGCTAGCCTGAAGAAAAGCAAGGAATTCAATATGACCAGAGCATGTGACCATGTGGGGAAAGGATCCAACGTAGGGCAATGGCAAACAGTATGGAGAAGAGAGACCGTTCAGCAATATCGAAGAAGTATATAGAAATGAATGACTTACTGAGCAGTAGGGAGAGGGTGATAGGCGGGATCGCTCACAGGTAGACTGCAGTGGCATTACCTGAAAAAGAGATCAGAAAAGCGGTTTATGAAGTAGCTGGGTTTGAATCGGAAAAGAATGTGGTTTTTTTTTTTTAAGATTTTTTATTTATTTTTTTATTCGACAGAGAGAGACACAGCAAGAGGGGGAACACAAGCAGGGGGAGTGGGAGAGGGAGAAGCAGGCTCCACACCGAGCAAGGAACCTGATGCAGGGATTGATCCCAGGACCCTGGTACCACGACCTGAGCCAAAAACAGACGCTTAATGACTGAGCCACTCAGGCGCCCCTGGAGAAGAATGTTTCAACTGAGGATCATTTATATATATTTGGTAGCTAGGACAATGGACTTACATAAATTTCCTGGAGATTGCTTAAAGTAAAATATAAGAGCATGAAGGATAGCCTAGTTTTGCCCCAGATGCTTAGCGACCTGGTGCTAAATACCAGGAGAATCTGAGGGTCTCAGTTACGTGAACAAAATTCTAATTATTTGTAAAATTTCTCCTCAGTAAACTAGTGAGCAGTCTGGAGTGTGAAGCATTTCTAAATCTTTGCTACCAGAGTCTCTGGGGACATGTTAATCTTTTCTCATAGAACAATCTGGACCAGGGAAAAAGAAAATGCATTTTCTGTTTCAATTTTTACTTAAGACCCGGTATAGCAGAGCTGTCTGATATATAAGGAATACTGAATTGCGCTTGGGCTCAATCCTTTGTGGAACCTTCCAAATCAAGCTTGGGAGATGTCCTGGCCAAGTTCCTCTCCACTTCGGCCCCTCTCGGGGCTTTCTCCTCAGGGAAAAGTGCCAGAACCATTTTGCATGGAAAGAAAAAAAAAAAAAAACTAACCTATCAGGGAGCTCCAACAGCTCTGTCTCCTGAGCAAGCTTGTGATATAAAATCTGAAACTGAGGCAGGCCTCAGTTTATCTTTAATGGTTCTGGTGTCAGAAGAGGATACTGAAGGAGGCCCTCTGACAGCTTCCAGGAGCAAGGAACCACCAAATGAAGGTACGTGCTGAACTTCTTGAGCTCCCTGCTTTCTCACTGTCTCTGGAGGTGGTGGGCAAGTCCCTTTCATATTCCAAATCTGCAGCTTCTGTGTTGTGAGCTTTCAGACTTTATTTGACCATTTCTTTTTTCGGACTGGGTCCGGAAACTGGCCTGAGTCAGACTGGGTCTGGCTTCAATCTGGACTAGGTCCAGGGTCCGACTGGGTCTGACTTGGAAACTGGACTGGGTCTGAGGTGGGACTAGGTCTCACTTAAGCTGGCACTGTGAGGCCTCATGTGAATAAAAAAAATTTTAAGGCAGAATAAGCAGGTTAATCTCATCAAAGATAATCTCGAATGGCAGTGACCACCATGGAGAACTTTTAACCTAGATAAAAGTTCTCTAGGAGTGCTAGAGAAAAAGGGGTCTCAGCCAAGCACTCACCATAAGGGGTAGAGGGAAAATTACTTTTCCCCCTCTAGAGTTTCTGTTGACCAGCATGAGATCTGCTGGGGGACCCCACTTGCTCCAGAGCCTGCAGACAGGATCCTGGGAAAACCGGCAGAAGCCAGAAAGGGGTGAGAATTCTTACCCAAGTTAGTGCTCCCAGATCTCCGTCTATAGTGCCTGGTTGAGAGAGGAAAGTAAAATTTTGCATTTTTCCTTTTCAAAGTCACACTGGCAGGCCAAGAAACATTTGTAAGAATTCTTCCATCCTTGAATTGTGACTTGTGAATTTGCTTTTGGCTACCCATCGGTTGCTGATCCTTACTCTCCCAGGGACAGCTATTGCCTTCTTGTTCGTCTCATTTTGTGTGCTAAGAATTTGGCTTGGCAACCTGCAGGTTGGGGCACCAAAATATAGTTAAATAGAAATGCAGGTTGCACCCCATTTGGTTGGACAGAAATGTGGGTTGTACTCCATTTGCTGCTAGTGTCCTGCCACCATTGCCTGCTCTCAGGGCAATTGTCTCAGTCTGTCCTTCTTTGGTTATCTTTGGGAGTGGCTCTGGTTCTTGCGAGGGGAGTATCTTTGGCACCCTCTTTGGGGAGTCCTCTTGAGTCCAAGGGGCTTTGTTCTATTGCTGCCAGGAGTATTCACTATTGTTAGTTGAAGCCTGACCAAGATACTTGAAAAAAAATTTTGTGTTTTTGTTTTTCGTGTGAAGTAATTCTACGGTCGGAAGTTGGTCAAATTAGAAGCTGATATTCAGAGACTGATAGGAATTTATTTTAGGCCTTCTCCCCCAAACTAAAATGAAACCACATACCCAGTGGGAAACATTCTGAAACCTTTGTGGAAGGATTTATTAAAACATTCCAAGACACACAACTCTAAATCTAGAACATAGGATCTTTCACTTTACATCTTAGTTGAAGATCTTCTCCATAATATGAAGAAGCAAATTGAGGATAATATAGTTGGATAGGTGGTGGGGCAGCCTCTGGATATCCTTCAGTTTGCAATTCAGTTCTTTGAGGAACTAAAAACAACTGTGCTTGTCTTACAAATCTAGTCTTTATAGGAACAGAAATGTGACTCCAGAAACAACTGAAAGCCCACCTATCCTATTTGCCAATCCCAAACCTCCCCTCTTCATTTCAAAAGCCCCAAAGATATTATAAAAACTCTAGACTTAGGGAACAAAAATCATCTTGGTGGACCTTGCATTCTTTCTCTGCGCTATTTGAGATGGAAGTATTCCACTGGTTTTCCCCAGAAACCAAGGTAATTCTTATCAGAAGGAGAAAAAAAGAAAAAAGAAAAGGAAAGGTTGTTTTAATGATGAGGCCTGTAAAAAGTCTTAAAAATCTCTTCACAAATACTAGTAAAAATCTTTAGCCATCTGTCATCTGAGGTGGTAAACTTAACTTATTCCATCTGCCAGAACCACAATTTGGATACAACTGTTCTTTTACAAAAAAAAGAGTATTGCATTATTGGAGCTGTCTCATGGCTAAAATTTTAAAATAAAAGCTATATCTGTTTGCATTTGTCTGTATGTTCATGTATGAGTGTATGTTATAAACATGATTTTTTTTCTACGTCCAGATGGTATTGCCAAAATTAATTTGTAAAGACCTCTATTTACCTGGCTTAAATACAAACAGGTATTTATATAAATCAAGTATATTCTCAGAAATAGGGAAATTAACCCAAATATTTTCCAATTTCATTTGATTGAGGATAATTTTCAATTTAAAAAAAATTTAAAAAGCTAGTTTAACTTTGTTAGTTTAATTAAAACAGGCATGTTATCAGCATTAATAATACATTTATTCTACCTAGGTTTACTAAAAGTCAAATAAGCTCATTATCTCTATTATAAACTTCGTCAACAACAGAGATAATTTAAAATAATGGTTAGCTGTTTAATGTCTCATAAAATTTTCATAACTAATCTAAACATGATTGTTAAGAATAAGTGAATTAAATAGATGGAATTAAGATAAAAGTTTATAAATGAACTTTCCAATGATAATTATGTTTTATGGAATATCAACTTAAAAAGTTTCTATAATTTTTTTGGTGACTTGAAACTGTAAATTATACTGAGATAAGTTAAATAATGGATATTTATTGAATATCTAGATCATTTCCAAATAAGATAAAATACTGAAGCATTAATTATTGAACACAAATTTATCTTCTTTTGGCTTCTCATTACAAAGGAACTAAAGATATTTAGGTCAATCAGTTAACATATCTTGTGCTACACTGAGTAATTTGAGAAAGAATATAATTCTAGAAATTATGAAATGTATTTATAAATTCACCAATCCAGAGAATGCTAGTGTAACAGACCTCCACAATTGCTTATTTCTTAATTTTCATTAGGAATAAAGGATTCTAAGCATAAGGAATTCTAATGCACATATGTAATTAAAACTATTTAGAAATAACAAGTGTGAAAGGAAACAATGTGTATGAAAAGTAGGTAAGGAAAGTAAAATAAATGATTGTTCCAGAATGAGAAAAAAAGAAAAACTACAATAAATCTGAATGGATATAAATAGTTGTAGAAATTTTGTTGGGAAAAAAATTTTGCGTGTAGTCAAGCTGGTTAAGATTAGAATGGATTTATTTAAGGTTTTAAAATGAGTTTTTAATATCAAAAGTACACTGGTACAAAAGTAGAATTTGGTTTTCTCTCTGTTAGAAAGACAGTTTTCTTGATTATTGGTCTGCTCTTAATAAGAGACTGTGGAAGGTTTTGTTTTGCTGTTTTATTTTTTGAGTAATCTATGTGGAAAGCAAAGATGTTTCTTACCAAAATAACTTACTGTGTTTCACATTACCTTTATCAGGTGTTTAATGGCTGAAGAAAACACAGTCCTCCCAATATTAAGAGCTAAATTTTGTTCACAACTCTGTAACCTTCTCTATTTGCCTTTAAAATCTTCTCTTGTCACTTTGTTAAAGAGATAATTAAATAGTATTTGGTAATAATCTGCGATCTTCTTTAGTCAAAGGTTCAAACCTTCTGACATTTTAACAATTTCCCAAAATGAAATTCTAAATGTAGTCTTTTTGGGGTGCCTGGGTGGCTCAGTCAGTTAAGTGTCTGTCTTCCACTCAGGTCACAATCCTGGGATCCTGGGATCAAGCCCTGCATTGGTCTCCCTGCTTAGCAGGGAGTCTGCTACTCCCTCCCCCTCCGCCTGCTCATGTTCTCTCTCTCTCTCTCTCTCAAATAAATAAATAAAGTCTTCAAATGTAGTCTTCTTGACCTCAAAGAACTTTGAGATTTCCCAGAGGATCCCTGAAAAATCTCAAAGGATTTATCTCTCATCTTGTACAGGAGAAATGCTAAATTAGGTTTATTTGGCATGCTAAATTACATGAGAAGCATTGTCAAATAAGTGATGATAAACCTTAGGTATGGGTGCATGTTATTGGTAATAAGTATTCTAAAAAATTATATGAAATTCCTGAAAATCTGATATGCCCTGATATATTAACAGTAATATTTCCAGTTATTATCTTAAAATGTTATGTATCACAGAAACAACCAAATTTCCTTGTCAATTCCCTTTTAATGAACTCTTATTAGATCTTTAACCCTAGGCATTTTAAAATCTTTTGCCATTTATAGTTCTGATACTTTTACTCTGATGCTTTTTTTAAAACGACATTCATGGAAAGGACCCTACCAAGGACTCCTGACCACTGACAATGCTGCCAAATTACAAGGTGTCAAAAGTCGGGTCAATATTTTACTACTGGGATGCGTAGGTGGCTCAGTCCATTAAGCATCTGCCTTCAGTTCAGGTCATGATCCTGGGGTCCTGAGATCGAATCCCGTATCAGGTTCTTTGCTCAGTGGGGAGCCTGCTTCTCCCTCTGCCTGCCACTCCCCCTGCTTGTGCACTCTCTCTCTATCTCTCTCTGTCAAAATAAATAAATAAAATCTTTAACAAAAATATTTCACTACTGAAGGAGGCTCCACTTGATAACTGGTCTTACGCAAATGCTGAAGACCTCGAAATCAAATTGGCCAGGAAGAGGAGCAGCTGACGTTGATGCAGACTGCTTCCTCCCAAGATGTGGAACAAGAACATCTCTTTCTAGTTCTCCTTTCCTCTCTGACCACCCTTTTCCTAATTCATATACAGGAAGAACATTATGATTCTTTTGTCTACCTTTTCCTTGTTCTGGCCTGGGAAGAGAATGCCACCGTTCGTGTATCTCCGGCCATTTGCAAGAACGGGTAATCCAACCTCCAAATTAAGTTGGATTTGCCACAATGCTGGTGATTCAGTAGTTCTACCCATCACAAACTTCTTTCTCCCTGATTTCCAAAACCTCAGTTTCTCGGGAACAAACTCAGGCCCATCTCTACCATGTCCGACTGCCTAACCCCATGGGTCCTTTTCCCTATAGTTAACATTCCCAAGCCAGAGAAACTTGGCATCTAGGCTCTATGCAATGAAAGGGACACAAGGCAAGGGTAGTCAAAATAAAACCACTGTGTGGTCTCCAGACCCTTACATTTTACTGGCCTCCACCACTGTCCCCTTTTCAGTAGTGAACCACAGATCCAAATGGGAATTACCAGGAGGCATTTATGATTCAAAACCCATTTTCTTTGGCAGAACCGTACTGCCCTGGCTAGGAGTAAGTGCAAATGAGGCTAACTGATCAGAAAATCAAAGATGTTGCAGAATCTGCTGCTGAAGAAAGAGCAGCCCAACAAAAATCCCCACACTCTGGCCAAAGTTGTTCATGACAGTAGGATAGCCCTTAATTGTCTTTTAGCTAAGCAAGGAGAAGTCTGTGCTGTGGCCAAGAGCATTTGCTGCACTTAGATGAACATTTCTGGGGAAGTTGATAACCAGCTACATAGGATAACTGACCAAGCCAGTCGGCCTAAGAAAGTGACTCCTTCAAAAGGGTTTTTCTTTGGCTTACTTGAATCTGATTGGTTTGGGTCTTGGGGACCATGGCTTTAAAGAGCACTCCACACACTGGGAATGATCCTGCCCATAATAATCATAGTAGTCTCCCCGGTGCACTGTATTCTCTCACAAGATTCAAATGCATGTTCACGGCTGCTAACCACCAAACACGTGACCTCCCTAAGAATAGAGCATCATAAAAGGAACAAAGAGAATGACCAACTTAAAGAATGTGAACCCAACAGTGTGACCTGGGAGTAATACAGATTTAGCAGAAACTGCAAGAACTCCAGGGTGGTAGCTGAGAATAGATCTAAGACCTTAGGTTTTTTATCAAGTCTCAGTTAGACTTAGAGTCTGATCAAAAGTGGGAAATTGTTTACGTTAAGTCCCACATCACCATACTAAGACTTAATTACGGTTTTGGCTCTTCCAGAAATGGCATTTTAAATCAGTCCATCAAGAATCACCCAATCAGCACCAGTTAGGTAATCTGCCTGATAGATCCTTGCCATCCCCTAAAGGAAAGTAACCTTGCAATAATCAATCTGTTTTTTTGTCAATTATAACTTGTTCCTGCTCCCTTCGGCCTAGTCTTTCATTTTGTAAAGCTCCTCGGAGTTTCTCTCTATTGGCTAGATTGTATGCTGCCCGATTTAAATCAATTTTTGCTCAAATAAGTACTTAAAAACTTTAACATATCTCAGTTTATCTCTTAACTGAAACATATATACCACCACCACCTTGAGCCATCTGCAGCTTTAAGTTTGTAGTGACTTCATTCTTCTATTTATGTCCTCAGCTCTTTGCAGGAGGCACCTGCCACGCAGCCCCGTGGCAAGGGGAGGTAATAGTCTCCCCCTTGTTAATACTCCCAAGGGGGTTCCCTGCCACCAGTAATGTTCTCCCCACCTTCCCCATTGCATATTCCTTCTGTTTCCTGCTCAGATCTTGAGCAACAGAACCTGCGTGCAAATGCACTTCATCGAAGAGAATGAAACAAAGCTGACCTAGTTCTCTGTTCATGAATGGGCGTGGTTCGTTTTCTTGACCAGCCAGTGTATAGAAAGAACTCAAACTTCTGACTCCAAGAGGATGAGACATCGAATAGGCATGTCCTGATGAACGTATAAGTAAAATGAGTTTGCTGAGTGCCCACAGCGGTGAACATGGAGCAGCTGGGGATAGCAAGAAGAGCAGCAGCTGGGAGAGGGGACTTCCCAAAAGCAAATGGGAAAGTAGAGAACCATCTATTTTGATTTCCGCAGGATACCAAAGACAGGAATTAATTCACCACTCTGTAGTTTTGCCTGGGGCTAAATTTATTTATCCTTTAATTCCCCCTAACATTTTTAAAAAGATTTATTTATTTATTTATTTATTTATTTATTTATTTATTTATTTGAGAGAGAGAAAGAGAGAGAGAGCACATGAGAGAGAGAGCACGGGGGCAGGAGGCAGAGGGAGAAGTAGACTCCTTGCGCTGAACAGGGACCCCAAGTCGAGGGTTTGATCCCAGGACCCTAAGATCATGCCCTGAGCTGAAGGCAGACACTTAACCTACAGAGACACCCAGATACCCCCCCACTAATTTTTTTACTCAGTATCCAATGATTTCAATTAATAAAAATTATTGTTTTTTATTAACATATAATGTATTATTTGCCCCAGGGATAAGGGTCTGTGAATCATCAGGCTTACACATTTCACAGCACTCACCATAGCACATACCCTCCCCAATGTCCATAACCTTGCCACCCTATCCCTACCTCTCTTCCTCCAGCAACCCTCAGTTTGTTTCCTCAGATTAAAAGTCTCACGGTTTGTCTCCCTCCCTGGTCCCATCTTGTTTCATTTTTTCCCTCCCTTCCCCCCTCAACCCCCTGCCCTGCCTCTCAAATTCCTCATATCAGAGAAATCATATGATAATTGCCTTTCTCTGATTGATTTAAAAAATTATTGCTCTTTTTAAACTATTTTTCTTTAATTTTTCTTAAACTACGAGCTTAATGCCTTGTTTTTTATTTTACTATATGTATTTCCTAAGTAAAATTCACATTCTCCCTAGTGAGAGTTTCCCAGATTAATATGCCTACCTAGAAAAGTAAACTAGGGTATTGGTATAGATCAGCTATTAAACTTTCTATCTGATACGCTATTGTTTTTCAACTTGCATCTCATGCCACCTAGTGTTATAATTTGGTTTTTCAACTTGATACTACTAACAATCAGGATTTCACCTCTGAAAAGCACAACTTCAAATTTTTGGATTCCTGTTTAATGAGTCCGAGGAAATTTCTCACATTATCCCATCATGTGGTAAAAGTCTTCCACAGAGTGGTACTGGATGAATACTTGCATTGTTTTTTGTTTTTTGTTTTTAAGAATTAAAGCTAATTAAAAGTAAATGAAAAATAAAAACATTTGTGGGGCTCCTGGGTGGCTCAGTCAGTTAACCTTCTGCCTTAGGCTCAGGTCATGATCCCGGGGTCCTGGGACTGAGTCCCACATTGGGCTTCCTGCTCAGCGGGAGTCTGCTTCTCCCTCTCCTCCCTACTCGTGCTCTCTCTCTCTCTCTCTCGCTCTCTCTCTGTCTCTCTCAAATAAATAAATAAAATCTTTAAAAAAAATTCCATGAAATTTAAAAAAATAAATAAAAATTTTTAAAAATTAAAAAACACAAACTTTTGTCTTATGACTCTATTTACCTCCTTTCTTCCCTTAATGTAAGACCAAGAGCCATTCAAGTAAACTGAAAGCAAACGTGTTTGAAATCAACATTCTAAATGTCTCTGAGCTGCCTCTATCTCAGTTTTCTTATAACAGTGAAGAATTCTCCAGATCTCCTGACAAACTATTATCAGCCCCCTTTCATTTCATAAATTACAAAAAAAGTTTAAACCTGATTCTTTAATTGAAAGCAAAAGCCCACTTTTTCTTTTTTCCGTGTATAACAGCAGTTTTTGAAATTTAACAAATACTTATTTTGTGCAAGGTACTCTTCTAGCTTAATGAATTCGTGTGGAAAAACAGACACAATTTCTGCTTTATGTTATTAATTATATTCTTGAATACTCTTAGAATTATAGACTTGTGGAGCACCTGGGTGGCTCAATTGTTAAGCATCTGCCTTTGGCTCGGGTCATGATCCCAGGATCCTAGGATCGAGCCCCGAATCGGGCTTCCTGCTCAGCGGGAAGCCTGCTTCTCCCTCTCACACTCCCCCTGCTTGTGTTCACTCTTTCGCTGTCTCTCTCTCTCTCTCTCTGTCAAATAGATAAAAATCATTACAAAAAGAAGAAAAAAAGAATTATAGACTTGTATGGTTGAAAGATAGACTTGTATGGTTGAAAGATATCTTAGAGGTTAGTTCATCCAACCTAGTTGTTTCATTTGTAATTCATTACTTACAAACAGGAAGACATACATACAACTGGTAAAAACAGAAATACACAAAGCCTATCTCTGAGCAGTCACAATACTTTGAGTTTATAACAAAATTATACTTTAAACCATATCTGGTGCTTATTATGTAAGAATAAACCCTGAGTGTGGACTCCAAGCCACAGATTGCCAATTCCCATCCCTGCCTCACACTGGTCCCATCCATTTTGGACTCCTGCCGGCCACCATCCTAGGATCTTCCCAGTGAATTTATACACTTTCCTAATCTGTCCTCAGCACTAGAGTATTTATGCTGAAAACCAACCTGCTTGAGTAGGGCCCTAAGGTCCCAGTGATTCCTGCTAGCTGTGGGGTCAGATTCTGCTTCCTAGGAGGCTTAAGGCGATTTCCCAATGAGCCGAGAAAGAATTCCTGCCATTCCTGAGTTTGAATAATACTGGCCTACTCAGCTACTCAATTCATTTACCGGAATCTGGTACAGATACTTCACAAACCACACTGTTCCTTGAGTTTTCCTCATCAAGACCAGCCATTGCACTTAGAGCTGTAACTTCGATTCCATTTAATTTTCCAACGGCTTTTCAGTGTAATTAAGCTCATTCGTATTATGAGATTTGCAAGGTATCGGCATATAGGTGATAACAAAAGTTAAAACAATGGACACCATAGCCTAAGGATACAATGTAAAGAAACAGGAAGAGAAAATGCTCAGTATGTCTTTGGGAGCCCATCCTTCTCCCATTCTCAGGCCATGTGTTTCAGAAAGAGATACTCCAAAATCCCAATTCCAGGAGTGGGTGTGTGATCCAGGTCTGGTAATTCCAAGTCCTCCCCTCCCTTGGCCATAGTGATTGACTCAAGGATGATGACAGAACCCAGGCGAGCCAGTAAAGTATACTTCAGACATCTACAAAGTTATCAGAAGAGGGACATTCTTTTTTCCCCAGGCTTCTTAGCTATAATGATAATGTAAGCCTAGAACTGTCAGTGGTCAACTTTGTCTCCACCTGGGGCCCACACTATGGAGGAATACAGGGCAGACAGATTCTAATGACAATATTAGCACCTATGAATCAGGCCCACTGTTACGTTCTTATTACTGCTTAGATTGGTCTGTATTGGGTTTTGGTTCCTAGTAACTGAGGACAGAAGCTCAATTAGCACCGATTTTGTTGTTGTTGTTATTGCATATGAAAAATGAGAATCAATTAAATAAATACCATAGGAATGGCCAAATATGTATAAAGAAAAACAAGGAAGCTAAAGAGAGCTAACAAAAATGAGATAGGGTTATGAAATATAGGATGCATCAGCAAAGTCAAATGTCAAAGAAAGGTCATGAGGTCATACGGTATGAAGGTGAAGAAAAATTATTAGATTTGATAATGAGAAGATAACAGGTTACTTCTGAGGTAAAAGAGCTGTGGAGATGAGGCAGTAGAAGGGTTTGGAGCCCTCTTTTGCTTCTACAAAAGGAAAAGAAAGTTTACATAAAAATTAAATAAAATTTGGGGCGCCTCGGTGGCTCAGTTGGTTAAACGTTGGACTCTCGATTTTGGCTGAGGTCAAGATCCTGGGATCCAGCCCCAAGTCAGTCTCCACACTCAGCGGGGAGTCTGCTTAAGATTCTCTCCCTCTCCCTCAACCCCTCCTCACCTCCCTCCACTAGGGCATTCTCTCTCTCTCTCTCTCTCTCAAATAACTGAATAAGTCTTCAAAAAAAAATTAAATACAATTTGAAGTTTTAAAAAAACACACAGAACATGAGGAGATTTACATCTAAGAGGGCCTATATTTTCAGTGGATAAATCAGAAAATATTCTACTAATTAAAGAGCATGTTGGATGTGAAGGAACTCACAAATATACAGGTTTGATGCATTGATCATGGATAGTGAAACAGAGAACAAAAGAGAAAATCATTAGAGATGATGAAAAGAACATAATTGCATATCCTTAAATTCAAAGTATATTTTAATGATCAAAACCCACTGGAGCAAAATCTAGTATCTTGCATAAGAATAAAAAGGGAGAGCAGGTTGTGAAGACAACGAACAGCTAAACATACAAACAGGGGCAGAGTCAACATTCAAAAATAATTAGCACAGGGGCATCTGAGTGGCTCAGTTGGTTAAGCATCTGCCTTCAGCTCCGGTCATGATCCCAGGGTCCTGGGATCGAGTCCTGCATGGGGCTCCCTGCTCTGCAGGGAGCCTCCTCCTCCCTCTCCCACTCCCTCTTAAATAAATAATAAATAAATAATCTTAAAAAAAATTAGCACAGAACTCATCCATATTCATGCAAAAAGTTGGTCTAAAGAGCCTACTGTATGCTAAATATTGTAAGCAACCGGGGATTCAATAAAACCAGCTAGAAACATCCCTGCTCTTACGGAGCTTTCGTTCTAGCAGGGGAAACAGACTATAAGGCATACAAAGCAATATCTAATATAATGTCAGGTAGCGAGAGTCCTGGAGTTCAATGATAAAAACCACATCTGGGTAAGAGGATAGAAAGTGTCAGGGCAGGGTAGAGAAAGGGAAAGTTTCTCCAAGATGACAAAGTAGTAGCTAGCTAAATAAGTAAGGTGGCAGGCCGTGTGAGATCTGGCAAATGTGCAGTCTATACAGAACAAACAGCAAATACAAAAGTGCAGAAATAGGGAGGGACTTGGCATGTTTGAGAAGTAGCTAAAAAGTCATGTGGCTGGAGCAGCTAGAAAAAGAGGTTGAAAAGGTAGCCAGAGCCTTGTAGGTGAGAGGTATGTCTTTTACTCCGTGCATCATATGGAGGATTCCAAACAGGAAAACGGCATAGTACCCCTCGTAAGTCAAAAGAATTGAGGCACTGTATGTATGTAGAGGTAGGAGATATATGGAAAATCTCTGTCCCTTCCACTCAATTTTGCAATGAACCTAAATTTTTTTAAAAATAAAGTCTATTTAAATTTATATATTTATTTATTTATTTATACATATATTTTATATATTTATGTATATTTGTATATATATTATGTATATGTATATAAATACATAAATATATAAAATATATGTATAAATATATATATATATATACCTAAGATATAAAGTAAAATAAAGACAGGGGTGCCTGGGTGGCTCAGTTGATTAAGCATCTGCCTTCGGCTCAGGTCACGATCCCAGGGTCCTGCGATCGAGCCCCAAGTCAGGCTCCCTGCTCCACAAGAAGTTGGCTTCTCCCTTTCCCCCTGCCCCTGTCCCTGCTCCTGTTCTCTCTCTCTTCCTCCATCTCTTTAATAAATAAAAAAAAAATTTAAATAAATAAAGTAAAATAAAGAGAGAATTAACATCCTAAAAAACAAAAACAGGAATGGATTTTCCTGGTCACAGTGTGAAGCAAGGACACCAATTAGGAGATTGCTACAGAAACTGAGGCAGAGATGGAGTTTTGATATGTGGCTGTGAATCCAGGCGATAGGCAGGAATGGGATATATACATTATTACCATATAGATGATATTGAAAACCATGGGACTGGATGAGAAAGTATAGAGGGAGAGAAGATCAAGGTCTGAGGACTGGGTTGGGATAGTCCATCATCAGAGAAGAAGCCCTCCGAGAAAAACGTACTTGAGAGTAACAAAAGATTCAACAAAGGTGGGGAGGTGGGGAGGGAATGCAAAAGGAATTCAAATCAAATAACTCTGAGTCTTTTATTTCCAATTAGCAAGTCTCTAAAGAAAACTAGCAGTTGACTTTATACACTATAGCAATCATATTATCACTGACAAAAAACCATTGGGAACTTGTCTATGACAGTAGTGATAAAAGTTCAAATGAATTATATGGCAAGAACTGATGTATAAATTGACTTGTGCCAACTATGCCATTAACCACAGTTCTTCGCAGTTGTTTCTCTGTATTTGTTTTAAAAGTCCTCTTTCACACCTCCAGCTATTTATTCACCATAGTACTGACAGGTATTTATTATATATCATTATCACTGATGTGAAAACTTAAATGAATCCACTGCCCTTAGGAATAATGGACTCTTCAAAATCGTTTCATGGTATAAACAGATAAATAATCCCCTTCACATTTAGCTCTATTCACAATAGCCAAGAGGTGGAATCAACCCAAATGTCCGTTGACAGATAAATGGATAAATAAAATATTATATATATATATTATATATGTATTATGCAGCCTTAAAAAGATAAGAAAATCTTGTCACATGCTCCAAAATGGGTAAACGTTGAGGGTATTATGCTAAGCCAAATAAGCCAGTCACAAAAGAACAAATATTGTAGGTATGCCTGGGTGGCTCATTCAGTTAAGCATCTGCTTTTGGCTCAGGTCATGATCTCGGGGTCCTGGGATCAAGTCCCACACTGGGCTCCTTGCTCAGTGGGGAGTCTGCCTCTCTCTCTACCTGCCGCTCCCCCTGCTTGTGCTTTCTCTCTCTCTGGCAAATAAATAAATAATTTAAAAAAAAAAAAAAAGAACAAATATTGTATAATTCCAATCATATGAAGTGTCTAAAGTAGTCAAAATCATATAAACAGAAAATAGAAGGTTGGTTGCCAAAGGCTGGGAAGAAGGAGGAGGAAAAATTAGTGCATAGTAGGGATACAGTTTCAGATTTGCAAGATGAGAAAGTTCTAGAGATCTGTTGCACAGTAATGTAAATGAATATACTTAACACTACTAAATCGTACACTTAAAAAGGGTTAAGATGGTAAATTTAACATTATGTATTTTTGCAACAATAAAAAGTAATAATAATCCCCTTCAAACTGGCATTGGTTCTTAGAATAAAGCAAGATTACAGGTTTCCTTGTTTCCAACCTTGACAAGTAAATTTTTTTATCCATCGGCCTCTGTATTAGTCTGACCAGGCTGCTGTATCAAAATACCACACATCAGGTGGCATAAAAAAACAAATTTATTTCTCACAGTTCTGGAGACTAGGAAGTTTGCGATCAAAGTTCCAGGAGATTTGGTTCCTGATGAGATCTTTCTTTCCGGATTGCGAGGAGCCACCTTCTCACTAAGTCCTCACATGGCAGAGAGGGGGAGAGAATGAGCTTTCTGGTGTCTCCTCTACTAAAGACACTAATCCTATTGGATTTAGGCCCCAACTTTATGACCTCATTTAACTTTGTAATCTTTAACTTTGTAATGTTAACTTTGTAACAAAGTAATAACTTTGTTACCCCAAATAGAGTCACATTGGAGGCTAAAGCCTCAAATTATGAATTCTGGGGAGACATGACCAGTCCACAGCAGCCCCATTGATTGATACATAAAATTCTCTTATAGGTGTGTACACACATGTGTAGTGCTTTGGGTATATGGTTGCAGAAGGAATCTAATTCCTGGAGCTGAGGTTTTCAATTTGCTGATACGAACACCAACAAAATTTATCATACAATCACAAATAAACTAATTCATGACAGTAATTTTAACGTAACAAAGAATTGAAAATGCGGCACCTGGGTGGCTCAGTGAGTTAAGCATCCAGCTCTTGATTTCCACTCGGGTCATGATCTCGGAGTTGTGAGATGGAGCCTTGTGTCAGGCTCCATGCTGGGTGTGGAACCGGCTTAAGATTCACTCTCTCCCTCTCTCCCTCCCCTCTCCGCTTTCTCTCTCTTTAAAATATAATAATAATAAAGCTTTTAAAAAAGAAAAAAAAGGAAAATGCACCTGTTTGGCCCTTTAGAAAATGAAGTTCAAGTCAGTAGCCACAGGAGATAAGAAGACCTTAGATAAATGACAAAGTAAATAAGCAAAAAACTTCATTTCATTCAATAATTTGTCATCATCTTCTCTATGGACTTCTACTTCTCTTTGATGAAAATGGCTAATCTTCCCAATGAAACTGTTTTTTAAGAAGTTATAATGAATGCTTATCACAGCCATATTTTGAGTTTTCTCTGGTCCACTCACTAAACTTTCAATAAACCACAAAATGGACAGTGTATGAAGGAAAAGGGAATTCACAAAACTTGACTGTACAGTCTTTGAAAGAAAGGGTAAGTCCTGTTTATCACTGTTGGACTTCCATGGCTAGCAGCATGCCTAGTGCATGATGGTAGACTCAATCTATCATCTATCTACACACACGTACAGACACGTACTTATTTATGATATCAATTAAGGGATAAAAAAATGAAGGAGATACTGATAACTGATTCATACTGGTAAGTCACTAATTAGATAATCTACCTCTGTTCAAAATTCAACTATGATATGGCATCGCAATTATAGGACCATATTTTATGAAGGTTATATCTGTTAACTCTCATTTACTTCTATATTATATTTTTACTTTGTTCTAAAACGTGCCCATGACATACCAAAGATGAACAACATGGTGAATTGGAGCTGAAAAACGTCAGGTGATGAGAGGTTATTTACAAATCTGGCAGTTTCCCAATGGTTCTGGGCGCTGAAACGTCCCGTGTTTCCAGAAAACTATTTTTTTTTTTAGATTTCTTTTTTTTTTATTAACATATAATGTATTATTTGCCCAGGGGTACAGGTCTGTGAATCATCAGTCTTACACAATTCACAGCACCCACCATAGCACATACCCTCCCCAATGTCCATAACCCGGCCACCCTATCCCTTCCCACCACCCCCAGCAACCCTCAGTTTGTTTCCTGAGATTAAGAGTCTCTTATGGTTTGTCTCCCTCCCTGGTCCCATCTTGTTTCATTTTTTCCCTCCCTGCCCCCCAGGAACCCCCGCCTCTGCCCTGCCTCTCTGATTCCTCGTATCAGAGAGATCATATGATAATGGTCTTTCTCTGATTGACTTATTTCGCTTAGCATAATACCCTCTAGTCTGAAACTCTTAGCATCACAAGAATTAAAGCACTAATCTGTGACATTTGACCCTCACTGACTCTAGTCCATCAAAGCCAATATGCATCATAATGCTTTAATTGAGCCCAGAATGCTCAAGAAAATAATAGACTCTTCCACGCTCAAGTGCTTGGAAAATGTAAACTGATCTATTTTGGAGTTTTACAATGACTATTAACATAATAAAAACTTTAAGAAATCCCTAATTAATTTTTTAACCTGTGTTTAATTTTGTTAACTCCTGTGATTCAGATTATCTGTTAGCAACTTAGTACCATTCCTTGCTCTCTTGTGGAACAGGGACTAAAAGCCAGGGAACACAATTCCCCAGAATCTCTATAGTCTACCAGGGAGAGGCACTCACATGACATTGACAAGGGAAAAGAGAGACAGAAGCAACTGTCTTGCTCCATGATCAGTGTGGGCAGATACATGAGCACTGAAGATATAAATCACTAAGAGCTTCACTACAAATTACCCATTTCTCTTTGAGGGCCTCAGGCAGTAGTAAAAGGAAACATAAATAATAAATAATAATAATAATAATAGAAAACATTTGAGTCTTTACTATGTACCATCATTTTCTAAGATTTTACAAGTGTTAACTCAATTAACCTTCACAACAACCCTTTGGGGTGGGTGGGTCCTATTATTTAGTTGATAGCTATCGATATTTATTATACTGGAAATTAAAACTGAGAATTTCATTCATTTTAAAATGAAAGTTTTAAGAAATTCATGTAAAAAAAATAATAAACTTAATAAATATAAATACAGGGGCACCTGGGTGGCTCGGTCATTTGAGCATTTGCCTTGGGCTCAAGTCATGATCCCAGAGTCCTGGGATCAGCCCACATCGGCTCCCTGCTCAGTGGGAATCTGCTTCTCCCTCTGTCCCTCTGCACTTACCCCCACGCCCGCTAGTGCTCTCTCTCTCAAATAAATAAAATATCTTTTAATAATAAATAAACACAAATTACACATAATGTATAAAAATAATTACATTTTCCAAACAAACAAACAAAAATGTAGTGAGGTGAGTGCTATTGTTTCACATTTTTTACAAATCTCTATAGCCACCTCTATATCGAATGACTTAGTAAAAGAGAATTGTAGCCTCCTATCTATTTCTGCATTCAATCGTTTGCAATATGCTATTGACATTGAAGCACATAAATAAAATCCAGCCTTCCACAGATATGTAGTTGAAAAAGGGAGGAGTACTTTAACAGCCTTTTCAGATAATTATGGATACTTTTCCTTAATATTACCAGCAAAATTCAAGCAAAATTTATTTCTTTTTCTTTTTTTTTTTTCTTTTCAAACCAAAGGTTATTTCTTAAAGGTTAGTTACACTATGGAATCTGAAACCATATCGGTCATTTTTTTTTTAAATATAGATACATTAATTTTCATTGGATTGTCTCAAAATTTGAATGGGTTTTATTTTTCGTACCTGCATTATTTTGTAACATCATATATTGTTCACTTGGAAAGTATTACTTCAATGAGTTACACAGATCTTCCAAAAGTTGATGAATTTCACTCTATAAAAAAAAATCACATTTCTTTGTATCAGTACTGATCTCATCAGAAATGTCTCTTAAGTATTGGAAATCTATCAGCCTCACTGTGGCAGATAAGTTTTCCAAAATTCTAATTTTCATCTGAATGCTCAAATTTTGTCATTGGCAACAATACTATCAGCTGCTTCTCTTGAAATGAAAGGCTCACTTTGTTTGTTTTTGATCAGTTTTACTTTATTTTTTCCAGCTTTATTGAAGTATAATTGACAAATAAACCTGTTACGGATTTAAGGCCTACAGCATGATGTTTTAATATACATATACGTTGTGAAATTGTTCCCCCAATGAAGCTAAGCAACCTGTTCATCACCTCACATATTTACCTTTTGTGTGTGTTGGGTGAGACCACTTGAGATTTACTATCTCAGTGAATTTCAAATACATAATAAAATATTATTAACTATAGTCACCATGCTATATATTAGATCTCCAGGATCATTTGTTTCTGAGAACATGTCTACCAAACACTTCATCTGAATGTCTAAGTTCGCCTTTCTCACAAATAAAAATGACGTTTCATTTTTTTTTAAAGTGGCTAGGTCAGATTACCACAAAATAAGGGCACTTCCTTAAAAAAAAAAAAATTTTTAATATGCAGCAGAGTGTTTTATGCATATTTCCCATTGTATCACAAAGAACACTAAAAAGATGTGTACTAAAGTGTTGCGATTTAACAAAATAAAACATTAACATTGCGATTAACAAAATAAAACAACTTCATAGGGCCTTTTTTTTTTTTTAAGATTTTATTTATTTCTTTGAGAGAGAGAGAGCACAAGTTTGGGGGGAGAGACAGAGGGAGAAGCAGACTCCCTGCTGAGCAGGGAGCCCCACATGGGGCTCCATCCGAGGACTCCAGGATCATGACCTGAGCCAAAGGCAGATGCTTAACCACTTAACCACTTAACCAACTGAGCCACCCAGGCACCCCCAAAGGGACATTCTTAAGCAAAACCGGCCCTGCGAGTGTGTGGTGATAATCTGACTTCTAGTTCAGTGCCACTGCCTTGATTCACAAAGATACTAGCAGTTTCACCACCACTGCTTTATATCATCAGTGCAAATATCAACATGGTAAACCCAGTAAATAACATTTTAGTGTTATTATGAAAATAGTTTTGACCTCACAGATCCCAAAAGAGATGGGGGGATGCCTGTGGACCCCACTTTGAGAACCACTGCTCTATTCTTCATGTCTGTTACAATTACATTTTCCTAAATGATTGTTTTTCCCCTGGTTGATTGTTCTCCATCCCCTACAGCACAGAATCCAAACTTTGGAGCCAGCTTTTAAAGGACATATCATTCTCTGGCATCCGTCTACCTTTCCAACAATGCCTCTCCAAATCCCTTTAGTCACCAAACCTTATCCTAAACACAGGTCTGATCTATTCCCTAGATTCCCACTTTCCTCTCACTTTAATCTTGCCCACACTATTTGCTTTTTCGAAACATCCCACTGCTTCCTCACTGGCCATAAACTCACAACCAGCTGAAGAGAGCCTTCCTCAGTAATGGCGCCCCTCTGACCGCTCCTACCCACAGTAATTAGTTCATCCTGTACACTCAGCATTTATGTTCTTTATCATTCCTTCAGCACTTTCTGCATTGCTTTGGTTGAAGATATCCTTTGTGGTTCCTTTTCACAAATAAGTCACACTTTTATAGGCCAATGCCTTGGCTCCCCAGGTCCCTCAGGGGTGAGACCATGTGTAACAAATCTTTGTACCTAGCACAATGGGAGCTATCTAGGCCCCAAAATAGGTTTTAGGTGAAAATCTGTGGTTGCCCCAGCTAGTCTGAGAGTCAACTCCTGACTGTCTTCAAGAAATAATCAATGAAGATCTTTTATGGAATGTCAAAATAGGAAAAAAAGGATCATAAATTTTAGCTACAACTTCATAGACTCCTCTAGTGCGGTCCCTAGGACTACACTAGTTGAGAGAAACGTTTCTTAAAAACTGTAGGCTTGACAAAAAACATGCACATGTTAATAAAATATCCAGTGGTCATTGCTCTTAGCGACAATTCCTATTGCCCAGCACAATGGGGAAAAAGAAAGAGACTAATTAGCGCTGATTGTGGTTTGTGTGCTCTTGACTGCAGATCTTATTACTAACTGGATGTCTAAAGATTCTGCTGTTCCTGGGTATAGGCTGACAGCTTCCACTATGTCTGAAGGTTTATTATAGAAGAAACAAAGAAAAGGATGCTCCAGCTACTGTGAGTGCTGAAAATGTTTTGTCTCTTGCTCTCTAGGTGACAAGATTGCACAGTGTATTAAGCAAATTCTATTGAAAAGCCTTGAATACTTTGAGGTTCTCATCATGGCTACTACACTGAACACTGGAAGTATGTGTTGGAGTCATCAAAAAAAAAATGTTTTTATAAGCCTAAGCCATTAAGTGAGCAATTGAGGCAGAAATAAACATTCTCCAGGCTGATTTTAGTTTCTCATAAATGAGCATTAGAAAATCACCATGACAATGGTTTGTAATCTCCATGTGAGGTCTAGAATCACGTGAGTGAGCAGGATTGAGTGTATGGAAGGCTCGAATGGGTACTGAGGGTAATAGGAGGGAAAGTATTGAGACAAATCTGGAGATGCAAACTTTAAATCTGTCTGAATGTAATTTAATTTCCCTGGTAAAGTATATACACATATGCATACCCTCTTTTGTATAGCTACTATGAAACAGACAGGTTGGTGGTGTCAGCAAATCTTTACCTAGGCTTTTAGTCTTATGTGTAAGAAGCTCCTAACACAGAACTGAGTCTGGCCCACTTTAAGAAATGTCATGATCAAGTCTGAAGGATGGATTGTCCAATTAAATAAAAATATCCCATTTAAATATATGCATTTATCTGTTATTTAAAGACATACTTAAAAAGGGGTTAATATATAAATCTTAAGGAAATTATATAAATCTGCAAAGAAGCCTAAAAAAGCCTCAGAGATTATTTACTTCAAACCATGTGATTTCATAAAGGGAAAACCAGAAGTTCAAAGAGGTTGTGATTTTCCAAAGCCATATAGGTGATTATAAATAAAGTTAGGACTAAATCCCAGGCTCATGGCTCTTGGTCCAGGACTCTCCAGCACACTGCCTCTTTCATATCACATTTGCATAATCACATATGCCCAGGGGTGACGGTTATTATAAATGCCAATATTTATTAACCACATTCTCAGTATTTCCTAAATGAATACAAATTTCAAAAATGTGACTACTGCAAAATGAGGCAATATCTCTCCTCTTTAACAAAGTGATACCTAAATTAGACTAAATTGGAAGAAATATTTGTCTGAATTAATAAAAGTCTGAATTATGAAGTATTTTGTTTATAACATGTCTCATTCCACACAGCATTTGGGGCTGTTTATAGAAGTATAACCGCTAAATATGAATAAAAATTTATCATCAGAACCACCGAGAAAGATAGGTTGGAAGAAACAATTACAGACTCTGGTGCAGTGTGGAAGAGGGTGGTGTGAAAGAATTAGAGTATTTATGGTGATGAATTTCTGACTATTGCTTAGCTATCAATTTGATGCAAAGCCGCCTGACTGAGAAAATGGAAAGAGAAGCATGGTCATTTATACATTTGACATTAAGCACTGGGATAAAATATTCTAATTCTCTAGGGAAAGTAAACATATCCTACATCTCATGCTAAAATTAATTTTCACATGGATCCTATATCTCATCTACACCAAGAAATAGCTAAGGTTGCCCGTAAGTTTGTAATTTCCGTAGTATTAATATAATTAGATTGAGTTTATAATATTAGTAAATGCCACACATATAAAATCTAAAAATGAGTGTTTCTCAAAATATGGTTGAGGCACCACCATCCTCAGAACCACGTACTTGTCAAAAAACACAGATTTCTAAGCATGTACCTAAATCTAAAGAATCTGAATTTCTCCAGGTAGGGTCAGGAATCTACATTTGACAAGTTCCCAAGTTGCTTCAAATGTCTCTAAAGTTTAAGAACCACTGACCTATTCGTGGGGGGAAGGGAGGGAAAAATGAAACAAGATAGGACCAGGGAGGGAGACAAACCATAAGAGACTCTTAATCTCAGGAAACAAACTGAGGCCTGCTGGGGCGGGGGTGGGGGGAGAGGTAGGGATGCGGTGGCTGAGTGATGAACATTAGGGAGGGTATGTGCTATGGTGAGTGCTGTGAATTGCGTAAGACTGATGATTCACAGATCTGTACCCCTAAAACAAATAATACATTTTATGCTAATAAAAAATAAAATAATAAAATAAAATAAAAATAAAAATAAAAATAAAGAACCACTGACCTAAACCATCTAGAGCTTTGATGAGCAACTCTCATTCCACGGGGCTTCATGGAGAATACCCAGCATGACCACATGGCTGCTATGTCATTCCAAATGCAATTTTCACATCATTAAAAATATAAGAATCTGAAATCAACCACTGATCAGACTTTCCCAATGGGAAAATAGCAGATTATCACTGTAGTTCAAACAATACCTCCATCGACTGGGGCTTGGGAAGGTGTTGCAAAGTAGACCATTCTAGGCTATAGAATATAAGCTCATAAAAGCAGCAATTTTGTTTGGTTGACTGCTACCCCCTCCATGCCTGGAACAGGGTTGGGCCCATGGGAGACACTCAGGAAATATTTGTTCATTCATTCTTTGTGAAGGACCCAGCCAATAAATATTCAAGGTTGTCGAATGTATATTTTAGCAATCAATTCCCTTTTAGAAAATATTCATTTTCCTTTTAGGAAATTCTAGCACCACCACGTGAAGCCAAAATAGAATCCCTTACAGTGACAACTACTTCTGTTTGAGAACATAAAGTAGAGAAATGAAGGTTAAAGCAATGGCTAATAATGATTTGTAATCAGCATTTTAAGGTCATCAGCATAACAAGTAGATTTTTCTAATTTTATCGTTATAATGTTTACATTAAAACTGATCCTAAAACAATGTGTTGCCTTAGATAAATACCTCATTATGATCTTGTTTTAGTCTAACATTTTATAGCTCCACAAAGGTCAAATTACAAGAGATCTTAGGGGTGAACTGTGAAACAAATATATTGCATATAAATTACTGAGTTATGGGCGCGTGGGTGGCTCAGTGGATTAAAGCCTCTGCCTTCGGCTCAGGTCATGATCTCAGGGTCCTGGGATCGAGGCCCCGCATCAGTTTCTCTGCTCGGCAGGGAGCCTGCTTCCCCCTCTCTCTGCCTGCCTCTGCCTCTCTGCCTAATTGTGATCTCTCTCTCTCTCTCTCAAATAAATAAATAAAATCTAAAAAAAAAAAAAATTACCGAGGCTTTTTCTCATAGTTTCTCTTTTATGTCACAACAAAATAATACTAAATTAGAAGCCTAGGGTTTGTTACAAAACCCCTTCACAAAATAATGATGACTTCTGACACTAATGTTATTATCATTTAGTTGAAAAACATTTTGTTTTCCCATGGAGATAATATTAAAACCTCTCAGTTAAAGCAAGAAATTAAAGTAATACATAAACCACGATACCATTTTAGAGCATTATAAAAATTACAAGCAAATTCTAAAAGGTACTGTCACAATGTACCAATGACAACATGTCTTCTGCCACCTCTAAACATCACAGCTAAAATACTCTGCAGGTCACATAAAGAAATAAAAAAAGGGGGCGCCTGGGTGGCTCAGTGGGTTAAAGCCTCTGCCTTCGGCTCAGGTCATGATCTCAGGGTCCTGGGATCGAGCCCCGCATCGGGCTCTCTGCTCAGCAGGGAGCCTGCTTCCCCCCCCCCCCCGCCTGCCTCTCTGCCTACTTGCAATCTCTCTCAATGTCAAATAAATAAATAAAATCTTTAAAAAAAAAAAAAGAAATAAAAAAAGAATCATTCACAGGAGCTATTCATGTTATTGTTAAGTGTAATCCTGAGTGATTACGACCTTTATAAACTGACGACTGGACATAACTCCAGTTTACATCCCAAAATACACTGCTCATGGCCACAGAAACATAAGCAGCTCTGTCAGGCTAACAGACATATGTATGGGAGCAATCAAGGACAAAGCAACCATCACTAAAATCACAAATCAAGGGCGCCTGGGTGGCTCAGTCATTGAGCATCTGCCTTGTGCTCAGGTCATGATCCCAGGGTCCTGGGATCGAGCCCCGCCATCGGGCTCCCTGCTCAGTGGGAAGCCTGATTCTTCCTCCCCCACTCCCCCTGTTTCTGTTCCCTCTCTCACTGTGTCTGTCTCTCTGTCAAATAAATAAAATCTTTAAAATAAATAAATACAAAATAAAATAAAATCACAAATCGGAAGAAAATGTCAGCTGCTCATGAAACCAAGTGAGGCAGTGCAACTAGTAATGACCAACAAAAATGGGTAACATCCCAGAAAGCTCCATCTCAGTAACTGTGGACTTTACCCATCATCACTATTATGGTAATATTACAATCAGAAATGAGCCCTGATATATGATGATAAACAATTACCACAATTCTCTAAGATTTAGGACTGTTTTGAAAATAGCTGTTATAAGATGTACTAACTACGTTGAACTGACCGATGAATCTTGGCCAACACACTAAGAGTTCTGGGATTTAGTAAAATAAGTATGAAAAGCATTGCTCTAGTTCCCCCACATAGCCTAGCTATAACAAGTGAAAAATAATATACTCTAAAGTAGGTTTGGAACTGAGTATTTGTCATCTTTAAGCAAACAGTCAAAACTTTACAAACTTGCATTTTCATCCAGAGATTTCTTTCCCAACAACAGATTATTGAAATGTGTTAAGGTATTAAGAATTAAAATAACTTAGCCAAAGCAATCTTGAGAAAGAATAGCAAACAATCACAGGGAGGTATCACAATCCCAGATCTCAAGATCTATTACAAAGCTTTAGTAATCAAAACTGTATGGCACTGGCACAAACATATATCATTGGAAGAGAATAGAGAACCCAGAAATAAACCCACATTTATAAGGTCAGTTAATCTACGACAAAGGAGGCAAGTCTACAGCATGGAGAAGACAGTCTTTCCCATAAATGACGTTGGGAACACTGCACAGCTCCACGCAAAAGAATGAAACTGGACCACTTTCTTGCATGAGATGCAAAAATAAGCTTAAAATTAATTAAAGACCTAATTGTGAGACCTGAAATCATAAAACTCCTTGAAAAAAAGATGGGCAGTAATCTTTTAGACATCAATCGAAGCAACAGTTTTCTAGGTATGCCTCCTCAGGCAAGAGAAAGAGAAGCAAAAATAAAATATTGGAACTAAACCAAAATAAAAAGTGTTTTCACAGTGAAGGAAACCATCAACAAAATAAAAAGACAATCCACTGAATGGAAGATATTTTCAAATGATACATCCAATAAGGGGTTAATATCCAAAATACATAAAGAACTTATACAACTCAATACCAAAAAAAAAAAAAAAAACCCAAATAATCTGATCAAGAAATGGTCAGACCACCTGAGTAGATATTTTTTCCAAAGAAGACATACAGACAACAGACACATGAAAAGATGCTGAACTTCACTAATTATCAGGGAAATGCAAATCAAAACAACGATGAAATATGACCTTACACCTAGCAGAATGACTACAATAAAAAAGGCAAGAAATAACAAATGTTGGCAAGGATATGGAGAAAAGGGAACTTACAAAAACAGTTCCTGGGGTATTCTTGTAAATAGCATTTTGAGAGGAGAGTAGTTAAGTCAACTATATACCAAATATTTTGTTAGGCACTCTCCATGTTTTTCCTAACATTAGTCCTGAGAGGTAGGTTGTGATTACACCATCTTATATAAACTAGGTCTGAAACCTTCAGAAAGGGTAAATTCAATGCTTTCTCCATTGACCTGCTGCTTCTCAAACCTTAATCCCCACTGTGCCCCTGAGGGCAGAAGAGAGGAAACATGGACCCTGAGGTCTAACGTCCTAGTCTACTTATTCCAGCCTTGTCTCTTTCCACTCCACCATCACTAGCACACACATACAGTCTAGGTTACATCCCGCAAGGACACAGGTCAACACACCAGACACCGGAGGCCGTTCAGATATTCCAAGTCTACACATACTCAGGGTCGTCTCCTAACTCTGGTTCTGACCTCCCATCCCTTCTGCCAGAGTGCACTATTTATGACTTCGTTCCCCCAAAATTTCTTACTCCTCCCCTCAAAACCCAACTTAAATGTCACCTCTTGAATAAATCCTGAAGGCTTTTTTGACTCCTATAAACAGGGACCTACACATTTTGTTCAAACACATACAAGAACATTCATTGTACTTATTTCCTGCCCCTCATGTCACTAGATTTGAGTTCTCCAAAGATGGAGATCTCTTTGATTCATTCTGCTATCTTTAGTGCCAATTACAGTTCCTGGGACAAGACAAATTATCAATACATATTTGCTGAATAAAGTGTCCCTCATTAGAAGGTGAAGTAGAAAAGTCTTGTAACCACCGAGTTGTTTAATGCAAATATGCTTCCAAATTACTTCTAGGTATACAATGAGTGAATAGTTAAAAACGGCATTTTCGTTATTTTTTTGAAACATTCTTTCCAGTCTTGTTTTCTCAACCTATTTGCTGTACCATTGATTTAAGACCTGGCTAGAAGAATTCCACTCATCCTAAACTATAACATACTGCCAATTAATATCACTCAAATTAATGAAACTATGGTTTTTCTAAAGGGAAAAAGATACCAAAAATTGGAGTGCCCAAAAATACATAAGTTGCTATTTTCTTTTAATAATCAGAACAATTAGTGGTGCCTGGGTGGCTCAGATGGTTAAGGGTCTGCCTTCGGCTCAGGTCATGATCTCAGGGTCCTGGAAGTGAGCCCTGTATTGGGCTCCCTGCTCGGCAGGGAGCCTGCTTCTCCCTCTTCTTCTGCTGCTCCCCCTGCATGTACTCTCTCGCTCTCTTCGTCAAATAAATAAATAAAATCTTTAAAAAATATTAAAAAATAATAATCAGAACAATCAGATTTAACTAAATCATTCAGTATTTTTTATCCTGTTACCATGGAAATACGTTTGAATAGTCTTACTCAAGCAAAAGCCCTGATGTGATTAAAATAATTTTTTTTGATTGAAATAAATTTTTATAAAAAGTTTTAAAAATCGATGTTTTTAAAATTCCAAACATCAGTGTGTATCTTTTACAAATTTTTAACAAAACATACCCAGAAAAAACAAAACAAAAACCATACCAAGTAAAACTTCTATTAAAAGGAAGAAATAAATAGTTATCACTGTCCTCTTGTACTCGTTTATCTCTGCTAGCCTTAGGAAAATATGCATTCTCATGGAAATTACACACATTTTCAAAAACTACAAAGCAATGACAAGGTAACAAGATAAAAAAGTTTCTCTCCTCTACTGAAATCAAAGGGCAGTTGATTGCCTATACTTCCATAATTTCGTCTACCTAAGATCATTGCTCTAATAATTTCAACAGTAACGACAGCATTAATTATGCATTTCAAGAGGCGATATTCTTTCTGGAGATTGGTTTTATTACAGAGCTCCCCACACCAAGAGCAGCAAATGCTCTCCCGACCTCCCCTAAAACAATCACAGTTTAGGAAACAGTCAGAGAGGACCACAGAGGGCTTAAGTGGAATTGGCAGGCTTCGTTTGGCCCTCGTAGTCACTTTCATGACAGTAGATGTGCAAACGGGAAGAATGAACCGCCACCAAAACCATGAAGTCCGCAGGAAATGTTGCAAACTAGTCAGAGAAAATACTTACTGATTCCTGAGCGTGTGTGGCTAAAAGAAGTGGCAACCAGCCCTGGCAGAGAGGTTTCTGTGAGGGCGGAGGGAAGGGTCAACATGATCGGCATTGACTAGCAAAATACAAAGGATGGGAGAACGGGAAAAAGCAGCCCCCCTGGAATTAATTACAGTAGAAATAGCATCCAGTCTCTGGCTTATGAAATGATTCCCGTAAACCCACCTGCTGATTCCCCTCCCTTCCGTTTTCAAAGGATGGGAAAGCAGCTAATCAGAAGCAGTTACAAGAGGCCACCCACCCCATGTCCATCAGTTGTATGTTAGCAAGAGAAACAACCATCCTCTCCTGACTTTGATGTCAGGGTTAATACTGATAATTATTTGGTCACAGGCAAGTCATATAATTGCTATCTCCTCCTTCTCTCTCACACATTTGCATTTCAATTGCCTTCATCCTAACACTGAAATGTCTCAAAGCTTTGTTTCGCCTGACCTTGTGCAGATAACACGCACTTCATAGTCAGTCGCTACCTACCGTCTGGGTCTTCCTCGAAGGCTGCCTGGGTAATGTCCTCTCCTGACAGATGTTCTAAAAATAATCGGGTGATTTTTTCTCGTATAAGCATGACTGCTTATAATATCTACATGTAAAATATAGTATCTACATGTATGATATCTATAATATCTACATGTAATATCGACACGCCAATATATACGAATATCTACATGTAAAATATATACAAATGTATATGTCTGTATACATATATGTCTGCAATCCAATTATATGTGCCTTTTCTTTCAAGCTGTTTGGTTGGTGATCATTCAGCTTGAAATGGCTTTACAAACAGCATATTCTCATTTCAACTAAAGATGAGAATGTTAGTTCCATCTGTAAAGAAAGCTCTCAAATTGCAGCTTATTTATATGTCGAGGCTTGATAGCTGGGAAAGTCAAAGTGTGGGCTTCACGAACAAATGTGATTTGCCAAGTACTTTCACAATATTTGAGACACTAAATCAGGCACTTCCTTCAGCCAGAAAAATGGCAGTCTTTTCCCTTATCGGGTTTATATTCTAACGGATATCACCATCTGCTATTTAGTCTTTATTTTGAACATGGTACCACAGAGACACAACAAGTTTTAATGAATTTGTAAGATAGTTAACTTATTCGAATCCAGGGAGCCGGGAAATTTTTAGAGAAAACAAAATATTTTAAAAATCTACTTTTCTTGGAAGACATTCTCTCACTTGCACTGGTGATTAAGAGCACAGACTCTGAAAGCAGATCGTCTGAGTTCAAATCTTACCTAGCTCTACCATTTGATGGCTGGTAGCATCCTACTTCACTCTCACTTCCTACTTAACTCTTTGTGGGTAAGTTTCCTTATCCACAAAGGGAAATAATAGCTGTCACTACTTCTTAGAGTCAAAGTTAAGGGTTAAAAGAATGAATACGTACAAAGAACCAGATTCAGGGGCACCTGCATGGCTCAGTCAGTTAAGCATCTGACTTTGGTTCAGGTCATGATCTCGGGGTCCTGGGATCAAGCCCCACATCAGGCTCTGGCTCGGCAGGGAGTCTGCTTCTCCCTCTGCACCTCCCACCACTCATACTCTCACTCATTCTCTCTCACTCATTCTCCCTCTCTCTCAAATAAATAAATAAAATCTTAAAAAAAAATCCGACTTTTGGTTTCAGCTCAGGTCATGGTCTCGTGGTTGTGAGATGGGGCCCCACGTCGGGCTCTGTAATCATTGTGGAGTCTACTTCAGATTCTCTCCCCCCTCACTCACACTCTCTCTCTCAAATGAATAAATAAAATCTTAAAAAAAAAACAAAAACCCAAAGAACCAGATTCACAGTAAATACCCTGTCAACATTAATCATTATCCACATGCTGGGAAGCCATGGTGTATCTTCTGAATTCAATGTTCAAGTCTCCATATCCACCATTTCTGTATATTTATATACATTTTTAATTACAATTACAAGCCTGATGCAAGCGTGTGTACAGCAACATTTCCTCAGTACATGTTGGGTATGCCTTTCCCTACTCCAACAGTTAGTTGCCTATCCAATATCCAATCCCCACCTTTTCTTATCAGCCTAATCCTCTTTACTTTGCTGATAGCAATATGCCCAGCTGAAAGAAAGAGGACACATTCCCTAGATTCCTATTCGGAGGAGGGGTTCATGTGACACTGTTCTGGCCAATGAGATATACGTGGAAAGTTTTGGTGGAGACTGAGAAACCTCCTGAAAGGGAAGCAAATCACTCTCGTGGAAAGTTTGCTTGTACTCATGTCCTTCTTCCCACCTGGAGAGCAGATGCAGTAGCTAGAGCTCCAGCACCCACCAGGTGACCACAGTAAAAGACACACTCCAAGGTTGACTAAAAGAAAAGGTAGAAAGAACCTGAGTCCTGATTTCCTAGACCTGCCACACAGCGCTGAATGACATCTCTTTCAAGCAGCTTCTCATTTGGCAGTGAGAGAGAAACCCTTATCCTATTTGAATTGAAACTGACACTTGTACAATGCCTGGGGGGGCGGGAGGTGGGGGCGCGGTTAAGGGCACCAACCCCACATCCATGTTGTTCATGGATCAACTGAACTCCTATCTGGGTTTTCTATGCACACCTCCAAACTTACATCCCTGACGTATCCACTGATGTAAGTGGGTGCAACTGTCTCCATTCATAGATAAGGTTAGGGAACATCATGTGATGACACATCCTGGAGATGAAAAAACTAGATTAGGAACCTAGGCAGTCTGGGTCTTAATTACACACTGTGTGTCTCTCCAAAGAGTATCGGTATGATTAGATTTGGGAAACAAAAACTGACTTTTTCTCGCATCTGTACAAGCCCTTTTTCTGATCCAACATTCATTCCTTTGGACGACCAACAACCACTTAATCTATTAAGTGCCAAGCACAATGTGTCAGGCAGTGGAGACACCACACAGAAAAAGCAGACAAGATCCCTCCCCTCACAGAGCCTACCTCTGTGGGGAGATATAGATAAGAACACAGAAAACTACAGTATTGTAAGCCAGTTGTGTGGGTGATACAAGGCACTGTAAGAGAACAAAGGAGGTGGCCTAACCAGGCCAACTCTGTCTCCCTTCCCCCAAATATTCACTTGCGGATGTGCAGGAAAAATTCCACAATGGTCAACTGCTATACTTGGGTAGTCTCAGACATGATTTTCTACCCAAGGGGAGGAGGGCAGGCTGAACTACTTTCCCCTTGCACCATCTTGACCTGACATGGGGTTCCCAAGGCTTTTTCCACACTAGCTCTGCATTCACCCCTTCTCTTACTTAGAATTGTTCTTACTCTTGACATGCAGATGAGAAGTGTCTCCCTATTCTCCCACACATGCATTAAACAGGCTGTTACTCTGTTACAGGTTAGTCGTGCCCACATCTGTCCACAAGCTCTGCTCTTGCCAGTGCTCAGAGGACGTCCCTTCAGTCTATTCTGTCACAAAGCGCTCACCACTACACTTGCCTTATTTCATTCCTATCACTCCCGGAGAGGATGGCAATTAAAATGGGACGGTGAGGACCTGCCTTTAAATCTTGAGTGTCAAATCCAAGTAAAATAATTCCCTTCTCTGAATCGTAAAGCCTGAGTTTTTCTACTGACTCCTGAGATCTCAGGCTTCGTCTAGGGTTCCCATACCTACTCTAGAAAGACCTCCCTTTGTTAATCATCACATTAGGAAATCAAGTAAAATAATAAAGTCTCTTTTGTTCTCACCCCCATTGCTCTCTCTCAAGAGAGCAATATATCTCCTAAGATTCTAAAAAGGAAGGCAGAATGACATTGTTAAAACCTCGACTGTGTTTTGATCTTACTTTGTTCGTTAATTATCCACTCAGCATTTGCCCTCTGAGTAGGAAGCATGAAAACATGGAACGCCACGGGAACACCAAGCCCTACCTGGGTCGTTTTTACCAATGATAAGAGCTACCGTGGAGTCACTTGACAAACCTAAAAGAAAGCTCAGTGTCCAGGCAATAGAGACAGCACGAATAACAATGATGAAAAAAGCAAATAGGTATTTATTTTACTTGGCCTTAGTGGCTTAAAAGCACGGCACAATCTATGTTCGTTGCCTGAATAATGGCCCCTTTTGCCTTTCAGCTTTTGCATCAACAGACTTCTATGCCTGCCTCACTTCTTAACACATTATCCCTGGTCATTCTATTTGTCACTATAATTATGTGACTCGAAGGGCAATAATCTGGTGAAACAAGGACTGTGACGTCTCATCCTAAGCCAATAACTTCTCTTGTGACCTTGTAGGAATTACCCAAGCTCCACATTCTCATTGTGAGAATGGCAGTGACAATAACCCACCTCATAGGTTCATGTAAAAACAAGTAGATTTTTCAAATTATGATAAAACATTTCATAAACAAAGGGCTTTGAAGCAGCATTATCATGCTCCGACTTGTGTTGCGTTTCCAATTACGAAGTGAGTCAGTTACTGATTAATCATGACTGGAGCCGTAGTCCCTTTCCATCAAGTACACCCACAGGGCAGAAGAGTGTCAAGATAAAATATGCATTCAAACATTGCTCTCACAACTTTGGATATCAAAAGATGCCATCAGATTTTTTTCATTGTCACACAAAGCACCGGAGCTCTTTGCATCCTCACACAAAACTGAACATGGGGAGGCTACAGAGAGGGGAGTCAAGGATGAGAGCATTGATTTCCATCATTTATCCTTGCCACATTGGAGGAGAAGCCGTAATAAGCATGAAATGGAGGCTGCTCTCTTCTTGTCTACTCACCTGTGCTCTGTGTCTGACAGTAGCTAGGTTTAGCATGTCAGACAGAAAATGCAGATTCAGGTGGCAAAATTGCACTCAAAAAACCCTGGTTTGCTAACCCTTTTGAATCTCCTTTCCCCCTCCTTCCAGCATCCCTGGTTCATTCATGACTCGCTGACTAAATTTTTGTACACTAATTCTTGTTCAGCTCCCGAGTGCTGACCCTTTTCCCTAGCCCCAGAATTCCAGGAGACATTTCCTCTTATAAGAGTTTTCTTGATGGTAAATATTTACATTTATTCAAGGCAAAAGATAGTAGCAGCCATTAAACTTATAACCCTGCTGGAACACTCAGAATTTTTCTGTGCTTTCTGCCTCAATGTTTCCTGTTTCTTCTGGCCCTGCCCACTTCTGTGAGCTCCATTCACTTCTCTCTTGATTCATAGTCCCTTCAGATTCTCGAGTAAGAGCTTGGGGTAGGATGGACAATTTAGGAGCATGGAGGCCAAATCCCAAGCTCATGCGTCCTTACTTCCACACTTGCCCACCCCCTGCCTTCATACTTTTCTCCATGATGCCACTAGGAAAAGATATATTATTACTGACTTCATAGTATTCCTATGAGACATAAGAAAATGTTCTATGTAAAGCAGTTAGAGCAATGCCTGACATTTACTAGGTACACAGTATATATTAGCTGTTCGCGGCAGTTGAAATATGGAAAGTCCCTAGTAATTGTTATTACTGGGACCATAGTCATCTCTAATCTTAACCTGTGTCTACTATAGTGGCCAAGTCTCTAAGAATTAGCATCATTGATATTTTTATTACATTTCAAGAAAGCTTTTTTACAACTGCATACTATATATCCCATTTCAACTAAACGAACTCAGAAAAGTATAAAATTCATATGTACAAATTATTTCAGAGTAAATATATTCCTTTGATACATTTTGCAAACCTTGATTTGGAAAATAGAGATAAAAAAGGAGGAGGCTCTTTAAGGGAAAAGTTCTCATTTCTGAGTTGTATATAGCAGGCGATGGGAAAGAGGGAATGTGGGGATAAGGGTGTTACTTGAAGTAGGTCTCATTGAGAAAGTAATGTTTTAGCAAAAAACTTAAAGAACGGGCAGCTGGGTGACTCAATCGGTTAAGCGTCTGCCTTCCACTCAGGTCATGATCCCTCCGAGCCCCGGGTGACTCAATCAGTTAAGCATCTGCCTTCCACTTAGGTCATGATCCCTCCGAGCCCTTAGTCGAGCCCCTGTGAGGAACTCTGTGCTAAGCAGGGAGTCTGCTTCTCCCTCTGGATGTCTATTAGACATCTAAAAATCATCACATTAGAGACTAAACTACTAATCCCTCACCCTTTACCTATAGCCTTTTCCATTTCCCACCTCCCCTCCTGCTCGCTCATACCCCTGCTCATGCACGTTCTTTCTCTCTCTCTCAAATAAGTCTTAAAAAACAAACAGACAAATAAACAACAACAACAATAAAAAACCCTAAAGAAACCAGCTGAACATGTAAAAGAAGACAACTCTAGAGAAAGAGAACAGTTGAAAAAAGCTTCATATATGGAAAGACGTCTGACATGTTGGGAGGACATCAAGAATGCCAGCATGACTTTCTTCATGGAGCGGAATGGGAAAGTAGGAGAGTGGGTGGGTTAGAGTGGTAATAGAGCCTAACCGTGCTTAGGGCCTCAGACACTATTATAAGGAATCTAGGTTCTAGATATATTTGAAAGCAGAGCCAAAAGATTTCTTAATGGATTGGATATAAACTACTGTAGGCAAAATGAAGTCAAAGATAATTTCAAGAATTTTGGCCTGAGCATCTAAGCCTGAGGGCAGAATTGCCATCAACCTAAATGGAAAAGGCTATGGGTAAAGGATGAGGGATTAGTAGTTTAGTACCTAACGTGATAATTTTTAGATGTCTAATAGACATCCAAATGAAGATGTCTAGGAGGAGTTGTGTACATGAATCTGGAGTTCAGAAGAAAAGTCTGGACTTAGGAACCATGGGCTTGACACTAGATGACAGCATTGAGTGAGTGTAGACAGAAAAAAGAAGATCGAGGAATGAAAAGCACTCAATCCTAGAGCACTCTAACGTGACAAGCTCAAAGAGAAGAAGAGTAGGAGACTGAGAAGGAGTTAACAGTGAGGTACAAGGAAAACCAAAAGAGAGTGGTGTAATGGAACCCAGGTTTTTTTGGAAGTGGTATAGCAGTGAGGTACAAAGAAAACCAAGAGGGTAGTGTAATGGAAACCAGAAATTGAATCAAGAAAAATGGTGTGATCAACTATGTCAAATAGGCTGATAGATATGAATCATGATATTTACCAAAAAAAAGTGCTGATAGATAAAACAGGATGGGGGCTGTGCATTGGCTGCCAGATTTAGTAAGTAGCAATATGGATATCACTGGTTACCTTGACAGAGGTCAATTCTTTGGAGTGCTGAGGAGTCACCCTGATTGGAATGAGTTGAAGAGAAAATGAGAAGAGAAATTGTAGAGAGCCAATACAGACAACTCTTCCCAGGAGTTTTTCACTAATGGGGATTAAAGGAAAGGGGTAACTGGTGAGAGAATAGGCCAAGAGAAGACTTTATCATAGATGGGAAAAACTACAGTACATTTGCATGTTGATGGGAAAGATCCAGTAGAGAGCAAAGAACATATGTAGATGATAGAACTGCTAAATGAATGTCCGTGTAGCAAGAGGGAAAGGGATCAAGTGCACGGGAGGATGGACTGACTCTAGATAGACCATGGATAGCTAATTTGTACCAATAGGCAGGAAGACTGAGTATCAGTGTTTAAATACTGGTAGATATGGTGATGGATGTTCAAGGGAAATTCTCTTTTTATTGGTTCGATTTTTCTGGTGAGGAAGTTAAGAGTGATGACAGGGAAGAAAAGATTATGGGTTTGAGGGTAGAGGAGAAATGTTAAGTAATTGTAAAGGACAATGGGAGACTGAATGGGCCACAATGACTGCCTGGTATCAGTAAGGGCCCACTTGAGGTTTATATACAGAATTTAAGTGAGACCAGTCAGCATGGTTCCAAGTTTTTCTCCAGCAATACTCAGCTGCATGGTTGTCAACCTAGAAAAGAAAGAATTTAACCCAGCTGTAGTTTCATGAACCAGTACGATGAAAGGAGAGGTAGGGCAAGAGAGTCAAGAGTGAATGTCAGGGAAATGGTTACAATTGTGCATGAATGAGGCTGGCTAAGAAGCATAATGAAGATGTCACAAGGAGAGAGACAGTTTAAAGGTGGTGGATCGACGAACTGTAGGTCCCAGCGGATGGCTGGAGGGGAGCTGAGAGGAGGCACTGATTAAGGAGTAGGATATAAAAAATTAAGATTATGCAACATGATATACCACATTAATTAAAAAAAAGGATAAGAACCATTTAACCCTCTCAATAGATGCAGAAAAAGCATTTGACAACCTATAGCATGCATTTTTGATAAAAACCCTCAACAAAGTAGGTATACATGGAACAAACCTCAACATCATAAGGGCCATATACAAAAGACCCACAGTTAATATCATTCTCAATGAGCAAAACTGAAAGCTTTTCCTCTCCAGTCAGGAAGAAGACAGGGATGTCCACTCTCACCAGTACTATTTAGTATAGTACTGGAAGGGTTAGTCTCAGCAATCAGACTACAAAAAGAAATAAAAGGCATCCAAATCAACAAGGAAGAAGGCAAACTTTCCCTACTTGCAGACAACATGATACTCTATGTAGAAAACCCAAAAGACTCCACCAAAAAATTGCTAGAATTAATACATGAATTCAGCAAAGTCGCAGGATATAAAATCAAAGTGCAGAAATCTGTTGCATTTCTATGTAATACCAATAAAGAAGTAACAGAAAAAGAAATCAAGGAATCGATCCCATTTACAATGGCACCAAAAACATAAGATATCTAGGAATAAACCTAACCAAAGAGGTAAAAGATCTGTACTCTGAAAACTATAGAAAACTGATTAAAGAAATCGAAGAGGACACAAAGAAATGGGAAAACATTCCATGCTCATGGGTTAGAAGAATGACCATTGTTACAATGTCTATATTACCCAAAACGATTTATACATTTAATGTAATCCTTACCAAAATACCACCAGCATTTTTCACAGAGCTAGAACAAACAATCTTAAAATTTGTATGGAACCACAAAAGACCCCTAATAGCCAAATCAATCCTGAAAAAGAAAAGAAAAGCTCGAGGCATCACAATTCTGGACTTCAAGCTATATTACAAAGCTGTAGTCATCAAGACAGTAAGGTACCAGTGGAAAAACATACACATAGATCAAGAGAACAGAATAGAAAACCCAGAAATGGACCCACAACTGTATGGTTAACTAATCTTCAACAAAGTAGGAAAGAATATCCAATGGAAAAAAGACAGTCTCTTCAACAAATGGTGTTGGGAAAATTGGGCAGCAACATGCAAAAGAAAGAAACTGGACCACTTTCTTACACCAGACACAAAAATAAATTCAAAATGGGTGAAAGATCTAAAGGTGAGACAGGAAACCATCAAAATCCTAGAGGAGAACACAGGCAGCTACATCTCTGATCTTGACCAGAGCAACTTCTTACTAGACACATCACTGGAACAAGGGAAACAAAAGCAAAAATGAACTATTAGGACTTCATCAAGATAAACTTCTGCATAGCAAAGGAAACAATCAAGAAAAAGAAAAGGCAGCTTACAGAATGGGACAAGATATTTGCAAATAGCTGATAAAGGATTAGTATCCAAAATCTACAAAGAACTTATCAAACTCAACACCCAAGGAACAAATAATCCAGTCAAAGAAATGGGCAGAAGACATGAACAGACATTTTTCCAAAAAAGACATCCAGATGCCTAACAGACACACGAAAAGATTTCAACGTCACTCATCATCAGGGAAATACAAATCAAAACCACAATGAGATATCACCTCACACCTGTCAGAATGACTAAACTTAACAATACAGGCAACAACAGATGTTGGCAAGGATATGGACAAAGGGGAACCCTCTTTCACCGTTGATGGAAATGCAAGCTGGTGCAGCCACTCTGGAAAACAGTATGGAAGTTCCTCCAAAAGTTAAAACTAGAACTACCCTATAACCCGGCAATTGCACTACCAGGTATTTACCCAAAGGGTATAAAAATACAGATTCGAAGGGGCACATGCACCCCGATGTTGATAGCAGCATTATCAACAATAGCCAAACTATGGAAAGAGCCCAAATGTCCATTGACTGATAAATGGATAAAGAAGAGGTGGTGGAGGATGTGAGGGCAATCTGGCTGCGACATCTGTCACCCCATTGATCGCCAGGGTTGATTCGACTGATCTGGCTGGCAAGGTGGGTGTCCCCTTCCTCCCTCACTGCTCCATGTGCGTCCCTCCCGAAGCTGCACGCTGGGTCGAAGAGGACGACCTTCCCCAATAGAGGAGAGGACCGTTCTTCGGTCAAGGGTATACGAGTAGCTGCGCTCCCCTGCTAGAACCTCCAAACAAGCTCTCAAGAAGAGGTGGTGGAGATATATACAATAGAATATTACTCAGCCATCAAAAAGAAAGACCTCTTGGGTATTATGCTCAGTAAAATAAGTCAGTCAGAGAAAGACAAATACCACATGATTTCACTCATATGTGGAATTTAAGAAATAAAACAGATGAATATATGGGAGAAAAAGAGAGAGAGAAGCAAAACATAAAGACTCTTGATAGAGAACACACTGAGGGTTGATGGAGGGAAGTGGGTGAGGGATGGGCTAAATGGATGCTGGGCATTAAGGAGGGCACTTGTTGTGATGAACACTGGGTGTTATATGTAAGTGATGAATCACTAAATTCTACTCCCGAAACCAATATTATAGTATATGTTAACTAACTAGAATTTAAATAAAAATTTGAAAAGGAAAAAAAAATTTAAGATTATGGAATTAAGACTAATGACAAAGTCTAGGATAATAGCCATGAGAGTAAGGGGCTACACTAGGCTGGAGTCAAGTTCACTGAAGAAGGGTTCAAGGGACTAACAGTTCAGGATGATGGAAGGATTCGTTGTGTCTGTATTTAAAATTATCAAGAATTACGAATATATTAGAGAAAGCAAAAATGAGCCACAAAACCATAGAAAATAAGAGGAAACGCCTGGAGAATCAGTAAATGATGGCAACAATAAGGGACAATGACAGATACATAACGATAGCATGAGAATCAATGTTGAGAGGTCATAGATAGGGAAAAGGGAGAATAGTCTGGAAGCAGCAATAAGGTACAAGGAGACCTTCTCCACTCTTGGGCCCAGTGTGGCGAAAGCTGGGGAACAAAAATAGCCATCACTTCAGATAGATGTCAGAAAAGCAGAAACTTCGGGAGAGAGCCAGGTTCCTTCAGAGCAAGAAGATGAAAAGAATATTCTAAGAATAGGTTGAAGAGCAGGAGATTTCACTTCTAATAGAACTCAAATTCCAAAAGCACCGCGGAAGAATTTTAAAAGTTGGATAAAGGCAAGGAAAAGAACAGAATGAGGGTATGTGGAACTCAACGGGGATTAGAGTGTAGGAGTTGAGAGGTGACCTGGATGTCTGCAGACTCCTTTGGAGGCTGACATAAATAGGCATAAATGGAATAATAGAGTAGTCCAGGGAGATATGGTACCGATGCTATGCTGATAGGCTGTATCAACACATAGAGAAAAATGGATTTCTTGAGCTTCCTAACAATGAAAATAAAAAGTTAGAAATAGGTGCGCCTGGGTGGCTCAGTCCGTTAAGCATCTGCCTTGGGCTCAGGGTCCTCAGGGTCCCAGGGTCCTGGGATCGAGCCTGTGTCGGGCTCCCTGCTCAGCAGGGAGTCTGCTTCTCGCTCTCCCTCTGACCCTCCCCTGCCCCCATTCTTGCTCTCGCTCTGTCTCTCTCAAATAAATAAACAAGATCTTAAAAAAACAAAACAAAAAAACTTAGAAGTAAAGTGGTCTTAATCTAACGTACCATCTCTCTCTTAGCTTCTTCTGTTGGGGAAGGAGCAGTTTTATTTTAAGCATATGTGATCCATCTCAACCCCTACCAATGGACTCAAGGATTTTGGAGTACTTACCACTCCAAGCTGTACCTGTTCTCCCGCCTTCCCTCACCCACTTCATTATCTAACCAAAGCAATGACTTGAATAAAGAGAATTTTGAGAGAGTTGGAAAACAATGTCATGGCAGATTAGCAAGGGTAGAAGTTTAGACCAGAGACAGCAGCCTTGTGTATCCTTCAATCCTTTGTGACTATGCACTTAATTTTCTGGTAGGATGAACCCTGACTTATCCTTCTCTGTAAAGTCTCTGGGATCACTTACATTTTCTCAAGACACATAAATTCCACTCTACTTATTATTTCCCTAAATTAACCATAAGAATGCAAATCCGGTGTATATCTTGCCCTTTAAAATGTATGTATATTTATGTATATTGTTAAATACAGCAGATGCAATAATTAAATTTTTCAGCTAAAATTCTCAATATAAATGACATTATGTTCTATTCTATAGATAGTAACAATAAACTTTGAAGGTACAAAAAGCTGACAAGCAATCAACCCAAAATCTCCAAAAACAGAAATTCCCCCCTTCCGAATGAAAAGTTGTTTAACTAATCAGTTATTTACTTAGTTTTATTCAAGACCAGTAAGTTGCTAAAAAAAATCCTATAATACTCAGTTTGAGCTAAATTTTCTAAATTGCTCACATTCAGTTGATTAACTTCTTAAAGGCAGGTCGCTAATATAGGCCCAACAAGATAGGCAAAAATGCAACTTGTGCTCCAAACACAATTTTGGGTCACCTTATCCTTAGTCCATGCTTCAAATAGCACCTATATTCTTTTTTTTTTTTTAAGACTTCATTTATTTATTTGACAGAGAGAGACACAGCAAGAGAGGGAACACAAGCAGGGGGAGTGGGAGAGGGAGAAACAGGCTTCCCACTGAGGAGAGAGCCCGATGTGAGGGTGACCTGAGCCAAAGGCAGATGTTTAACAGCTGAGCCACCCAGGCACCCCAGCACCTATATTCTGATTCTGATTCACCTATATTCCCAACTACCAGTCATAATAGGAGATTAAGCAAAAGTATTGATCTCTGAATGCAAATAATTCATCTACCAAGAAAAAAATGACACGGGGGCCTGTATCAGTCAGGTTACTCATAGACTCAAAATAGCACCCCCAAAATGAGTATTGAAAAGAGGTTAAGAGGTAGGTAATTTACAAAAGTGTGGCCTGTGATAAGGGGAATCCAATAAGAAATAAGGAGCTACCCTGAGTCCAGGAACAGTGGGAAGCAACTACTATCCCCAAGTGTGAAAGGACAAGAATAGGAGCAGTTCCAAGAACCTACTTGTTACACTTTATTAATACTAGTTAAGCCTAGTAGGAGCTCTGATTCTCTGTAGAGAAGATTTCAACAACTGCCCATGCATTGCTCAGCAGGGAGGTTTCCATAGGAATAAATACATCAATTTTACCTTCCTCCCACCTTCTGATATGATGCCTTCCATTGTTTAAATCCAACTACTGGAAGCCGGAGGGGAAAAAAAAGCATATTTTTGCAGTCCATAAAAGCACCCTCCTGGGGCATACATCAGGATGAAGGGTAAAAGTGCATCCAGAGAGACAAATGGAGAATATCCAGCACAGAAGCCAACACAATGAGACAGAAACAGTAGGCATAGAAAGCAGAGATCTTAAACTGGCAAAGGAGAATGGAGCCCTCTAAGAGGGAGGTCTCTAAGGAAAAGGGGCTGGGGAGAGAATTTGATGTAATCTATGGTATGGATGAGGGCTTGAAAAACTCAAGACTGTGTGTATTTCTGCTCAATGATGCAAATAAACAAAGAATGAGACATAAAACATTTACAGGAGAAAAAGAAACAGAAAAAGCTATAGAAGAAAGGCAGCTTAAATTTGAAGTAAGCTAAAACACGGCATGAGTTTGAGTAAATGACAGAAAAATTCTTCCGAACTTGACACTGCGATTATTCTTTTTTGGATGACACTAAATCCTGACTGTAAGCTTAAAGGAAAAACATACCCTCATAGTGCATTATTTGGCTCGCTAAGCAATTTTTTAACAGCTTAGAATGTCATGAATGTTATTTGTTGGCCTTCAATGCTAAGAATTTACCTCTTTGTGATTCATTCTAGTTTATAGATTAGAATGTAAATGTTATAAAATTAAAAAAAAAAAATTGGGGATGGGGTGGCAGAGGGAGAGAGAGAATCCTAAGAGATCTTTTAAGATCTGTTAAGATCTGAGATCATGACCTGAGCTGAAATCAAGAGTCAGACGCTTAACCAACTGGGGCGCCTGGCAAGTTCAGTCACAAGAGTGTGGGACTCTTCATCTTGGGGTCGTGAGTTCCAGCCCCATGCTGGGTACAGAGATTACTAAAAAAAATAAATAAAAACTTTTAAAAAATTAAAAGAAAAAATAAATTTAAGAAAATAAAAGCAGAACCGATACATATAGGGAGACAAAAATGGGGCAAAAAGGTGGCACAAAGGAGGAAAGGGATAATGTTCTCACCTTACAAAGTTGTTGACAAAAAATATATATACATGTTTTCTTTAGGCACTAAAATAAGAAATAGGGATTAGGTATATAATTTGAAGTTGCAGGGTGACCAGTGGAGGAACTTCGAGAGATACTAGTTTCAAGGAGAGAAAGAAGGGATGGCAGAAGGGAGAAAGGAATGGAAGTGACAAGAATAGTACAAAAATACACTAAGTCATCCTTAGAACAGCCAAAAAGAAATCAGAAAAATTAAAATGATAAATAATTAAAAATAGTAAAAACAGGGCGACCTGGCTGGCTCAGTTGGGGGAGCGTGTGGCTCTTGACCTTGGGGTCATGAGTCTGAGCCCCACGTTGGGTGTGGAGATTACTTAAAAATAAAATCTTAGGGGCGCCTGGGTGGCTCAGTCGTTAAGCATCTGCCTTTGGCTCAGGTCATGATCCCGGGGTCCTGGGATTGAGCCCCGCATCAGCATCCTGCTCAGCGGGAAGCCTGCTTCTCCCTTTCCCACTCCCCTTGCTTGTGTTCCCTCTCTCAATGTGTCTCTCTCTGTCAAATAAATAAATAAAATCTTTAAGAAATAAAAAAATAAAAATCTTAAATTTTTTTTAATTAAAAAATCGTAAAAACAAAAAATAGTAAGAAATTATTGCCTCTGGAGAATGGCATGAGGTGTGTGAGGGGGTAGAAAAGATGATGGTATCAGCCAGACTCCAATCAGGAGAAACACCCCAGTAATTTGAAGATGGCAAGTTAAAGTGATACTAACTATAACATAGGGTTGAAGTAACAAAAGACTGACTAGTAAGAACTCCAGAGAAGTCTAAAGAACAAAGGACTAACAGATGAAAAAGAGCAGCCACGAAGTCTAGGGCTGAGCTAGAGTACTTAAGGAAAGTGCTTGCCTTGCCCAGAGCTGAGATCCAGACCTGGCAGGAGAAGGCAGAGTTGTGGCTCACTGGATGACAGAGGAGTCATGGTGGGGCCATGTCATGGAATTTTCTGGAAATCCGTCATCTGGAGTTGGCTGGAAATCTACCCTCTGAGATGCCAGAAAAGCCATTCATAGGAAAGTCATTTACAAAGAGACACCAAATCTAGGAACTTGCTACAAAGCTGCCAGTAGAGACATCCAAGGAAGCTGTGGGCCCCTACATGTTGCAGGAGCTGTGCACAGCCCCCGAGCCCGCAGCTGGGGAAGGCTGCTTCTGCTGTTAGCTCTGACCCCCCGACAGAAGCCATCCAGGCTGCAGGAGCTGACTGGAGGCGCAGACAGGAATCAGTAAGAGAAATCTCTTCCCCTTCCAGTTCCCTTCTAGCACTGTCTAATGGGAAAGTTGGACAGGGTCCTTGATGCAAAGGGGAAATGCTCAGAGGGTCCACGCTCATTCGCAGAGCAGGCTTTGAGGGTGGACTTGGAAATGAGCGGCGATAAATCGGTAACTGCTCCACCATAATCATGATTTTTCTTTATACAATTTGATGTTAACTATGGGTGCGTCTTATTTTGATAAAATTTTATTTTCCAAAATCATGTAACCGCAATGAAATTCCTTGATTTTCATGCCTACCTATAGAGTATTTCCTTTCAGATATCCCATAGATACGTTAAATTCAGACCATGAGCCATCCTTTTCCACCGCTCCCCTCCAGAAATCTTGTTTCTGCTTCTCTTCCCGTCTCCTTTATCTCCCCTAGGAGCCCTATCTCAGAAAAATAGGAGTTAATTTAGACACCCCCTACAGAGTTCCACACACTGCCCCCCACACAGAAATATACCCACCCCCTACACCCAGTTTGTCACTAAGTAAAATCATTCAATGTTCTTATCTCTCTAAATTGTTCCCTTCTTTGCTTTACTACTACCTTACTTCAAGTCCTCATTATCCTAATAGCCTCTTAATGGTCTCTCTCTCATCACTCCCATACACCAATCTATATTTCACACTGCGGCCAGGGCGGGCGCTTTGCTAAATTCACATCTTTTGCTATCTCTCAGCCTTCCCTGAAATTCATCAATCCATCACCCTCTCTTGCTTGCAGAATGAAATCCAAATCCCTTAGCTTGGAACACAAAGGCCTCCAGGATATGCCTTCTTGTCCAGCCTCACTCTCAACATACCCTTATGCTCTGATCACACCAAATTTCAGGCATTTCTCTGACAGAGCAAGTTTTTATACGTGGCAATCAGACATAATGCAATCGATTAATTATGAAACCTACTTTGTACTGTGTAAACTACTATTGATCATAAATCAATCTCTCCCAGGAATTAATAGCTCACTAGTAGAGGGAGAAAGAAAAAAAAAAAATTCATGCAGACAAAGCATGTTAATGCTACTTTGAGCACATGGTCGGATAATCTGCCAACATTTTTCTTTGGACCTGTAATCCTGGGCTCTCTTCCTCACCTTGGGCACCTGTAATAAATGTGAGGTCAGGACTCAGCATCAGAAGGAACTGAGGCTGCCTGGACCAAAGGGTAAAAAAGAAAACATTTAGTTTTGATTTTTCTAATTTTGATGTTTTTGTTGTTTATAATATAAAAAATAAAAATTAACCCTATAACAATAGAGATATATTTATCACTGAAATTTCTGCAGAAGAAAAAAAAAACTCCCATTACAATCTTGTAACCCTCTAGCCTCTTCCCTGTCTTGCTCCACTGAAGTATAACATGTTTTATAATGTGACTTTTTAATAATAGGATGTTTTTTAGGAGAGCAACCAAACAGACTCTGTTTCCTCTGTCTGGCTAACGTCTTCTGGTCCTTCCTGACTTAACAAAAATATCATCATCACCTTTGGAAAGTTTTTCTGCTTCTTTCAGCCTAAATCCAGTGTTCTTTATTCTTGCTGCCACAGCACTCAACACAAATTTCTTCTGTTGAACTTAGCACTCTATGTTCCAATTGTTTCTTTTTTCTTTTTTTAAAGACTTTTTATTTATTTATTTGACAGAGAGAGAGAGATCACAAGTAGGCAGAGAGGCAGGAAGAAAGGGGGAAGCAGGCTCCCCGCTGAGCAGAAAGCCCGATGCGGTGCTCGATCCCAGGACCCTGAGATCAAGACCTGAGCCGAAGGCAGAGGCTTTAACCCACTGAGCCACCCAGATGCCCCCCAATTTTTTTTTAATGCTCTTTCTCTCCTGCCTGTTTAAAGTGGGACCTTGAGAGCAGAAGCCTTCCTTCATCTGTGTATCACTGGGGCCCTAAGTGGTGCTTCGTGCACAATGTGTTGACAATACATGTTTGTTAAAAAGAAGTGACTGACTGTATGATAGCTATTAACTGATTGTACAATTGCTATTATTCTTTTTTTATAATTTTTTTTATTTATTTGACAGAGACAGAGAGATCACAAGTAGGCAGAGGCAGGCAGAGAGAGCGGGGGAAGCAGGCTCCCTGCTGAGCAGAGAGCCCGATGTGGGGCTCGATTCCAGGACCCTGAGATCATGACCTGAGCTGAAGGCAGAGGTTTTAGCCCACTAAGCCACCCAGCCACCCACTATTCTTCTTTATTTGCAAATTGTAAATGGTTTGGGAGCCACTTCCTGCAAATCTTCCCAAGGGCTTCAAACTTCCAAGCTATAATAATTTTCTCCCAGCATTTATTACTGTAATTGACATGCAAATTGGGACACCATCTTATGGAAATTTTTATTTATTTCCCATCCAGGGAGCTGGACTACCCTTAAACCGTTATCCATCCTGCTTAATAAAAAAGATTAGCTGGCACTGTCCCCTAAGATCTGACTCTCTTGCCAAACTGGAAAGACATTTAGAAATCAATAACTCATAAAACATGCTAATAGCTTCAAATAAGTTTCTTTAGAACTGTACAATTAGTGAAAGTCCCTGGATAACATGTACTCTATCCAGCCTCTCCCACACACGTCAAACATTAAATCACCAACAGTGTATATTTATTCATTCATTTGCTTATCCATGATTCATACTCCAACTTCCTTAAAATAATATGATAAGAGTGATTAGCTAGGAATACCACTAATAGCTATATTTCAGGGACCTTACGATTCGTGGGTGTGTGACCAGCTAATAGTAGCTCGGGTCTAAATCAGCAGTTTAGTTCTATATTTGCTTCCCTTGGCCTTTGTATCAGCAATTTTTCAAGAACAGTTTGTGGACCGAGAATACTGTGATATCACATGGCTGTGTGTAGAAAGTATGGAGTGACTCCGTGTGAGATTGTATGTACAGAAAACAAAGAGAATTCATTCACTGCTTTCCTATATGACCAAATGACTAGGAAGAGCATTCAAGAGCAAAATGTTATAGAGATAGTAGTTTTACTTTTTGAAAATCAATGACTCTAGCAAACTGCACACTTAAAATGAATGCATTATCTTGTATGTAAATTATGCCTCAATACCTTGAACAAAATCAATATATGTAGTGACAGAAAGTAGATTAGTGGTTTCATAGGGCTAGGGAGGTCAGGATGTTATAAAGGGGCATGTTCTCTATCTTGACTATGGCTGGTGATTATTTGGGCGGATATATTGCCAAAACTTACCAATATAAAAAAGGGTTTATTTAATTTTATGTAAATTATACCTCAATAAAGTTGAGTAAAAAAAATCAATGGCTAAGCAAAGCAAAATTGTTTTTTATTCAAGCTGCACTACGTTCCTATCTTAAAGATTTATAATAAGTTAATGGTAAGTACTATATCTTTATGGTTACTTTTCTTTGGCAGATAGCTCACACACAAAAATTATTCATGTAGATCTCATTAAATGAGTAACATCACAAAATGTCTTTCTCTGTGAAGAGAAATTATTAATTTTCAATAATGTAAGGTGAGTGAATTACACATGTATATTAAAATGTTTATAACATTTCATATATATAATGACTTACCATCTAGTTGTTAGGCCCGCTCTAAAAAAAAATGCAAATAGCTGATAAACTCATGAATTCACAATACAGTTCGCCCTATGTTATATTTAGGTGGAGGAATTGTCACTTCAGAATGGAAGAATTTGAAAGCAGCTACCATCAATTAGATGCTCTCTGAAGAAGAAAAGCCACCCCCCTCCCCCAAGGTGATGGCAAAGTGCTGTCATCACTGGGTATACAAGGCACATTGTAGTGGAGACCTCTCATGCACGGCCTCCTACCACCTTTGGAATATCTTCCACATTTTATGAGTTTCTCCACTGTGAGCTTTAGCTTCCCAAGAGAAAATCCAGAAAACCCATCCCCTCCCCCCCCTGCCCCCATCCTTAGCAACTGGGATGCAAGCGGATAACCTTAGTTCCAGCAAGCAGGTGCATCCACGTGAGGTTTCAATTCACAGCGTGAGGAAACAGGCTAAGTGTTGAGTATCTATCTTCCCAGTACAAGTGGCAGCTGAGGATCTTGCTTTATTTATGTTTTTTTAAAGATTTTATTTATTTATTTGACAGAGAGAAAGATCACAAGTAGGCAGAGAGGCAGGCAAAAGAGAGAGGGGGAAGTAGGCTCCCCGCCGAACAGAGAGCCTGATGCAGGGCTCGATCCCAGGACCCTGAGACCATGACCTGAGCCGAAGGCAGAGGCTTTAACCCACTGAGCCACCCAGGCGCCCCGAGGATTTTGCTTTAAAGGGGTAGCCGCAGAAGTGGCAATAAAGTCGAGTGCCTGGCATCTAGCACAATTTGAGAGAAGAGGAGTTCCTGGCAGCTGAAGGCTGGCTTGTGGCAGCAGTGACAGTGACAGTTCCCACACGGGCAAGTCCTGCAGCATGCTTCCAGGGTCTGGATGTGGTTCCTGCTAATTTCACCTGACGACGAGGATTCAGTGAGCTACCTGATTTTCTCTACTAAAATCTTTGCTAGCTTAAATGAGCTGGAATGGATTCTGCTTGCCACTTTGACCAGTATGCACACTTACACAGAGGTTTCATAAGGAAGGAGTACCCCCAGTCTTGGAAGCTTCCTAGGAAGTTGAGATCATATGGAGAAAATTCTACCCCAGTTTACTCTGAAAAGTCAACTTTACTACAGTGGCCATAGAGTGGAAACGATCGCACAAGCTCTTCCAGGGAGATACCTGCCCTATCCCTAAGTGGGCGGTCTTAGTATTTATCCATTAGGCTAGATTCTTTTTATTGGTAGACTATCCCAGTACTCTGGGGCACACATTGAACCCCAATGATATGTGTAATGATTACAAATTGTGTCCTTCATGACTTGCCCAATTCTATTCTCTCTCTCTGAGTGATCCCATCAAGGCCCAGGTTTTTAAATATTATCTATACACTGATTGCTCCCATTTCTATCCAGTGTGATCTCTCCTCTCAAGTTCAGACTCACACAAAACTGACTACCTGCTACTATCTCCACTTGGATATCTAATAGTTATCTAATAGTAACTAAAATTTAACCCGGCCATTTCTTAGATAGGACACTAAAAGCAAAAGTGACTGAAGAAGAAAATAAATTAGGCTATATCAAAATTTAAAACCTTTGTGTTCCAAACAATACCATCATGAAAGCGAAAATCCAGTTCAAAGAAAGAGAAAAAATATTTGCAAATCATTACCTGACAAGGGGGTTTATATCTGGAATATATAAAGAAGCAGTACAACTCAACAATAAAAGGAACAATAGGGTGCCTAGGCAGCTCAGTCAGTTAAGTGGCTGCCTTCAGCTCGGGTCATGATGCCAGGGTCCTGGGATTGAGTCCCACATCGGGCTCCCTGCTCAGTGAGGAGCCTGCTTCTCCCTCTGACCCTCCCCCCTGCTCATGTGCTCTCTCTCTCTCTCTCTCTTATTCTCTCACTTGCTTTCAGATAAATAATTTTTTTAAAAAGATTAAAAAAAAAAGGAGCAATAACCCAACTAAAAAGTGGGCAAGAGATTTGAACAGACATGTCTCCAAAGATATACAAATGGGCAATAAGCGCACGAAAAGACACTCAACATTCTTAGTGATTAGGAAAACAGACTCAAGCCACAGTGAGGTAACACTTCATACCCACGAGGACAGCTACAATGAAAAACAAAGACGATAACAAGGGTTGAAAAGGGTGTAGTGGAATTAGAACCCTTATTCATTGTTGGTGGGAATGTAAAATAGCACAGCCACTTTCAAAAATAGTTTGGCAATTTCTCAAAATAGACATAGAGTTACTACATAACTCAGCAATTCCACTCCTGGTTATATGCTGAAAAAATGAAAATATATGTCCCAATAAAAACTTACATATATTCATAGCAGCATTGTTTATAATAGCCAATTTGTAGAAACAAATGTTCATAAGCTGATGAATGAATAAACGAAGTGTGGTATAGCTCTATGGTGGAATATTATTTAGCAATAAAAAGGACTAAAGTACTGATGGATAAGATTAAGTTAAATAAAAGAATCCACTCAAAAAAGACAACATGTTGTAGCATTCCTTAACATGAAATGCCAAGACTGGAGAAATCTATAGAAACAGAAAGTAGGTTAGTGGTTGCCTAGGGCCAGGAAAATAGATACAGATTTCTTTTTGAAGTGATAAAATGTTCTTAATTTAGATTGTGATGATGATTGCCTGGCTCTGTGAATATACTAAAAAATCCTTGAATTGAACACTTTAAAAGTGTGTGAATTTTATGCCATGTGAATCATATCTTGATACAGATGTTAAAAACAAAACAAAACAAAACATCGGGGCACCTAGGTGGCTCAATTGTTAAGTGTCTGCCTTCAGCTCAGGTCATAATCCCAGGGTACTGGGATCGAGCCCCGCATTGGGCTCCCTGCTCAGCAGAAGCCTGCTTCTCCCTCTCCCACTCCCCCTGCTTGTGTTCCCTCTCTCACTGCATCCCTCTCTGTCAAATAAACAAATACAATCTTTAAAACAAAAACAAAACAAAACCTAACAGAGCTAAAACTAAACTTGTAACTTCTTACTCCCTCAAACCCAAGCCTGTTTCTCTCCCAATTTTTCCCCCTACGTTTGTCCAGGACAAAACATAGAAGTTATCCTTAATTCTTCTTTATACATTTGCTACATTCAATCTGTCCACGAATCCACTTGTCATTACCGCAAAATCTATCCCAATTCTGACAACTTCACTCCTTCCCAGCTCTCATCCAGGTCACCATAATCTGTGTTCCAGTGAAAATGTGCTCTAACTGGTGTTTCAGCTTCTATATTTACCTCTCTCTGTTTCCTCATTATAGCTAGCCAACTTTTTTAAAACTGTGAATCTCCTTCTGCACAGCAAGGGAAACAATCAACGAAACTAAAAGGCAGCCTATGAAATGGGAAAAGATATTTGCAAATGACATATCTGATAAAGGGTTAGTATCCAAAATCTATAAAGACCTTATCAAACTCAACACCCCCAAAAAATAAATAATCCAGTTAAGAAATGGGCAGAAGACATGATTAGACATTTCTTCAAAGAAAACATCCAGATGGCTAACAGACACATGAAAAATGCTCAACATCACTCATCAGGAAAATACAAATTAAAACTACAGTGAGAAATGAAAACCTCACACTTGTTGGAATGGCTAACACAGAAACACAGATGTTGGCAAGGATGTGGAGAAAGGGAAACCCTCTTACACTGTTGGTGGGAATGCAACCAACTCTGGTGCAGCCACTCTGGGGAACAGTAGGGAGCTTCCTCAAAAAGTTGAAAATAGAGCTACCCTACGACCCGGCAATGGCACTGCTGGGTATTCACCCAAAGGATACAAAAATACAGATTCAAAGGGGCACAGGCACCCCGATGTTTATAGCAGCATTAGCAACAATAGCCATGTTATGGAAAGAGCCCAAATGTCTATTGACAGATGAGTGGATAAAGAGGCACTAGGTATATACAATGGAATATTACGCAGTCATCAAAAAAGAAATCTTGCCATTTGCAATGACGTGGATAAAACTAGAGGGTATGATGCTAAGCAAAATAAGTCAGAGAAAGACAAAAAATATCATATGACTTCACTCATATGTGGAATTCAAGAAACAAATCAGATGAACATATGGGAAAGGAGAAAAAAGAGAAAGAAGCAAAACATAAGACAGATTGTTAACTATAGAGAACAAACTGAGGGTTGCTGGAGGGTTGCTCACAGAGATGAATTAGGAGGGCACTTGTTGTGATGAATGCTGGGTGTTATATGTAAGTGATGAATCACTAAATTCTACTCCTGAAACCAATATTACAGTATGTGTTAACTAACTAGAATTTAAATAAAAACTTTGGGTGCCTGGGTGGCTTAGCACGTTAAGTGTCTGACTCTTGGTTTCAGCTTAGGTCATGATCTCCCTGTCGGGGAATTGAGCCCCACATGAGGCTCCACACGCAGGCAGGAATCTGCTTGTCCCTCTCCCTCCGCTCCTTACCCCACTCGTGGGCATGCACATGCATGCACTCTCTCTGTCTCTTTTTCAAATAAATAAAATTTTTTAAAAATAAAAACTTGAGGGACACTTGGGTGGCTTAGTTGGTTGAGCATCTGCCTTCAGCTCAGGTTATGATCCCAGGGTCCTGGGATCAAATCCTGCATCAGGCTCCCTGCTCAGTGGGGAGTCTGCTTCTCCCTCTGCCTTCTGCTCCCCCTGGTTATGGGGTCCCTCTCTCTTTCTCTCTCTCTGGAAAATAAATAAATAAATAAACAAATAAAGTTTTGGGATGCCTGGGTGGCTCAGTCGGTTAAGCGTCTGCCTTTGGCTCAGGTCATGATCCTGGGGTCCTGGGATCGAGTCCCAAATCAGGCTCCTTGCTCAGCAGGAAGCCTGCTTCTCCCTCTGCCTGCCACTCCCCCTGCTTATGTTCTCTCTCTCTCTCTCTCTGTGACAAATAAATAAAATTTAAAAGTTTTTAAAAATAATGTTTAAAAAATAAAAAAATTGAAGCATAAAAAAATAAAAATAAATAAAAATAAAAACTGTGAATCAGATCCTATCATCCACTACTTAAAACTCTCCAAAGAATGTCTATCGTGCCTGAATAAAACTCAATCTCTTTTCCAAAGCCCACCAGTCCCTACAGAATCTGCTTGCCTTCATCAGCAAATTCACTGCATGCCTCTGAACTGTCTTCTTCTTCTCCTTTATGTAGAACAGATTTGTTTCTGTCTCATGACCCTTGCATTTACTATTCCTTCAGACTCTCATGACTAATTCACGTCATCTGTCTGGTCTCAGCTCAAAAGTCTGGTCTCAGCTCAAAACGCTACTTTCTAAAGTAGCATTGCCTTGAAGTAACTCTATGCTGTTATCCCGCTTTATTTTCTTAATAGCACTTATAATTATCTGAGGTTAACTCAACAATTTCTATTACTTATTGTGGCAAATAGCACATAAAATTTACTATCTTCACCATTTTTAAGTGAATAGTACAATAGCGTTAACTATATGTACATTGTTGCACAACAAACCTCTAGAACATTTTCCTCTTGGGAAAGTGAAACTCTATACTCATTGAATAACAACTTCCCTTTCCCCCTCTCCCCAACCCCTGGCAACTGCCATCCTCCTTCATGTTTCTCTGAATTTGACTACCCTGGGTACCTCATATAAATGGAAGCATGCCATATTTGTCTTACTGTGATTGACTCATTTCACTTAGCATTGTGTCCTCAAGGTTCTTTCATTTTGTAGCATGTGGTCATATTCCCTTCCTTTTTAAGGCTGAGTGATATTTCTTTGTGTATCTGTACCAAATGGTGTTTATTTCTTTGTTCATCTGGTTATTATCTGTTCCCCCACTAGGTTACAATCTACAAGCTTACGAGCTTCATGAGAGCAGAGACATTGTCTACTTTGTCCATTGCCATATCCCCTGCACATAGAACAGTTATAAGACGTTCCATAGAGGTGGCAAGACAGGAGTTGAAACCTGGAGCATATGATTAAATAGGGAAGCAGAAGTCCCCAAGAACAAAAAGCAGGTAAGTTGACAAAGATGTTGAAGTGAATATGGCCTGCTTGTGGACAAAGAGATTTGTGTGATTAAATAATAGAGATTAGCGGAAAATAATTTGATATAGGTAATTACAGCTAAAGTCTCATGATCGGGAATATCAGTTTGAGTCTCTAGATTTTATCCTGGAGACAATACAACAATGAAAAGTTTTGCAGGGAAATGCATTAGTAAATATCATTTACTAAGCATCTAACATATGCTACATACTCTTGCATACATTAATTCATTTAAAACTTACAATCCTACTATTACCTTTATTTCCCTGAAGAATATTTTAGGTAAGCAATTAATTAGTGAGGACAATTCAGATAAGAGCAGTAAGAGTGCAAGTCTTTAACTATTTAAGTTTAATTTTTCTTTCTTTTTTTTTAAAGATTTTATTTATTTATTTGACAGAGAGAGCGAGAGAGCACAAGCAGGGGGAGCAGTAGAGGGAGAGGGAGAAGCAGGCTCCCCGCCAAGCAGGGAGCCCGATGCGGGACTCTATCCCAGGACCCTGGGATCATGACCTGAGCTGAAAGCAGATGCTTAACCATCTGAGCCACCCAGGCGCCCCTATATATTTAACTTTTCAAAGGAAAATTACTAAGACAAGGCAACAGACTATGAACAGAGAAAGAAACAAGGAAAAATTATTCCAAAATTTATTACCAGGATGTCAATTGATTGGGAGGGTGCAAAGTGGGTTGGTAGAAGAGAGGAAAAATTTGGCAGAACATCTAAGTAGAGAAGCTTGTAGATATGCAAAAAATGTGGCCAAAAAAAATGTATTCACAAAAGATCAAAGCTGGAGATGGAGAATTTGGGTAATTTCCTCCCACAGGAGGAATAAATGAATAAATAAATAAATGACTTAAATAAATGAATAAATGACTTAACAATATTAAAATGTTGCCTTCTTCTTGTTTGATTTTTATAACAAAAGCAAACTCCACCATACTCAAAATGATTCCACAAAATTCTAAGCGAGGCTTAACTTTAGGCTCAGCCTCCTAAGCCAACCGGTGTGAGACACCCACAGAGGAAGGAATTCAACCAGAGTGAGATCACATAATCGTGGAGGAAGTAGGAGAAGGATGGTGTGGTTTTAAATTATTGCTTTACAAAGCCACGCTTTACAAAGCCCTGAGATTACTTTTAAATTTCCCAAAACCAAACAAAGCAGAAATGTTCAGGTGTCCCACAAGCCATTCTGTTACTGAAACCTTCAGTGGTATTGCAAAAACTTCAGACCCTGAAGTCTAAAAAGAGTTATCTTTTTATTGTTTTGATCATCATTACTTTTCTTCATTAAGTCTTTTTTATATCTACTACCACTGGGACATTGTTTTATGCTCGCATTCACATCCAGTTAAATGCTAATTATTCTTCAACACCATCTTTCCAATTTTCCTCCCTAAATTATTACACTACTGCACTAGAGAACGTGAGATTTCAAGGAAGCTGTCAAAAGGCTTAACAGCATCGGATAAAGATAAAGAACAAGCTTTGCTGAATTTGGCTTCCCACTGGGTTTTCCCCAAGTTAAACTTTGGGTTTTATGTGAATATATCTGAATACATTGAACTTTCAATATTTTTTACCTATTTATTATTTACTGGTATAATCAGTGTGAGAGTGTACATACACACACATAATGTACACTTTTCATTCACTCTTTAATTAATTTATTCAACATTTCTGGAATCCCTTTCTGTGCACTAGGCACTGCATTAAATGTTATTCCAGAAACCTTGTTCTTCCTTATATTATTATCTAATTTAGAGTTAATCATTGTTCAATATTCCTATATATTTTCTTCCCAAACCTAGTTTTGCTACTAAAAATGTTAAGACATTAACCCATCTGTGATTCTTAGGGATGTTCTATTAAAATTTTGTTGTCTTGCCAGAGTTGATTTCCCTTCCATTTAATAAGCACTTACCAAGTGTCAGGTACAGGGCGTAGGGCAGACTAATTTCAAAGTGTGGGGTGTTCAACAGCTGAAAGCAACACTATTCCAACAATGTGTTCATATAGGCCATATTACAGGCTGGCCCTAATCTACCCTTTCAACCACATCTTTATCCTCTACACACTCAGGGATCTCTATTTCAGCCATATAGAACTATTTCCCAAATTGAGTTCATAGGGGAGACTTGAAGCTTTAGATCTTGTATTCAAACTCAAAAAGGACAAGACCTTTAAATCTTGTATTTAAGATTGTCTCTATTTCTTTTCTTTTCTTTTCTTTTAAGTAAGCTTTATGCCTAATGTAGGGCTTGAACTCATGACCCTGAGATCCAGAGTCATATGCTCTACCAACTGAGCCAGCCTGGGGCCCTTCTATTTCTGATTCAAATTAAATGAAAGTTAATATCTAAGACCTATCATGTATTCCAGAAAAAAAATACAGAGAAATCACAGAATGATAATTTCGTATAGACATTTAAGCAGGAAAATTGTAGAAATTTCTTCTCGGTAGGGAAAAAAATAAAAATTTTAATTATTTTTCACAAGTTCAGGATCCAAATAGTACCTAACTCACAACAAGTTCTAATGAATAGCACATAATCGTGATGCAAATATTTGAGAGGACATTTGTCCATCATAACAATATTTTTGTAACAGAACCAAATATTTAAACGAGACAAATTATTTCATACTGATATGTGTGTATAATGGGGGCAGGACAGGAGAGCAAATAGGAAGGCTGGCTCTGGAGTATGACAGTCCTGAGAAAGAATCTCTGGCTGTCACTGACTAGCTGGATGACCTCCAAAATCTTAAAGTCTCAAAGTCCCAGTTTCCTAATCTTTAAAGGTATAACCATACAGTGGTCAGGAAAATTAAATAAGAGTGTAACAGGATGAATAGCACATGCAAAGTATTCCATCAATGTTACCAAATGTTCTGTTTTTGTATCTTCACTAAGAGTATTTCAGTTTAATCAATTAACCTGATAACTTGCTTTCAGGGAGAACGTTCCTTCTAAATGAGCAGTGTCACATGTTCAGCTTTAGGGAAGAAATGGAACAACGGTGTCAATATTGAGTAAGAGAGACTTGTTTCTTCTCTCAAAAATGGGATATATTAAAACCTCATATATTGTAGGGCTGCCTGGGTGGCTCAGTCGGTTAAGCGGCTGCCTTCGGCTCAGGTCATGATCCCGGGGTCCTGGGATCGAGTCCAGCATCGGTCTCTTTGCTCAGTGGGGAGCCTGCCTCTCTCTCTGCCTCTGCCTGCCACTCTGCCTGCTTGTGCTCTCTATCTCTCTGTCAAATAAATAAATAAAATCTTTAAAAAAAAAAAAACCTCATATATTGAGATTTTAAACTCTTCATTAGATATATCTGACATGTCATTGACTATTTTATCCCTGGATATAATTGTACTTTTCTGCCAGATTTGCCCCTGGGTAGAGGGAAGGAGCTCAAGTATAAGCGCCATAGTATTTTCAGGGTGTTTGCGTTATGGTTCAGAGTTTACCGTATTTATTTGTGTTGGGTGCTGTTATTCAGATGACATCTAGGGTAAAGAAGGCTGGTCTCTAATGAAAGAACCTTCTTGGCGTGCCTGGGGGGTTCAGTCGGTTAAGCATCCACCTTCGGCTCGTGATCTCAGGGTCCTGGGATCGAGCCCCACATGGGGCTCCCTGCTCAGCAATAACTCTGCTTCTCCCACTGCCCCTCCTCCCCGCTCGTGCTTCCCCTCTCTTTCTTCTCTCAAATAAATAAATAAAATCCCGGAAGGAAGGAAGGAAGGAAGGAAGGAAGGAAGGAAGGAAGGAAGATCTTTTCTTTACCTTTTTGCCTCACCCTTATCTATCCCTCCTCCCCCATCAGGTTGCATGTTTACTGACTGGTCCATCACTAAGGATGAAATTTCTACTAACTCCATATGCTTTCTCATCCCCTTTTTCTCTGAAGAGAGCAAGTAAGATCTTTTGTTAAAAGAGTAAAAATTCAAGACTGTGGTTTGGCTTTGGAAGTAGAAACAGATAGAGGGGCCTTACTTTAAGTCTACTTCAGTATACCTGGTATGATAGTCCATTAAATACTAAAAACTATTGATTGAATGTCTATTATTAAAATGGCATCATGGGGGTGCCTGAGTGGCTCAGTGAGTTAAAGCCTCTGTCTTCAGCTCAGGTCATGATCTCAGGGTCCTGGGATCGAGCCCCACATTGGGTTCTCTGCTCAGCGGGGAGCCTGCTTCCCCCTCTC
>CM052899.1:116357232-116395394 GCA_028534135.1 Potos flavus
CAGATGGTTAATGTTATGCGTCAGCTCTAGGCTATTTTTGGATGAGATTAACATTTAAATCAATGAACTGTGAGTAAACAGATTGCCCTCCAATTGGCTTCATCTAATCTAAATAGAACAAAAAGACCCACCTCCGCAAGCCAGAGGGAATTCTCCGGCAGATTGTTTTTGGACTTGATCTGTACTCTCATGTCTCCTGGGTCTTCATCCTGCCAGCCTTTGGACAAGAACTGGAACTTTCAGGAGTCTCTGTCTGTTGGTCCACACTGCAGATTTGTATTTACCAGTCTCCGTAATCACGTAAGTGAAGCCTTATAATAAATATCTTTGTCTAGGTAGACACATGTTATTGCTTCTGTATCTCTGGAGAACTTTGACTAGTACAATTATACAAGCCTGAGAATCTAAATCAATGGTAAGGGGTGCCTGGGTGGCTCAGTCATTAAGTGTCTGCCTTCGGCTCAGGTCATAATCCCAGGGTCCTGGGATCGAGCCTCACATCAGTCTCCCTGCTCAGTGGGAAGCCTGCTTCTCCTTCTCCCACTCCCCATGCTTGTGTTCCCTCTCTCGCTGTCTCTCTCTGTCAAATAAATAAATAAAATCTTTTAAAAAAATCAATCAATCAATGGTAAAAAAAAAAAAAAAATAGGGCACTAACATCCTCACTTGAAATATAAGATCCTTGAGGGCAAGGATCAACATTCAAGTATTGACCATGCAACAAATACCCAGTAAATGCTCAAAGAGTAAATTAACCAATCAGTATATTTTATCACAACCATGTAAATACGGGGCCATTTCTTTAAAGTGCATGTGAACTGATAACATGCATTAGGCAAGCCTTAGGATTATCATGTTAAAAAGGTGACGATGAAGACGTGGTCAAATCCGCAGCGATGCCAGATGGCTGATAGAGAATATGAGCTGCCCTAAATGACATCCTAGGGAACAAAATGTCCCAAAGGAAATAGAAAACTAGGGAATGGATGAATCACATCTGCCGTTGTCATGGATACCGTTCATCTTATCCGTTGTGAACTTGAAAACTGAAAGCACTACAGAACAGAGTGGCTAGCTGTCTAATTGAGGCCTCATCTGTTACTAACAAAGTCCAATAGAATCCTCCTTAATGTTTAATGAGTATTCCACGTATAGTTGGCCTCGTGCAAATTCTGCAAAATGTACACAGTTTCTATTCTCTTGTTCAGTTGTTCTCTACTCTGGGGCTCATGAGAATCATCTGGAGAACTTTAAAAAATATCTTTGATAGAAGCGCATCTCCAGATATTCTGACTTGGCGGTAATGGGCGGTATCCAAATATGGGTATTTTTAAAAGGTCCCCAGATGATACTAATATTATGCATCTGGGGTTAAGAACTGGGACTCCTAACTCCTACACTCTCAGAAAGGCACAGAAACACATGTAACATACACACACATAAACACTTTCACATATTAACATTCTTCATAATCCTTCACATCTCCAACTCAAGTATTCAGGGAATGATTAGCCATGACAATTACGCTTAATGCTTGTGATATTATAATTATTTGTATTTGATCCTCCTTCACGGTTCCAGCTCCCAGCTTCTAAAACCTTTGGAATTTCCTCTGACAAGTGCCATAAAGGTGTCTTTTGTTATTTTAATGAGGTGACTTTTGGAAAGCCCTTAGGGTCACCTAAGGATGGGTGGGGGCTGGTTGCCAGGGGAACCAACCAGGTGATGAGAAAGCAGGAAAGTTCAGCACCAGCCTGTCCCTCCCACCCCTCACCCCCACCCTCTGCCCCACAAGGAGGAGGGAGAGGGGACTGGGCTTGAATCAGCCAGTGGCCAGTAACTTAGTCAATCATGACTAGGTAATGAAGGCTCATTAAAAATCCAAAAGGGCCGTTTAGAGGGTTTCCAAGATGGTGAACATGTAGAAATGTGGGGAGGGTGGTGCCCTGGAGAGGGCATGGAAGCGCCACATCCTTTCCCACACCTTACCCTATGTATCTCTTAATCTAGCTGTTGATTCATATCCTTTATCATATCCTTTAGTAAGCTGGTAAACTAGGTGTTTCCCCAAGTTCTGTGAGCACTCTAACAAATTAATCGAACCTAAGGAAGAGATCCCTGAAACCTCTAATCTGCTGCCAATGGTAATGATGGGGGAGGAGAAAGCCAGTGGAGGACAAAGCGCAAGCTGACACCCTACAAGCCCCATACCCACCACCACCACCATTCCTGGGTGGGATATGTGTGACATGACTATCTTAAAGCTAATGCTTTACTAGAGGGAAAAACAATCTTAGCTTGATAATAACAAGTCCTCCAGAATCCTCTGAGTCTTCTTCTTTTTTTTTTTTTTAAGATTTTATTTATTTATTTAACACACAGAGAGATCGCAAGTAGGCAGAGAGGCAGGCAGAGAGAGAGGAGGAAGCAGGCTCCCTGCTGAGCAGAGAGCCCTATACGGGGCTCCAGGGATCACGACCTGAGCTGAAGGCAGGGTTTTAACCCACTGAGCCACCCAGGAGCCCCCAGAATCCTCTGAGTCTTAGCATAGGGAAGTCCTTTCGGACACCTCCCTTTTTCCTCACCTCCCCCAACCCCATAGTATATAATCAGTCACCCTTCACAACCCCCATGCCCACGGGTCCTGTCCCAAGCTTTAATAAAATCATCCTTTTGCACCAAAGACATCTCAAGAATTCTTTCTTGGCCATCAGGCTCCGGACCTCACCAACATCCCGAAACTACATCAGGAATAGCCTAGGGCTTGCGGCTGGATCTAAACATCCTGTTGGTGTCTGAGAACTGCTTGGTGTTGGGGGAGGGGGCTCTCCTCATGCTGGAATGTCTGAGAATCCCAGTTTGGTGCTTGAAATCTCTATCTTCCAGTTATTTCTAATTCTCTTCAAGTCCCCTTTCAGAGTCTACCAAGGTAGGAATGTAGGCAAATGAAAGGTAGCTGATTTTATTATTGACAAGAAGCTGGAGAGAATAGGCACTTGAAGGTAATGGTTAAAATCAATGGTTCTGTTAACCTGTGAGTTTTAGAGCAATCACGTAAAAGTCAAAAGACTAATACAAGACAGAGACAAATTCAAGTGATAAATTATCTGGAAATAAACTAATTTGTGAACATATATTTATAGTATTATAAAGCTACGGAACATCTACATTTGTAGGGATTCACTAAAGTTTCAGTGATTTTGGACAAAACTGTCTAAGGAGTTTTAAGTTTAATTTGTGGAAGAAGGCACCATAATATCCATATTATAAAATAATAAAAATACTATCTAGAAAATTCATATGTGTATAATTAGTTTGCAATGAATTTTTTTAAATTGAAATTCAATTAATTAACATAGTATATTATTAGTTTCAGAAGTAGAGTTCAGGGGCGCCTGGGTGGCTCAGCTGGTTAAGGAACTGCCTTCGGCTCAGGTCATGATCCCAGGGTCCTGGGTTGGAGCCCATGTCAGGTTCCTTACTCAGCAGGGAGCCTGCTTCTCCCTCTCCCTCTGCCTGCTACTCTGCCTGCTTGTGCTCTCTCTCTCTCTGTCAAATCAATAAATTAATTGATTAATTAAAAATTAAAAAAAAAAAAAAGCAGAGTTCAGGGATTCATCAGTCTTACCTAACACCCAGTGCTCACTACATACATGCCTTCCTTAATGCCCACCACCCAGTTACCCCATCCTCCCACTCCCTTGTTTGCTATGTATTCTATACTAAAGGGACTGTTTGCTTTGAGCAGTTTGGTAAACCCACATCAAGTACAACTGTACTTCTTAGTTAAATTATTTTCACTTTTCAGAAACAAATGACAGTGAGTAATCCCATTTCTAGGTATCTATCCAAAGGAATTGAAAACAGGGGTTCAAATGGATATTTGTATATCCATATTGATAGCAGCATTATCCATCATAACCAAAAGGTGGGAGCAACCAAGTATCAATTGATAGATGAATGTGTTATAGACATACAATGAAATATTATTCAGCCTTAAAAAGGAAATTCTAATACTACAACATGGATGAACCTGATGCTAAAGATGATAACTTTATGCTAAGTAAAATAAGGCACTCATCAAAAAGAAAATAAATAAAACTTGCTTTATTTCACTTATATGAGGTACTTCGAGAGTCAAGGTCACAGAGACATAAAGAATGTCTGATTGCTAGGGAAGGCGGTGGTGGAGACGAATGTGTTGTCCAATGGGTATAGAGTTTCAACATTGCAAGATGAAAAGAGTTCTGGAGATGGACGGTCGTGATGGCTGCATAGTAATGTGAATATATTTAATGACACTGAACTGTGTACTTAAAAATGGTTGATAAATTTAATGTTATGTGTATTTCACTACAGTTAAAGATAAAAACACCAATATCAGTTGATGTAGGAAACAAAGGCAAAAGAAAAAGTAAATTCCCTTACTATTTACAGTCCCCTGACAAGTCCTTGAAACAGGCAGAGTGACATTCCTCTAGGAACTCAGCTGCCTTGATGTTAATACTTTTGCTAAGGGCAAAAGGCAACCTTAGCCCAGTCCCCAAGGTTCCTGTAAGTCTACTTTAACATATAAAAATTCCTTTGGAAACTTCCTTTACCTCTACTCCCAAAATACTTGTTGGCAATCATCCCCCAAGCATATGACCCACTGATATACATCTGAAGAGTCTCATGACTGGGACTTCGTTTTTACTAAACAATAATAAATGACCTTTTCCTAACAATAGCTGGCCCCCTCAAGGTCCTAGAAATCTTGTTTTCAAAATACCTTGAAGTCTTGTGCTATCCCTAACCCCCTCCCAACTTGAAAGTATATAATCAGTCACTCCTCATGACCCCACTGCAGCTCTTTCTGCCCAAGGGTCCTGTCCCCGTGCTTTAATAAAACCACCTTTTTGCACCAAAGATGTCTCAAGAATTCTTTCTTGGCTGCTGGCTCCAAACCCCAATATCTTTCCTACATCATCAGTCATTTATTTTGTTCACGAACCTGCAATTTGGGCAGGGCTGGACATAGATGGCTCTATCCTGTTCCATGTGATGTCAACTGGGGCCATTCAGCTGTACCTAGAGGATCATTTCTCTAATGGGTTACCCACATAACTGGTTGATTGGTGCTGCTTTGGGCTGGGAGCCCATTCCAGGTTATTGAAAAAAGAGCAGGGCCTTAGCTCTCCACATGGGCCTCTCCATAAGCCTTCTTAGTGGCATAACATGCTGGCTTGTTTCCTAGAATAAGTATGCAAAGAGACAGAAATTAGTTGCCAACAATCTCTTGAGATTGCAAAATAGCACAGGGTTACTTCCACTGTATTTCATTGATCAAGAAAAAAAAATTTCACTCAGATTAAAAGCAAGAAGATATAGACCTCACCTTTGCATAGGACAAAGTGTCGAAGAATTTGTAGCCATCTCTAATTTACTACACCAGCTGGCCCAGTTTTTTCTTTCTGTATTCTAGAACTCCCTGTCCCCACAACCCATAGTTTCTGCTTAGAACCCAGATTGCCCTGGCCTTTCATAGACTTAAATCTAATCTCTCATACATGGCTACAAATTTGTCTCAAGGGTTTCTTCCTATGCATCCTCAGCTTCAAATCCAATATTAATGGCCTGATGCTTTCTTTTCTCAATTCATGTAAATGGCAGTGAGAATGTGATTGGCCCAAATCAGCATTTCGTAGTAAGTGACGCACGTCAGAGGTTACAGACAGACCTATGCATTGGCTGCCATTAGATCAAGAATTCCTAATCCTATACCAAGAGCCGAAGGGGCAGAGTCAAATAATATAAAATGTGGCTGGTTGATTCATCTTTCTCATACATGCTGTGAGTATAAAGTGAGGGATGTAGGTACAGTAGTGTATGGGTCATGAATGCAGCAAGCACTGTAATTCATTTTTCTAGAATAAAGTAGAGCCCTCAGAGGCTCTGAAAATACCACTGCTTCCCAGATCATTAAGGTATAGAAGATGGAACTGGTTTATTGCTTCTCCTTTTTATACTTCCTTCAAAAAACGCATGTGGTTTTCCTTTAACATTTTATTTTCCCCTTAAGACTGCCCTTAAGATCTGCTTAACACTGCTGCCTCTGAATAAAAAATCATAGTGTGATTTTCCCTGGACCCTGCAGTCTACACAAGATTAATCCTTCCTGTTCATGTCAGCAGTGAAGAGGTAGCAATACATAGGTGATTATTTCTTCCTGGTTGACAAAGACCTCTCCTTGACCACACTTCAGTTAGGCTCCCCTGAGCTCTCTTCTCAGTTAAGCTTTAACCTTGGGCTTCAGTGTCCACACTTGTTGGGACTGAATTGCCCAGCTCGTCGACAATCCTGGCAAGTCAGTTTAGCAACAATCTCCCTTATACCTGATGTTTCCTCTTAGCAATTTTTTTTTTTAAGATTTATTTATTTATTTGAGGTGGGGAGGGGCAGAGGGAGAGAAAGAATCCCCAGCAGGGAGCCCGACACGGGACTCGATCTCACAGCCCTGACATCACAACTTGAGCCGAAATGAAGAGGCAGGTGCTTAACCAACTGAGTCACCCAGGGGCCCCACCTCTTAGTAATTTTTCTATACACCGACCCCCACCCTGTTTCTTGGCGGTAAATCTCCCACTTGTCCTTATTGCATTCAGAATTGAGCCCAGTTCCACACCAAGATCTCTTTTCCCCTATCACAATGGTTTGTTGAATAAAATCTGTTTTTACACCTAAGCTTGGGTTTTTCTTTAACATGGTTTATTATTTGACCTTTATACATTACATTTTATTTCTCACTTTCATCTTTACCTATTCTCACTTAGAGAATTTAATCTGCATAACAGAACTTTGACAGAAGGTTTAAAGAGAGAGAAATCCTTAACAAGCAAAGTGTTTTCTCATGTAGCTGAGATTCAGGGAAATAAGCCTCAAGAAGGTGAGGGCAGACAAGAGAGTAGAAAAATGGGTGAAGGCATCAAAAAAAGTCACATTAATAAGTGTTCATCAAATATAACAGGTGTGTGTTTAGCATAAACCTAATTTGGTTGAAACAAATCCTAGCTAACAACCGTTTCCACACTTTCAAGTATGGAAAAAGACATGGTGATCTTTACTTTCCCTATGATACTTCCTGCTTTCCCCCTCATGATGCAGAAAAATGAGTTTCCAAAGCATTTACACGAGTCTTCTCTCCATTTTCCCCATGGAAACCAGAGTGTGATCTATTTAGAATTCATTAGACTATCTCTCTCTCTCCCCTGTTTAAAACTCCTCAGTGGCTTTCAATCACAATTAGAATAAAAGACAAGTTCCTTGCTATGGCCCACAAGGCCATCCATGGTCTGGCACTTGCTTATCTCTCTCTCCAACCTGATTTTGTGCCATTCCCTTAATCTAGCCATATCATTACTTTCTTGGATTTTTGCACCCCTCGTTTTCCTTATTTTTTAATCTGAGCTTTAATGTCATTTTCTCAAGAAACTTCCGCTGGCATTCCATCAGTATCCCAATCACTCTCTGTATTATGCTCCCCAGTGTTTTTACAGGACTTACTGCTACCAGAATTATCATATATTTGTATGTTCCTTTATTGTCTTCACCTATTAGCTCCGCAACAGCCAAGACTATTTCTTGTATTACTAGTTACCAGTTCATTACCTAGCCTGTCATTTTCTTATAAAATATTTGGTGAATGTATGAATGATGAATGCCACCTTTCACAAATATCAAGCTTTCCATCGGAAAGCTCTTTCCCTCAGATGCCTAAACCTCTAGCAACACAATACGGCTAATAAGTTTCCTGTCCTGCAGTGTGTTTTTAAGTTACAATATAAAAAGGGTCACAAAAAGAGCTGTAGAGAGACTGACCCTTAACCATACTGACATCTAGGTTTATTTTATTTATTTTATTTTATTTTTTAAAGATTTTATTTATTTATTTGACAGAGAGAGAGAGATCACAAGCAGGCAGAGAGAGAGGGGGAAGCAGGCTCCCTGCTGAGCAGAGAGCCTGATGCGGGGCTCGATCCCAAGACCGAGATCATGACCTGAGCTGAAGGCAGAGGCTTAACCCACTGAGCCACCCAGGCACCCCTGATATCTAGGTTTAACGTGAATATCCTTATAACTAATGCCTCAACTCAACTGAATTCAGATATTCACCTTTTGTTATCTGCTGCTGTGCCCAGGTCTGTTCATATTAGTTTCAATGGTTAAGATATAGATCTACCTTTAAAAATCGGCCCACTCAGATCGAATAATAAAAATTCAAACAAGTATACTGTCAAGTAAACTATTTAAAAGAGAGGTTTTTTTTGATAAAAGCAATATAGAGAATACACTAAGCATAGCAATGACATGTCGTTATAAAAAGGCTTGAACACCAAGATGATGTATTTGATATTAATAACCAGTTCCCAGAGAATTTAGAAACTTGAATTAATAGTATCCACTTAGAAAATTCCAGGAATCTACAGCTAAAGAAACGAAATCATTAGGAAGCCAGCAAATAAAGGAGAAACAATGAGGATCAGAGAGAGCTCCTAAGCAATATCTTCAAAAGTCCTAATTTATAAGGTAGACCAACTAAGGTATAAGTCAAGGAAATAAGCAAAATGTGAGCTATACATCTTATATAATGATATTTAAAATACCGTCTGACAAGAATGGTAGAATTTTAATATACTCTGAAACTTCATAAGTATAGCAGCAAATCAGGCCAGCCTCGGTCTTGCATAAGCTTTTATGATGTTCACGAAAAAGCAATCCATTCTATTTCCCGCTCAAAAGGATGACCTGCATGTTCTACATAATAACCTAATCTTCCCTATAGGAGATAAGAGGAATAAACATCAGCACCAAGCACCTGTTCCCGACACTTGGGAGTCATGGCTGGTAGCAGCCACTGAGATGATTGCAAATGAGACCCTGTAGTGTGTGCACGTCTATCCTCCTGCTGTGATACCGTTCAAAACCAAACTTCCATACTTAGTAGAAAAATGGTAAAAACAACATGTGCAGGTATAAATATAAATAATAAACATGACTTCAATGTTAATAGTAACTCGACTTTGGGGGAGGAAGTAGCAACTACAACTGAGATTCTATAGTATGTGAATTTCTCTCTCTCTGCTCTGATGAATTCCAAAATCAAAATGTCATAGTTAATGGAAAATTGGTAAAATCAGTATGTGCATGTATAAATATAACACCAACACTAGTAATCTTAACTTGAGAGAGAAATTAGCAACACCTACAATCTCATTACTATGGTTTATGAGGTCAAGAAAAATTATCTTTCTAGATTTTTAAGTATATATTCTGTTATCTCTTAGCAAATCGCAACAAGCTGGCCCCTGAGATGCAGCAGACCAAAGTATGAAGACATCACAATCATCAAAGCTACCCAGGGCTATTTACAGCTGTTACATGGTAACAGAAATTTCTCCAGGCTACAGAAAGTGATTAAATACACACGAATCTAAGGAGATGATCTAACATAGTTTTACCCTCTAGGTCTCAACTTGCAAAAGAACAGGTCCCATTTGCCACCATCTTTCAGGTTCTCCATTTACTCTTTTTCAACCAATATTTACTGAATACTTAAGTTCGAGGCACAGTAGAACACTGCTCTTATGGAACTTACATTCCAGTGATGGAGAGACAGACAGTAAATAAGTCCATTATATGATATACTACCTACACATGCAACTGAGAAGAAATCAGATCAAAGAGATGGGAGAAAGGCTTCAGGGGATTAAAAAAAAAAAAAAAAAAAGGCAATTTAAAATAAAGTGGTTGTAAACAGCCTCACTGAGAAAGTGACATTTGAGAACACCTACCGTGATAAATCCACACAGATAATCCACCTGTGTGGATATCTGGGAAAAGCTCGGTCCAGTCAGAGTTACATGCATGCTTGGACTATTCTAGAAACAGCAAGGAGGCCAGGGTAATCAGATAGAGGGAGAGAGGAAGACAGTATAAGGAGATGAGGTCAGAGAGACTGTAGAGACCAGATTGTGTGGGCTCTTATAGTCCGACGTTGAACTTCATTGAGCAATTGGGAGGGTTTTGAGCAAAAAGTTGATATAAGTATTATATTTACATACTTATATTTACTTATAAATATATATAATATATACTTATTATATATATGTATATATATAATATATACGTATATTTAATATAAGTATTAAAAATTGCAACTCACCCCCCATCCCCATACACACTCTGAGGTATGTCTTACCCTATACAATTTTACTCCACATATCATCTTCTTACATACATTATATATATATTCTTACATACATTATTATAAATTATATATTTCTCACTTATTATCTGTCTCTTCCAGTTACAACTTAAGCTCCACAAAAACAGTCTCTTTTTTTTTCCATCTTGTTTAGTAATGTGCCCCAAGTGCCTGGCAAACAGTAAACATTCAATAAGTAAATATTTGTAGAATGAATGATGTGACATTTTATTAGGTTACTCTGAGGCAAAGCTGAAGAGATAGGGAGGAACCAAAGCATATAAGCATAGAAGAGACCTCCAGGAACCAAATTTAAAAAAAAATCACCGGATAGTCGCCCTAAGAACAGAGCAGAAATACCAGATGCTACAGGGTGGGCCCCTAGTTGCTTAACAGGGTTTAATATTGTAACACAAGGCCCATCAGTCAATTACACTTCCTGCAGTAGGAGACCTGAGTGCTGCATTTTCATGACCACAAATGAGGAGTAGCTACAAATGAGGCCACAAAGTAGGTAGGCGAAGGTCAGGCGATAAAATGCTTTGTACTCAGGGCTACAAAGTTAAGAATTTATCCCCAGGTCCAATAGTGTAAGAAGGGTTAGAAAAAAGAAAACAGTCAAGAGATAGCTCTGAAGTAGGATTAACTAGATAGGATGGCAAATTAGACTTTGCAAGAAGAGAGAACCTTGACCCCCAGGGTTTCTGTTCTGGGAACAGATTATATATGCTGCATGAGGTTAATATTTTGGGGGCAAGATAAACTGAAATTCGTCACTTACTATCAGGAGGAATTGTATACACAGGCTTAAAACCTCGGTATTGTTTCCGACCCAATCAGGCATTATAAAATGCCTACAGAAATAATACATCTACCTTCCAGGGCCTTGTTCCCTTAGCACAATACTAACAGCACACTATTAATAATAACACACTAGATGTTAAAAGATACACTGAAGTGCATTACAGTTTCGAAGAGTGTGTTTGAGCATTCAAACCGAGCATTCAGCACCCAACTGAAAGTGGTTTGCAGCGCTCCACCAACTGGAGGCAGGGAAGAGGCCTTTAGAGAGCAGAGGCAGAAGCAAAGCAAGATTATTTGTTTGGGTACAGCTTAAGCAGGTCCTGGTTGGGAAAGTCTAGTTGGGTGTTGGGTTGTCCTTAGGTTTTGCTTTCTCCACCATGAGACACGAATAGGCACTCACTCTGGCTTCCAGAGTTTTGCTTTGTTTTACATAGGCTGTGATGTATTAGAGCCAGCTGGGTCCAAGGGCCTCCAGGTTTTGCAACTTTAACACTATTATTTCCCAAAGCTTAGTTTTGGAGTCCCAGTAATAGGAGGAATTGAAATTCTGCATGTTGAGAATAGACTGGTTTTCAGAATAAAATTAAGATAGGTATACTTGTGCACAGGCAAACTGAGGAAATAAACAGCCTTGCCTTTCCTGGTGCAGAGCCGGAAGCCAAGTCAAAGTACCCACCCGCTGTCAGTGCCACTCCGGAGACCCGCCTCCTATCCCCTCCGACCCGGAGACTCGCGGGCAGGTGCAGCCCTCCCAGCCAAAACCTGCCACAGGAAAACTGATGGCAGGTGTAAACGGCTCTGGGAGTGAGGACTCCCTCAAGATTCTTCTGTCACATGGAGAGAGTTGCAGTCTCCTCAGAAGGGATCAGGACACAAGGAAGGAGTGCTTGATGAAGGGACTGAGGTAAGAAAGCCATGGGAATGAAGACAAGAATGGATCTTAAAAGGCTTCGACACTTTTCTGTAGAACATGGGAGCAAATTAATTAAAGTCAGAACTCCCGCCTTCCAATTTTATACCGCTTTAGGATATTTATCTGAACACTTTAATTTAAAAAAAAAAAAAGAAACAATATAAAACTGTCTTACCACCTGTCGGTTCCAAACCTCGGTAGTTCCTCAGATGAAAATCCTAAACTGGCGGCGATGCGGGAGGAAAGGAGAGACCCAAGAGGGAAGCAAGCCGCTCCAGGTTGGTGGGTGGCAGGTCTCATAAGCCAGGGAACTATTTATACCCAAGGCTTGAAGGCCTGTCATGGGGCCCCGCACGAGGAGCTCTGCGCATTAGCGCGCCAAAAACGTAAGGGTTTATAAAAGCCTTCCTCGGGTTCAGTCACGTGTATCCCCCGGAGATTCTCAATAATACATTTCTGTCTCATTTCTACGTCCTCGAGGTGGCTCCTACTGCTGGAACAGAGGAGAAATGTACATTCCAAAGACGGGAGGGGGTGAGGAGCCTCTCACTGATTGCCCGGGTCTGGCTCAGGGTCAAGGGGTGGTCGCGTCCTCTGGGTTACCTCCCCAACACCGCAGAGCACAGAGAGAAGGCATTCCAGAAGAGGGCAGCCTGACTTCCTGCTTGCCTGCCTTCAGGTCATCGTGAGCCTACCCTTTGGCATGAGTAGGTTTAAAAGTTTGCCTTCTGCCCAAGGTACCGAGGAATAATCTCCATCCTTCTCCTATTACCTGACATGAGAGACTAGCTGCCAATTTTGAGTACTGAAGTGCAATGATTGTTATAGATGCTCGATTAAAATAACTAATCAGACAAAAAAGTGTTTTCCAAAGCTCGTTTGAATTATAGCTTTGATTTAATTCAAAAAGCTAATAAACTTTGAATTTTTTTAACTGTCATACACTGTCTTAAAATACAATAATTTGTGGCTTTTTTCCTAGAGATCCAAATAAAAGAATATGACTTTATGACAAGAATAAATTATCAATATTTACATTAAAATTATAAATCTAATGGACTATAAAATGATTATTTCTAAATGTTTTAGTTCCATTTTTTCTTTTTTTTTTTTAAGATTTTATTTATTTATTTGACAGAGAGTGTGAGAACACAAGAGGGGGAGCAATGCGAGGGCTCTATCCCAGGACCCTGGGATCATGACCTGAGCTGAAGGCAGACGCTTAATGGACTGAGCCACCCAGGCACCCAGTTCTATTATTTCTAAAAGTATTAGTTACATTTTTGTAATTTTTTTGTATCTACATTACAAACCCGTTGAGGGCAGAAGTGATATATTATCTGTATATCCCTTCCATTCCCTATGCAGTGCCCTGCATATTGTAGACAGTTAATAATACTGGAACGAATCAGAGATAATGCTGATTATGTTAAACCTAACTGATAGAAATAAGGAAAATGAAATAGACAAAAGGAAATAGTAAAGAAAGATGATTTTAGATGAGGTGAGACTATCTATAATTGAAAGTCTGCAAACAAATCATCATTCCCTAATAAAATATATTTTATACCCTCAAAGTCTCCTAGTAGACAATATTGTTAATTTGTTCTGGTGATTCTTTCAATCTGTGCTTATGCATTGTGAGAGCTGTGTTATGCTGCTCATGTGGGATAATGGCGCTGATATTTTTATATATTCTAAGTTTGTGGTGCTGATAAAGAATTTATCGTGGAGGCTGAAAGTCTAATACATGATTTATATGGCATCTGAGGCAGAATTGCTACCAAAGTTGCAAAGTGTTACGGGATTTTTAAAATGATTTTTCTGTAACTTAGTCCTTACCTATCCTAATTGTGGTTTTTAGTGTTGCTATTTCTTTGCCAAAAACATAGCATGCCACCTCAGTTGAGAGGCTCAAATTATTATCTTTGTTAGAGGATTCATGCAGATTATGCAAAAGAATGTGTTGTGTGCAAATGCTATTCAGGTTTGAAGCATTCTCATTAGGTCTCATTCTTTGAAAATATTCCCCTCTGTATTTTGAATAAATCCAGGTACAAATGCTACATTGATTTCTTTCTTTTTTTTTTAAGAGAGAGAGAACCTGCAAATGTGGAGGGGGGAGGGCAGAGGGAGAATGGCAGAGGGAGAGAGAGAGAATCTTAAGCAAGCTCCAGGCCCAGCATGGAGCCCATGAGGCTTGATCTCGAAACCCTGAGTTCATAACCTGAGCCGAAATCGAGAGTCAGACACTTAACCATCTGAGCCACAAAGGCGACCCAATAACTAATTTCAATCCACACCTCCCACAGTGCCTGGGTGGCTCTGGCTCAGTTAAGGTTAAGCCACTGATCCTGATTTCAGCTCAAGTCATGATTTCATAGGTCATAAGGTTAATTATATTCCACCTCCAGCCCTGGTGGGGCACGGCAGCTCAGCCAGGAGTCTGCTTCTCCCTGTCCCTCCCCCTAACCCTTTCCCCCACTCACATGGGCACGCAAGCGTGAGCTCTCTTGCTCTCTCCAAAGGTGCCTGGGTGGTGCTCAGGTCATGATCGCAGGGTCGTGAGATCGAGCTCCACATCGGGCTCCCTGCTTCTCCCTCTGCCTACCGTTCCCCCTGCTAGTGCTGTCTCTCTCTCTCTGAAATAAAGAAATAAAATCTTTAAAAAATAAATAAATAAAATAAAACAAATAAATCTAAAAAATAAACCTAAAAAAAATACGTATCACGCCTCCTTGCAATTCTCATTATTCCTTAATCTCCTTGAGAATTATAAAAGCAAATTAGATTAAAATTTATAAATACTTATTAGTGTTTTCAATGAATCCATAAAATGCAAAGCCTATAATTTCCCATATGGTAATTTTCCAATTGCTCTGTACTGGTAAGTTCTGCCTGAGCTTCTCATGCGAGGGATACCCAGAAACAGGGACAGAGTGGTGTGCCAAAGGATAGTGAGGTTACCCAATACTGATTTTTAGAATTTTCTGTCAAATTCTAAAAAAGTGCTATTCATTTTTTTAAAAAAGAAAACCTGATCACTATACAAAGTTCAGAAAATACAGATTAATAAAAGATAACATAAATCAACTGTAATAATACTACCCAGAGATATTCATCGTGTTTCAGAATTTCTTTTCCTTCGGTGCCCGCAGTTCTTGGTCACTACCTCGAAGAATGAAGAGGTAGACCAGACAAAGAGTGGTGGGCAGGAAAGCGAAGTTTATGATGTGTGTGTGTGTGTGTGTGTGTGTGTGTGTGTGTGTATGCTTTCTTTATCCATTCATCTATTGGTGAACACTTGGATTGCTTCCATATCTTGGCTATGTAAATAATGCTGAATAAATACAGGGGTACATATTATCTTTTCAAATTAGTGTTTTCATTTTCTTTGGGTAACTACTCAGTAGTGGAATTGCTAGATCATAGAGTAGTTCTATTTTTAATTTTTTGAGGGACTTCCATGCTGTTTTCCACAATGGCTACACCAACTAACCTTTCCACCAAAAATGCATGAGTGTTTGTTTTTCTTCACATCTTGGCCCAACATTTGTTATTTCTTGTCTTTCGGACATTAGCCATTCTGACTGGTATGAGGTGATATCTTATTGTGGTTTTGATTTGCATTTCCCTGATGCTTAGTGATGTTGAGCATCTTTTCCTGTGTCTATTGGCCTTCTGTGTGCCTTCTTTGGGAAAATATCTATTCAGATCCTCTGCCCATTTTATAATCGAATTGTTTGGGTTTATTTTTTGTTTTGTTTTGTTTTGTTTTGATGTTGAGTTATATAAATTCTCTATGTATTTGGGATATTAATCCCTTATCAGATATATCATTTGCAAAAATATATCATTTTGTCATTCAGTGGGTTGTCTTTTTGTTTTGTTGATTGTTTCTTTTGCTGTACAAAAACTTATTATTTTGGTGTAGTTCCAATATTTTATTTTTGCTTTTGTTTCTCTTGCTTGAGGAGACATATCCATAAATTGTTGCTAAAGACAATATCCAAGAGATTACTGCCTATCTTGTCTTTTAGGAGTTTTACGGTTTCAGGTCTCACATTTAGGTCTTTAATCCATTTTGAGTTTCAAACATTTCTGCTATAGCATTGAACTTCTTTTGTTGTCATTAAATATTCAGTACATCATTTTAAAGGGCTACAGAGTACTCCTTCATAATAATGCTTAGTAATCTATTTAAAGAGAGGCACCTGGTGGCTCGGTTAAGTATTTGACTCTTGGTCTCAGCTCAGGTCATGATCTTACAGTTGGCTTCACACTCGGCTCAGACTCTGCTTGAGATGCCTTGCCTCTCCCTCTCCCGCTCCCCCTGCTCTCTCTCTCTTTTTTTCTCTCTAAAATAAATAAATAAATAAATAAATAAATAAATAAATAAATAAATAAAATCTTCAAAATATATATATATATATTCTCTCTCTCCCTTTTCCTTTATCTCCCCATTGTAAGTCTGTGTGCACTCTCTCTAAAGAAAAATAAATCTATTTAAAGAATCCACTGTTTTACACATTTGTGTTGATTCCAGTTTCTACAATTATACACAAAGCTGTGATACTTGCAGGTAAACCTTTGGGAACAGTCATTTTTAAAGTTAAATTTTTAGAATGAAATTACTGGGTCATAAGTATGGAAGAGATTACAAGGTATTCACAAAAATCTGTTTTCTCCTCCTTACACATGTCTGACCAACCGATCTTTATTCCCCAGCTTTCCCTGAAGATTAGTGTATAACTACATATAACTACATTTTTACCATATAACTACATTTTCATTAATAGAATATGAGTGGGTAGGCTTGGTCTTGACAACGCTGGACATGCCTCTTCATCTTTTTTCCCCCTTTCTGCCACCAGGAAGTTGGATGTAGTAGAGACCCAATGACAATGTTTCATATTGGGCAGTCTTCCTGCTAACCAGTGCCCTTGAATGACTCCATGGAGCAGAAAGAAGTAAATCTCTCTCTTATTTAAATCATTGCATTTAAAGTTTCTTTGTTACAGAGGAGAGAATAGTTTTAAGGTTTCTTTTTTTTTTCTTTTTAAGATTTTATTTGTCAGGGAGAGAGCGCACAGTGGGGGAGTGGCAGGAAGAGCAGGCAGAGGGGGAAGCATGCTCCCCGCTGAACAAGAAGCCTGATTCAGGACTCGATCCCAGGACCCTGCAATCATGACCTGAGCCGAAGGCAGATGCTTAACCTACCCTAGCATCTCTAGTTTTAAGGTTTCTTATGTAATTTGTTAAACTGCTATCCAGAAAGCTTGCACCAATTTGTATTCCTTTCAGCACTGTATGAACATTCTGTTTTTCTATAACCTATTCCACAATGGGCAATCATGTTTTTAATCTTTACTTCTTGTGATTTGAAAATTATTGTGAAATTCAAATATCTTTCCAAGTTTTCTGACCATTTGTGGTTTCTCATTTATGTAGTTTTACTTCCTGTCCCTTGTCCACATTTCTGTCCTAGATTTTCAAGAGCTTTTTATAGAAAGTTGGGAACTAGATAAAATAAGATAAGCAAAACACAGATATCTGTTGAAAATGGAAGATAGCACATGAGGGATTTATTGTGCTATTTTCTCTACTTATAGGTAGGTTTAAAGTTTTCTGTAATAAGAGGTTAAATTTTCTGTAATAAGAAGTTAGCTCTGTCTACTGAGAATGTCTAAGCAATGACTAACCTAGTGACAGATGGTGAGCTCTAGATATTGTTCATCAATAAAAGAAAGTAGGTCTCCTTATAAAAATGGCTGGATTCCAGCCCAGGTCAGGCAATTTATAAGAAAGCTTTAGACATCTTGTGGTGAAAGACAAAGCAGACATCAAATTATAATAGGGTCTTGTCAAAAGAATGTTAAGAGCCAGCTTGGTCAAAGATGGAATAATTTGAGCATAAAAACAATAATTTCAATTCATTGAAAATAATTTTATAAAAATTCATAAGTGATAATGATATTCCAACGAGAGAGATAGCCAAAAACAAAAAATTAACGAGAACTCATCAGAAATATTGGAGGTAGGAAGAGCACTGACTCGTTACTTTGAAAATGGTAATTAATAAGAAAGAAATAAGCTTTTATCACATCAGTTTGGTATAAAATATTTAAAATAATCCTCATTGATAAAGGAAAGTTACTTAGAGAAACATTCCAGAAAATAAATGTAAAAGAATTAATGGGCTGAGAAAAATGCATTAGGGGAAAAATTGATAGGAACCCTTAACAATGGGAGGACTAGGGTACTTGGGTGGCTCAGTCAGTTGAGTGTCTGCCTTCAACCCAGGGACCTGGGATCAAGTTCCAAATTGGGCTCCCTGCTTGGCGGGAAGTCTGCTTCTCCCAGTAAAATCTTAAAAAAAAAAAAAAAATAGGAGGACCAATTTGCCACCACCAAAAACCAGTGATCAAAATTAAGCATCAATAAAAGTTGGATAACCATATATCATGTGCCTTCAGGTATGATGCAATGTGGAGTATACAGCACAAGTAGTCTTGCCAAAAAAAAAAACAAAACTGAATCTAATTAGAACTTTCAAACCAAATTCTAGCTTAAGAAATGTAGGGGCTTGAGATGCCTGGGGGACTCAGTCTTTGTTAAGTGTCTGACTCTTGATCTCAGCTCAGGTCTCATTCTCAAGGTCATGAGTTCAACCCCAGCACTGGGACGCCATGCTGGGTGTGCAGACTACTTAAAAAAATAAAAAAGATATAGATACAGATATAGATATCCCCTCTAGGGGCTAGAGGACAAGTTAAACAATACCACAAGGAAACAATTAGACAAATGGGTCATTTCTCAAGACTCAAGACAAGTGACCCAGTTTCACCAATAAATCAATGGCAAGTTAAAAAAAAAAAAAGGTGAGACTTTTAAAATAGAGCATATAATATATTAAGTGTGAATCTTATGTACAACTCTAGTCTAATAAACCAACCAGGAAAAGGAGTTTAGATGCAATTAGAGAATTGAAATATGAACTGTGTATTAAATGGATAAAATATGTTGACTTTTATATGCTGTTGATAGTTTGTGTTAGAAAGAAACAAATTCTTATTTTTTAGTGGTACATATTAAAATATGTATAGATAAAACGACCTAGTGTCAGGAATGTATCTTAAACAGAACACAGAAAAAAGAAGGGGGAAAGAAAGAATAAACTAGTAGATAAAACAAGGATGGTGAATATTGATAATTGTTCAATCTGATGATGGAAATATGGTTTATTATTTAACTCTCTCTGCTTTGGGGTAACTTGGAAAAGTGTAATCTTTTATCCTCACCTAATACCTACCTTGGTTTTTTGAAGTTTGATATAAGTAATAAAGTGCTTAATATAGCTTAATTCTACACCAAATAGGGTGGATGTTAGAATTTTCTTAATGCCAAGAACTTCCAACAATATAGAATTAGAGACCTCTCAGGACAAAGGTCAAAGAGTTCAACCTCACTTGGTAACATCCCTCCACTTCCCTATTCTTTTTTTTTTTCTTTTTTTTCTTTTTCTTTTTTCTCCAAACGTATTTTTTATTTTCTGTATACTGGGAACAAAAACACCTAGCTTATAATATCATGTAAAGATTATGTGAAATACTGTGTTTAATGCACTTATCACAGTTCCTTGTGCACAATAACGATTTAATAATGGACATTACTCATTCCACTTCTCTATTCTTTATCAGGTAGAGTTTAAAGTATTTTGTGAAGACAGTAATGGGGGAAGGTAGGAAAATTATCTAATTATATAGAGAATTTTCTATAATTAGATAAAAAGATAACAGACAGAAAGAACTTGAACTACCTCTATTTTTTTTAAAAGATTTATTTATTTATTTGACAGAGAGAGAGATTACAAGTAGGCAGAGAGGTAGGCAGAGAGAGAGGGGGAAGCAGGCTCCCCGATGAGCAGAGAGCCCGATGCGGGGCTCGATCCCAGGACCCTGAGATCATGACCCGATCCAAAGGCAGAGGCTTAACCCACTGAGCCACCCAGGTGCCCCGAACTACCTCCATTTTGATCTCAGTCTGCACTTTCTGATTAAGTTCTTCTTTCCAGCTTATCCCTTGACTCAGGCAAAAGACCATGTGGGCAAACCATCCCCTGATGGGAACCAAAACTATCCCTTAAGCAATAAAGACTGCCTTTATTACTGAGCCAGCAGCAACCCCCGTGACAGATTCCAAGACAATGATCAACCTGACCTTTATTTCCCACATGCACAAATCCACCAACATTTGCCCCACATTTTCCTTATATAAAGCTGGAGAGTATTTTCAGCGCTTTGTAGATGGTCTTTGAGAGACTAGTCTGCCATCTTCCTGGTGTTGGCCTCACTGAACTAAATTCCTTTCTTGTTTCACCAACACTCATTTCTCTGGCTTTGGGATTTTGTTAGCAGCGAGTGGATGAATCTGGTCTGTTTGGGACCGCCGAAGCCAGGTCCTCTTATAACCCTGCACTCCAGTTACAGACAGACAGACAGACAATTATAAGGAATTTGCTCATGTGATTAGGGAGGCTAAGAAGTTCCAGAATCTGTAGTCAACAAGCTATAACCCAGGAGAGCTGATGGTGTATGTTCTAGCCCAAAAGCAGAAGACCAGTGTTGTAGCACAGGTAGTCAAAATGGCTAGTTAGTCAGCCTTTTTGTTCTGTCTGGGTCTCCAATTGATTGGATAGAACCCAGCCCCATTAAGGAGGGCAATCTGCTTTACTCAGTCTACTGATTCCAATATTAACCTCATCCAGAAACACCTGTACAAACACACCCAGAACAATGCTTGACCAAATCTCGGCACCCTGTGGCCCAGTCAAGTCGACGCATAGAATAAACTATCACCCTCTTGATGTAGAATATTGCCTGAATTCCAGGGTATGGAATACACTATGTGGAAGGCAAAGAAAATCTCCTGAGACTCTAACCTCCTGTGATTTTAGTTTATGCTATCCCAGATAAGGGAATGTGTTCTGGTTGCTAAAATATAAACTTTTCTTTCTGCTATCCTCTCGTGTTTTCTCTGTTCATCTTGCTCTTTGTCACAGGTCTTTTTTCTTTGAATATCAAAAGCCGTGCATGGTGTACTAAAATGATGACCAAAAAAAATTTTTTTTAAGATTTTATTCATTTATTTGACAGAGGGAGACAGAGAGAGAGAGAGAGCACAAGCAGGGAGAGTGGGAGAGGGAGAAGCAGGCCCCCCGCTGAGCAGGGAACCCCACGCAGGGCTCGGTCCCAGGATCCAAGAATCACAACCTGAGCAGAAAGGCAGACGCCTAACAACTGAGCCGCCCAGGTGCCCTGATGACCAAAATTTTTAATGTTGTATCCATATTGTATCAATGAAAAAATTTTAAGTACCGCCCCATATATTTATAAGCTATGTACATGTAAACAAAATATGTTGGGGAGATGAAATGGAATTTTTACAAACAGCTATTTTATTTATTGAATATGTAAAACATTTTTGCTCTCACCAGTAATAATTATTTTAGTGAGATCAATGTTTTTAGAAGAATAATATGAATATTTTATTATTCTTGAAAACATTGTTTTAATACTTTGTAATACTCCAATCTGACTGTCTAAATCTAAGCTCATTTTATTCAAATACTTGAATTGAATAGTTTTTTGGCTGAAAAACATACCATATCCAAATATATAAATCTTAATCCAGAAAATTCATCATTAATTCTGCTTATTAAATAATTCAGTTTAATCTACTAATTAGGTAAAGATTTTGTTGAAATTTAAAGAGTAAATTTTGATCGTCCATGATTTTGATCACTAAAATCCTACAAATCCATCAAAAGTTAATTTTTATATTTTTCATAAATATTTTATTTTTTATTATTTTTGAGGAGGTGGGGCAGGGGAAGAGGAAGAGAGAGAATCTTAACCAGGCTCCACACCCAGTGTGGAGCTCGATCTCACAATCCTGAGATCATGACCTGAGCTGAAATCAAGAGTCAGATGCTTAACTGACTGAGCCACCCAAGCGCCCTTTTGTAAATATTTTCAAAAACATTGGAACTCTTCATAAGGAAGATTTTTTAAAAAGTAAAGAAAATCCGTTTCTAAATTTTTAGGTATGCATAGAGTTTTACTAAGTGATACATGTTACAGTTTAGGTTCTCAGAAAGCACACATTTCTGAGTTTGGGAACAAGATGTTTTTCAGGGACCAAAGGAAAGAAAGAGGAAATAGAGTGAGGCACAGGAAGAAGTCAAACTTTGATGGAGGCCGACAATGCTTAGATTACCCCTCAAACAGGGAAGTCAGGAACATTTATCTTGCATTGGTCAAAAAGCATTGAGCCTTCATACCCCCGCATCACTCAGTCACCATATATCCCGGGAAGGGTAGCTCTGTGGCTGAGGCTAACCTTGAACACAGCTGACCTCAGTCCCCACAGCTGGGCAGGAAGTCCTTCTTTAATCTGATCAGCTCATCTCAGTATCTCCCATACACTCACATCACAGAAAGATGGAAATATTTCTAAATATCCATTTTTTAAAAATGTTCTTTTTAAAATACAACTTCCTTCAAAAAAAAAAGTACTAATTTTCTCTCATTAAAATGCCACATTTGCCTCCAAGGGACAGATTAAGTGTGATTTTTAAATTATTATTATCTGATAGGTGGCAGGTAGTGCAATAGTTTAATAGACAGCCCTGTTCATTATATTTGAAAAGGAACCTTTATCTTTTTTTAAAAAAGAAAAATGTGTATTTGTCCATAAATTCAACTTTAAAAAAATATATTTTATTTATTTATTTGAAAGAGAAAGAATGAGCGGGGAAAGGGACAGAGAGAGAGGGAGAAGCAGGCACCCCCTGAGCAGGGAGCCCAATATGGGGCTCAATCCCAGGACTCTGAGATCATGACCTCAGCCAAACGCAGACACTTAACCAACTGAGCCACCCAGGTACCCATAAATTCAGCTTTTTCAGTGTTTGGTACAAGATAACCAACTAGACTCACTATAGTATAAAAGATTTTTATGATCATGCCCTATGTGATTGCAATATCCAGAGCTTTTGTTGTAGATTTAAATTTGTCATTTTTATGAAATTAACCATGTTGGGGCACCTGGGTGGCTCAGTCTGTTAAGCATCTGCCTTCTGTCAGGTCATGATCTTAGGGTCCTGGGATCGAGCCCCACATCGGGCTCCCTGCTCCACAGGGAGTCTGCTTCTCCCTCTTTCTCTGTCCCTCCCCCTGCTCATGCTCTCTCCCTCTCTCTTCAAAATAAATAAATAAAATCTTTTAAAAAATAGATTAATTATGTTGATGATACCCTTTGTACATGTGTGACTTTGTACATGTGTGACTTTAATTTCACTTTCTGTTTTCATGACTGATGAGTGAACAAACTTGAGTTGTGTTTTCTCTTAAATGTATCTGTAACCTAGGAGTACTTTTTGAAATACCAGGCAATACAGCTTTGTTGTATAAATAATATTTGTAGAAAACATTGTTTTCATTAAAGAAGTTTTTGAGAGGTATCTTTTCTAGTTCATGTTCTTTAGTGACTTACACAACAATAGTACTTTTTTATGGCCTTTATTATTGAAATAGAATCTAGGAAAATACCACAAGCTTACACTTTGGAGAAACATTGATACTATACTATATAGTATATCCTACTTCATTGAGAAATTTGTTGTGACATTTTTCAAATCCTCAGCAATGTTCACTAGGCATCTTCTGACACTTTGCTGTAAAAGGAATGCCTGTTGATTTGCTACTATATTGGGTGTATTAATTCAGTAATTTTACTGTGACATGGTGAATGACTACTTGCTGCTTTTGCAATTACATTAGAAATTTTAAAGGAAACTCAGAATTTTCAGTAGTTTTTAGAAAAATTTTATAAAATATTGGGTCGAGTTTTATTTCAAACATAGAAGTTGTCGTCATGGTAGGTACTTAGTGTTAAAATGGCTTACTAATCATTAGCCAACATCTCTAGGGAAAATATGCACTTCATATGATATTCATGAATATGACAGTGGATATAAATCTGTATTTTAAATAGTACCCTTGATTGTCAAGATTTTTTTTTGCCTAACTGCTCTTCAGATGATTATTTTATCTTATAATATGGCTGAAAAAAGTCTTATATTATGGTGGTGCCTGGGTGGCTCAGTTGATTGGGCATCTGCCTTCAGCTCAGGTCATGATCCCGGGGTCCTGGGATCAAGCCCCATGTCAGGCTTCCTGCTCAGCTGGGCGGGGTGCCTGCTTCTCCCTCTCCCTGCTTGTGCTCTCCTTCTTGCTCACTCTCTCTCAAACAGATAAATTAAATTTAAAAGTCATACATTATGAGTAAGGGAGGTGACAGTCCCACCATTTTGTAATTTACTTGCTTAAGCATTGTTCATCATTATTCCAACATTCATCTTTTTTACAGGAATCTCTGTATGTCATTTCTTTATTTTGTGGAGATGAGTTTAGTTTAAAATGGGCCATCTAGGGGCGCCTGGGTGGCTCCATGGGTTAAAGCCTCTGCCTTCGGCTCAGGTCACAATCTCAGGGTCCTGGGATAGAGCCCCGAGTCCGGCTCTCTGCTCAGCAGGGAAGCCTGCTTCCCCTTCTCTCTCTACCTGCTTCTCTGCCTACTTGTGATCTCTCTCTGTCAAATAAATAAATAAAATCTTAAAAAAAAAAAAAAAATGGGCCATCTAATCCATAAATCCTCTCAATTGGGCACACACAAGCTACTCTGTGACATGATACACTGAGAGTAAGCACACAAGAGAGGGGCTCCCGTGAAGTCATCTGTGTGTGGAGCTCCTACACTTCCATCCAGACACCTCCTATATCCAGAGTGCCAGAGAGCATGACCACCAGACATACCAACTGTTCAGCATGTCAGGGTCAGTCTGTATATTAATATCAGCAAAATTTAACATCTATATTATTTTTTAAAATATTTTATTTATTTATTTATTTATTTATTTATTTATTTATTTATTTATTTATATGAGAGAGAAAGAGAGCACTTGTGCATGAGGGAGAAGGAAGGAATCCCAAGCAGACTCTGTGCAGAGCTGATTGGGGTAGGGGGTTCCGAACTCACCACCCAGAGATTATGACCTGAGCCAAAACCAAGAGTCAGGAGCTCAACCAACTAAACCACTCAGGTGCCCCACTATCTTATTTTTTATATTTAAAATATAGAAGTGATCGTTGTTTCTCACATCTAGTGGATTTTTTGTTCACCCTTTTATTATATTGTTTAGAGACCATTAGGCAACCCATGAGCCTTCGGAGTAAAAAGAAAAATAGAAAAAAAAAAAACAAACCAAAACTTAGGAAAGTTACTTAAACTCTGTGAGCTTCATTTCATTCATCTGTAAGATGGCAATTATAATAATACCATACTGACAAATTTACTATGAATATTAAATTGAACATTATGTGTAAAGTACAGTATAAAACACTATATAATTGTTGATTACTACTAATAAATATTTTGGTGGGAGTTATAAGCCTGAAGGATATTGAGACATAAGACGAATAAAAGAATTGTGTGAGACTATCAGCATAATGTTATTTGTATAAAAGTTTAACTGTTTTTAAGACTTTTTAGAAATTTAACATTAAGATGTCCTATTATCACAATAAAACTGGGGAGGGAGGAGAGGGAGATGCTCTGATATTATAATATTATGGAGTGCCAAAAACTGACAAATAATAAATTTCTCAAAGGAAGTTACTATTATATTCATATAAAGTATGTATAGGAGTAGGACGAAATGATAAGTAAAAAATACCATCCCTGTCTACAATTTTAAATACCTCCCACTTCGAAAACTATGAGGGTGTATGGTATGCCTTTAATCATCCTTAGTTCCATTAGCTCAGCTTAAATCAATTTAAGACATTTATTTAGAGAGGTTACAACTAAATTAAGTTGTCTGGTAAAGTGCAAAATAATTATCGACAATAATTTGATATCTTATTTTTCCATGTACATTGTCCACAAATAACTATTTCTAATATAAATAATCCTAAAGTTTATTTTTTCTTAACTACTGTTCTCCTAGTATCTCTCTTAGAGATTTTTTCCATTCTCTAAAAAATCAGCTATCACCTTTATATAGATTTCTACCAAATGTTTATTTTTGATACAATTTTCTCCTCAGAATTTTAGTCCTTCATCTTAAACTATTTGTAAGATATTTATATTCACATATTTTTCAATCTCCTTAAAATTAAAATTTCTAAATCTATTTCCAGTGCCTTCCCCCTCCCAACATGGCCCCAGGCTCCTATCTTACTGGCACTGGAACTAAAGGTGTTTTTGTTATCCTGACTCTGAAGTTGAAAGTTCTATTTCACATGGTTCTCTTTTGCTCTCCAGACCGGAATATAACAAAAATCCTGATGATTTTTCCTTCAAAACATTTATTCCATCATCCCTACCTTGCTACTCTGGTGCTAACAGGCTAGTTCAGGCCTTACTTTTCTTTATACTTAAGGCTTTTTGCTCACCTTCCAACCTCCAGTCTTTCCCTAATTTAGTCCTTCTGGCATTTGGCAGATAGATTAATCTTCCTGAAGCATTGTTCCTCCGTGACATTTTTCTGTTACAAATAGTTCAAACTTCTTACTGTCTGTAGGATGAAGACTCAAACTTCTAAATCTAGCATTCATTCTAGTATTCAAATCTGAACACTTTCGACCTTTCCTAGCAAACATATTATACCTTTCCACCAAGGTAGGGAAATGTCTTTATTGTAAATATCCTTTGCTTTTTTTTTCTCCCTGCCTCTCTCTGTTTTATCACATCATAAACCAATAGAAATGCCTTTTCTTCTCCTCTGTTCCCAACTCTTCCATCCATAGCCACTCATTTATTAATCAAATATATTCTGAGCATCACCAGTAGTCTAGAATCTATATAAATAGAGGTGAACAAGGGGCACCTGGGTGGCTCAGTGGGTTAAAGCCTCTGCCTTTGGCTCAGGTCATGATCTCAGGGTCCTGGGATGGAGCCCCACATTGGGCTCTCTGCTCAGCAGGGAGCCTGCTTCCCCCTCTCCCTCTGCCTGCCTTTCTGCCTACTTGTGATCTCTCTCTCTATGTCAAATAAATAAATAAATAAAATCTAAAAAAAAAAAAAAAAAAAAATAGAGGTGAACAAGCCGTAGTCCCCTGACATTTTAATCTAGTGAGTTAAAAAGACAGAAAAACAATAAAATCTTTAAAAAAAAAAAAAAAGACAGAAAAACAACTAATGTAATAATCCAATAATAGAGACATAAACAAAAGGAACAATGCTCACAAAAAATCAGCTACTCAATCTGTTTCATTATATTTCTAAAATTTGAGAGGAAGGCCTCAGTCTTCTGAGTTGGGAGTCTACTTGGCCTGCCATGAAGCTATGGTAAGCTGGGGAATACAATTCAAGAAGGGAGTGAGTGAAACCAGCTTACCATCAGTGAGAAAAAGCCAATGAATTAAAATGGATACAAAATCCATATCTTCACATATCAAACATGGTGGAGCCCATGGACCATCTGCTAATAGAACAGAAGTGGGATACAAGGTAGTGTGGGTCTAATATGACTGCTGCTCTTAATGCTACCATTGATCCTTTATGCCCTGATGGAACCCCACACGAACCAGCATTTAATGTATCTGCAACCACTGTTAGGAGTTGGGGTCGGGTTAAAAGAACACATTATTGATCCAACGGACAATTTTCATTCTTCCTTTTGACCAAGATGGTAATTTTAAAAACAAGAAAAAAGTGGTTGCTGATATAATAATGATTATTATAAGCCTAAGCAATGTTTATAATTTAGTCGATGGTGGTGATTTATCACTTGTTTCGTTTGCATCTTGGTGGAAACAATATAATAAGATAAAGCGTTTATTTTCTCAATTTGTCATGCGGGAGTTTATCTATTCCCTACTCATGCTTGCGGGAAGTCACAATTCTCATTATTTTTTAAATAGAGTCAGTAACCCTGTTGTATTATGCAGAACCAACCAATCAATCAACAAAGATTTAGAAAGTAAGAGCAATATGTTGGGAATAATAACAAAGGAGGAGTTTGAGAAAAGATGTGAGGTGAAGCAGATGCAGAGTAGGAGCAGATGTTTTTGTAGTGCCCTCTTGGAAGGGATAAAGGAAGCTGAGGCAAAGTGGAGTGGACCCTGAGAAGGCAAGCTCTGCTCAGATTCGAGAACTACACGCTGAAATCTATGCAAGACATTAATGCAGTCAGAGCAGAGACTTTGTAGATATCAAGAATATTGCGCCATATTGCTCCCATGGATGGGAGCTGTAGAAGGTGAGGAGAATGGCCAACAAATTCTGACAACAGGTAAAGAGTCCTCTTCGGTTAGCATCCCTGAGTAGAGAGATAAAGTTGCTATGTGTTTCCATCTAAATCATGAAGTAATTCTACATCTGGAGCTGTTGTCGAAGCTCCCACTAAGCATATAATATACACAAAGAACTATAAATATTTAGTCTGCGAGCCCCAAGGAATCCATAGCCCAATTAGAAGAACTTCATGTTGACATGAGAAAACAGCAACAACAAAAATCTTTCAATACACATAGTTATCCCTCCCCAATTTCAAGTTCATTTTGTGAAAGTTTCAATATACATGATTTTACTTCTGTGTATCTTTTAGCAACAAGTTTATCTCCATTTTATATTGAGTGTGCCTTGATGTGGATAACAGAAAAGAATCCAGGAACTGGGTCTAGAAAATAAAGGTAGTGTAGATGGTACAAGGGTTGATCATTTGTGCAGCAATGTCTTGAAAGAGAGAAAGTCCAGAGAAAGTAGACTGGGGACTTAAACTGCACATGGGGGATAACTTTTGAGGAAATTATATACTGAGCTTACAGTCAACTAAGAGTGTTGATGGTTATTAGCCCACAGGTTAGCAAACTCTTTTCCTCCTTTAACTTCCTATCGTAGTGGAAGCAGAGAAGCAAAAGCATCAAATTCTTAGTTTTGAACATCGAAGGTCCAAGTCTAGGTTTAAGAAAGAAGTATTTTGACAGGACATGTAAGTAAGCACAATGAGTCTCCTGACCACCACATTCTTGACTCTAAGTTTCTAAATAGCCTCTTATCAGGATGGCCTCTCCTTGTTTTCTCTCTATCCTCGATAGAGATAGAGAGAAAGTAAAGCATGGACACTGGTACAATCTCCAGGAAAAAGCCAAGTGCTCCCCCACCTTTCCATGTCCGCCCCCATTTGGACCCTTTAGCTCCTAAAGGAGAGAGGTGATGGTGATGATCTTGCAGGAAATATTGGGGATCTGGAACCAGGAGAGACCTATGCTTAGCTTCAGGTCTGGTTGTAGCTCAAGCTGTTGAGCCCAGAAGCATCCCTCAACCTTACACAGTGTGAAATAGCTGAGTAAAACCTCTGCCCAACCTCTAGGAGTCCAGGAGTGAAAAAGACCCAGGAAAGCCACTTTGTATCCTCGGAAGAAACGACAGAGGAACGAAATGTTTTTCTTCTCGCTTGTTTGAACCCTGTCAAGACTGGAGAAGTCTCACAGGTAAGAGAGGGAATTGGGCAGTAGACATCAATAGAACTGAATGACTGGAAATCAGATAAGGTCAACCAGGACTCAGCTGATGACACTGAGGAGAGGTGGCTAGAATTGAGAATTGAAGACAGCTCACCCCATCATACTGTGACTCTACTTAAGCCCTTTGAAGGTAAATGCTGTCCCAGGAAGAGGAAGAGAAAGAGAGAAAACAGCTAAGGGAATTATTTATGTCTATGAAAATATTATTTTTCTGCCCTGAAATATGTGTGGTTTATTTAAAAGATATTTATTTATTTGAGAGTGAGAGAGAGAGTGAGCCAGAGAGCATGAGCAGGGGGAGGGGCAGAGGGAGAGGAAGAAGCAGGCTCCCCCCTGAGCAGGGAGCCCAACGTGGGGCTCCATCCCAGGATCCTGGGATCACTACCTGAGCCAAAGGCAAATGCTTAACTGACAGAGCCACCCAGGCACCCCTAATGTGATTATTTCTAATGTGGTTAAGGTGAACTATAGAAAAGCAATGTGACATTTTCACTAAGCCCAGTAGTGTGGCTCAGAAATTTTATAAATGGCACAATGGTATAGAAGTAATCTGTTCCTTGAGGATTTTTCAATTGTTGCTTATAAAACTGTCTGGGTTTTGGGGCATCTGGGTGACTCAGTCGATTGGGCATCCAGCTCTTGATTTCAACTGGGGTCATGATCTTCAGATTGAGCCTCTGTCGGCTCTGTGCTCAGTGGGGAGCCTGCTTCTCCCTCTTCCTATGCTGCTCCCCCTGCTTGTGCTCACATGCTCTCTCTCTCTCTCTCTCTCAAATAAATAGATAAATATTTTTTTAAAAATACTTTAAAAAAAAACCTGTCTGGGTCTTATACTTTTTTGGGGGGTCGCTATTTTTTATATGACTATTAATACATCGACATTTCCAAATTCATTTTTACATCAGTTTGGGACTATTATATTTTCTTAGAAATATCCATTTCATTAAAATTTGTGAATTTAATACCATCAACGTTCCTCTGGTACCATCATGTAACATTTGTCATGTTCTCTGTCTCAGTGGTAGAACCCCTAATTCCTAATAGCACACATTTGGTTTTTCGCTCTTGTTTTTCTCCACTAACTTTGATGAAAGTTTTAAATTTTTATTGATTTTTTTTAAAAGATTTATTTATTTATTTGAGAGAGGGAAAAGGAGAGAGAGTGCAAGTGGGAGGAGGAGCAGGGGGAGAGAGAATCTCAAGCAGACTCCCCACTGAGCACAGAGCCAGGTGCAGGGTTCAGTCTCACACCCCATGAGATCATGACCTGAGTGCAAATCACCAGAGGGTTGCTTAACCAACTGAGCCACCCAGGCACCCCAAATTTTTATTGGCCTTTGAAAGAGAAAAAAACAACAAATGTTGTATGTAGCAGTATAGAGTAAAAGTTCTAGAATCAGAGACCGACTGTATTTGAATCCTGACATAGCCCTTTACCATGAAACTTGGCATAAATTACTTGATTTCTACATGCATTTTCTCTGTCTATAAACTAGAGGTTAATAATTGTACCAAAAACTTTAGGGATATTTTATGCAGATTAAATCAGTTATTACATGTCAAATGCTGAAAATAGTGCCTGGTATTACTGCTCAAAAATAGTATTATGGTAGATGTAGGTAGCTACTACCCAGCATTCATTCCAGCCTGCTTTTATTTATTTATTTTTTAAATATTTTATTTATTTATTTGACAGAGAGAAACACAGCGAGAGAGGGAACACGAGCAGGGGGAGTGGGAGAGGGAGAAGCAGGCTCCCCGCTGAACAGGGGGCCTGATGTGGGGCTCCATCCCAGGATCCCGAGATCATGACCTGAGCCGAAGGCAGACACTTAACAGCTGAGCCACCTGGGCACCCCTCCAGCCTGCTTTTATGTCACTTTTTGTACTGAAGCATCTGAAAACCTAAAACCACATTTTCCAGGTCCATTTGAGGCAGGGTTCTGGATGCATCTACCCCCAGCTGCTGCTGCTGCCGCCTGACCCAGCGGGAGAGACAGGGGGTTTTCTGCAAGAACAAAGCCTAGTCATGAGTAGCAAAGAGGACATTGCAGTGGAAGCCACGGGAGCCTCTGATCCAAGATTTCTGATACCTGTATAAAATCTTCGATCATTGTGTTCTTGAATTCAACCACTCCAGTTGTAGTGTCTTACATCTCCACCTTCTTGATATGACATGGGTGAAACTGGCAGTGCAGTTCAGGAATCTTTTCCAGCAATTCCTGAAGTCCCAGCCAAAAGCTTTAGATTCCAGCCCTTCTAACTATGTTGTAGGTATCAGATTCACTGAACTGACTCCCTTTCTACCGAAAATAGTTGGAATAGTTTGTTTCCTAAAGCTACGTATTTTTTATAGTACTACTATTTTCTAATTCATTAATATCTGATTTATCTTTATTCATTCCATTTCCCTATATAGCTGTCTATTGTTATTTTTCTTGGTTCTTGGATACATTTCATTCTTTTCCTTCTTTTCTTCCTTCCTTCTTTTCTGCTTATCTTTCTTCCTCTTTTATTCCTTTTCTTGTTAAAGAGTAAAGACATTGGAATTTAAATAAAAACTTGAGGATGCTCCTGGCTGGCTCAGTCTGTAGGGCACCTGACTCTTCATCTCTGGGTTGTGAGTTTGAGTCCCACATTGGGTGTAGAGATCACATAGATAGATAGATAGATAGATAGATAGATAGATAGATAGATATAGATAGACAGATAGATAGATAGATACCTGAAACTTAAAAAAAAAGAGATCAAAAACATTGAAGACTATGCATTTTCCTCTGTGAATAGTTTTGAGCCCAACCCATATTTTGATAGGTAGTATTGTTGTTGTTGTTAATATCCAAATCGAATATAATTGCAGGTTTCATTTCTTTTTAACCAATGATTCTTTAACAAAATGTTATTTCCAAGGGAATGGCTAGTCCCTCTTTTTTGTTGTTACTTTTTATTTATCTAATTTTATTGCATTATGGTCGGTGAATATGGCCTTCTATCTTTCAGAAATCATTGTGTATTTTTTTTCGTTCAATATGTAATCAAGTTTTATAGATGTTCTTAGGCACTGAGAAATCATATTCTTTGTTTAGAGGATAGAAACTGATTTTATTTATATTTTGTATATTTTAAATTGTTTTTTTTTTTGCCTACTCTAAATTTTCTCATGTGTATTTTCTGCTAATTTCTTCTTTTATTCAAATAGCTTTTGCATAATACATTTTAATGCACATGATATTTCATTAAGTTACATTTGTGAGTTGTCTTATTTATTTATTTATTTATTTATTTATTTATTTACTTGAGAGAGACAGGTGAAGGGAGAGGCAGAGGGAGAGAGAAAGAGAATTTTAAGCAGGCTCCACTCCTAGTGCAGAACCTGCCGCAGAGCTCCATCTCACGACCCTGAGAACATGACCTGAGCTGAAATCAAGAGTCAGATTCTTAACCAACTGAGCCATCCAGACACCCTTACTTTATTTTTTATAAAATCTATTTAATGCCAGTGGCTTTTTTTTCTGAAATTGCATTCATTTCTTATAGCAATTATGTTTTCTTTTTGCTTGTGCTTTCCTAATATTTTCTTGCACGATAAACTATAGGGTTATTAAATCATTTTGTTCCATATATCTATAAACAGTATATGGTTGAATTTTGGACATACATATTTATTTAATTAATAATTTATCTTCTCTTTCATTTTATTAGGTATATACATTATGCTTTTAATTTTATTAGTAGTTAACAAGACTTATTTATAAGAAAATTTAGTTTTATAAAAATATACACACATAATCCTTTTTCCTTTATTTTTTTAGGGGTAGTGAGGAATAGAGGGAGCAGGAGAGAGAATCCCAAGCAGGCTCAATGCCCAGTGCAGAGCCCAATGCAGGGCTTAATCTCAGGACCCTGAAATCATGACCTGAGTCAAAATCAAGAGTCAGTCATTTGCCTCTCTGCCTACTTGTGATCTCTCTCTCTGTCAAATAAATAAAATCTTTAAAAAAAAAAAAAAAAAAAGAGTCAGTCATTTAACCAACAGAGCAACTCAGGTGCCCCATACACATTTATCATTTAAAAAATCTAAATAAACAATTCACAAAAATACAACGGAGATAGGCACAATTTATCCCAAGTCCTATTGCCCAAAAATAGCCATCACTAAACTTTGGTCAGCATAATTTCACTTTTCTATATTCAGTTATGCAAATAGAATCCAAATGGGGATTAAAGGATTGTTTTTGATAAATTATTCAATTAAAATTTAATTGAACAAAAGGAGAAACCGAAGTGAAGCTGGAGGAATTGGTGAACTTGACATCAGTGTTTCTCTACTACTAATAATACATTTTTAAAAGTGTTCTCTTGGGGCGCCTGGGTGGCTCAGTGGGTTAAGCCTCTGCCTTCGGCTCAGGTCATGATCTCAGGGTCCTGGGATCGAGCCCCGCATCGGGCTCTCTGCTCAGTAGGAAGCCTGCTTCTCCCTCTCTCTCTGCCTGCCTCTCTGCCTACTTGTGATCTCTCTCTCTCTGTCAAAATAAATAAATAAAATTAAAAAAAAAAAAGTGTTCTCTTGAGTTAAGCAAACTGTTAGGAGGTTGGACTCATGTCTTCATAAGCCATATGTTGTGACTTTGCAGGGTATCCATGACCTTCTTGTTTGGAAGAAGGGGAGGTTTATGCACTTACAGGTTCTTCCTCGACCCTCTCCTAGATTTGCATTACTCATGTTATTAATTATATAATGTCAACATTAACAACATTTACATCTTATTCTGCAGTCAAAATTCTTGACACTTTTCAGTGGTGGCTTTATACCTAAAGAGATTCAGTGTTCATTATCATTCCTTTAACCTCAGTTTGTTTTTTCTTGAGTTCTATAATTCTATACACCTCTTAGTCGACTAAATTTCATTGACATACTTTTTTTCAAAAAGGTCTATGGGTAATGTATCCCCTGAGTTTCTGCACCTTAAGAATATGTGTCTTTCTCTTTATAGTTTAAGGATAACTGGGCTAGGGATAAATTTTATAGTCACACTTTCTCTCTTTCAGAAATGTATAGACTAGACATTATTCCTCTGTTTCCTAACAATCAAGTATTGCTATGGGGAAATCCAAGGAGAACCTGATTTTTTTTTTCCACTTTGAATGCTTCTTGCTTTCCTGCATATAATTTCCATAGAATTCTGTCTTTATCCTTAAAATTTAACAATTTGGATATTTTGGGTACTGGGATACTTATTGGTGCACTCATTCTGCATCAGTTTTTCTCTTGGATAAAGTTTGCTCTTTCAATCTGCAAATTCTGGTCTTTATTTCCTGAAAGTATCGTGTAATTATTTTTTTTGGTTATCTATTTAAGTGTACTTGTATTTTCTTCCTCAATTTCTATATCTTCCTCAAATCTATTTTCGTCCTTATGCCTATATGTTACCTTTTTTCATACAAATCTATTGTTATATTGCTATACTGTTTTCATTTTGCATCATGTGATTTCATTAGATTGTATAGTCAGTCTAATTTTTTTCTTTTCTTAAAGATCTGAAAATTGGCCTTTATTTTTGAGATGAACAAACATGTGCAGAGGGAAGAAAAGATTTAAAGGATAAACACCAAAATGTTAACTGCATGTTTCTGGGTTTTTCTTTACTGTATTTTTCTAATGTGACTTTTATCTCTTTTGTTTATTTTCTGAGGTCTTCCATCTCAATATTCCCCTCCTCTAATGCCTTAAATTGTTATTTTAAATTCTTGACTCTCGATAAATAAATAAATAAATAAATAAATAAATAAATAAATAAATAAACTCTTGACTCTCTTCTTCGAGTTCTTCCTAGCAGAGAACACTGTTATCTATTGCGGCATAACAATATTACCACAAACTTGGGGTCTTAAAACAACACAAAATGTAATCTCTGTGAGTTAGGTATCTGAGCGTAGCTTAGTTGGATCCTCTGCTTTGAAATCCCACAAAGCTGGGGTGCCTGGGTGGCTCAGTGGGTTAAAGCCTCTGCCTTCAGCTCGGGTTATGATCTCAGGGTCTTGGGATCGGGCCCTGCATTGGGCTCTTTGCTCAGTGGGGAGCCTGCTTCCCCCTCTCTCTCTACCCGCCTCTCTGCCTACTTGTGATCTCTCTCTCTCTAGCAAATAAATAAATAAAATCTTAAAAAAAAAACAGAAATCCCACAAAGCTGTGTCAGGCTGCTATTTCATCTGAGGCTTGACTGGGGAAGGGTCTACTTCCCAACTCAACATGGCTGTTTGCAGAATTTAGTTCCTTGCAGGCTGCCAGACTGAGGGCCTCATTTTCTTGCTGGCTATTGCAACCCTCCCCTCCTGGCTTTGTGATCCTCTCCAAATGGCATGACACTCACAAGATGGTAGCTTGCTTCTTTGAAGTTAGCAAGGGAAGTTCTCCTAAGAAGATAGGTCACAGTCTTATGTAATGTGATCATATATACAGTTGGCCCTTGAGCAACCTGGGTTCGAATCCCACAGACCCATTTACATGTGAATTTTTTTCAATAAATACAATACTGTAATGAATTTTCTCTTTCTCGTGATTTCCTTAATAACATTTTCTTTTCTCTAGTTTACTTTATTCTACGAATACAGTGTATAATACATATACAAAATATATAGCAGTTGGCTCTTCATGTTTCAGTAAGGCTTCCTTTCAACAGTAGGCTATTAGCAGTTAAGTTAAGGAGTCAAAAGTTTATGTGGATTTTTGACTGCACAAGGGGTTGGTGCCTCTAACCTCCATGTCATTCATATAGTCATATACATCCTATCCCACTTACTGAATTCTATTGATTAGAAGCAAATTATGGGTCCTACCTATACTGAAGGAGAAAAAAATAATATGAGGAATCAGCACCAAGAAGTAGGAATCATGGGAACTACACTAGAATGTGTCTACCACATTAATGCTATATTTAATTTCTTGGAGAATGTATTAGTTTCCTAGGACTGCCATAATAAAGTAACATAAACTGGGTGGCTTGGAAGAAAAGTTTATTGATTCATGGTTCTGGAGGCCAGAAGTCTGAAAAAAATATGTCAGCAGGGCTATGCTCTCTCTGGAGATCTGGAGAAGAGTCCTTTTCCTCTTCCTAGCTTCTGGTAGTTTCCTGATATCCATGGCATTCTTTAGCTTGTAGATACATCACTCCAGTTTCTGCCTTCATTCTCACATGCTCTTCTTTTCTATATGTGTCTCTGCATGTCCTCTCCTCTTCTTATAAGAGTATCGGTCATTGAGTTAGGGCCCACCCTAATCCACCTCGTCTTAACTAATTATATTTGCAAAGACTTAAATCTTGATTTAGTTGCATTCTGAGGTTCTGAGTAGACATGAATTTTGGGGGGACCTTATTCAACCGACTTCAAAGACTATGAGGAAACATATCTTAGCTCTTGGTCTATTTATTAAGTAATTTATTTTGCACTGCATACTCTCCTTTTCCAGTTCATTTATTCTCTTTTTCTCCTCTTTTTAGTTTTTTTATTGCTAGATTCCATTCTGATTCTTCTTTTTTTTTATAGTGGCAAAAATTTCAGATTTGCTTACCTTTCTCCTTTGCTTGTCTCTACCACAGAAGCTATAATAGGTATTTGTTTTCCCTGCCTTCCTTACAGCTAGTCGTTGCCATGACACAAAGTACTTGTAAATGAGTTACTGGCAAAATTTCATTTAGGGCTGAGGAGTGATATGAGATTGCTGGCTTCTCATTTCTTTTCCTCACTCTGCTTTAGCTCCAGCAATCTCCTTGGCTCAGAGAACAGGCGGAAGGCTGTAAAGATGGCGTGCCAGCCTGGTGTCTTCTGTAGTTCTGCCACTCCTTCAACTTCAACTTAAACATTCCACTTTTGCTGAGGATCCTCCAGGCCCAGACCTTGGTATTCAAATCACAGTCTTTCAGGATCCTGCCTCTTCCTTTGAGAGAAGTCTGTGTGCTGCTCAAGGTTAAAGAGGGCATGATTTGGTTCTCAGCACTCAGTCTCTTTCCTCATTTCACTTCATTGCCTGGTAGACCTGCTTCCTGTTTTGTAATTTAGGGTTGTATCATTTCCTTATTTCATTGAAGTTGGCGTTCCCCCCCCACATTGTTTTTCAATTTTTTTATTATTAGTAGGTTTCAGGGAGGGGAATGAAATAAAAATAAAAATGTCTTTATTTTGTCATCATTAAAAGCCTCTACTAAACTCTATAAGAGTTTTGAGGTAATTATTTAACCTCTACTTCTATAATATTCATAGTTGAGAATAAAGTGATGTATTTTTAATTCTCTCCATTTAATACAATGCATTTTGTAAGCTTTTTTTCCTTTTTCAACTATGGAATTTAGATCCAAGGTGTTACTGTACAAGTATTTTATATATCTTTCCTTTTAGGAATTATTTATGATATTTGCATTCAGTTTATAAGCAGATTTGCATCCATTTCTTCAGATATCATTCTTTTACCAAATTTCAGTGCTTGTAGTTAGTCATTTCAAATTCTCATTTTCCTTTAGCTCTTAATTTTGCTTCATATTTCACTCTTTGGAGAAATATTTAAATCTCTTGAGAAATATTTGGAGAAATAATAAATATAAATATTTATATT
>CM052899.1:116405849-116440805 GCA_028534135.1 Potos flavus
CCCGGGTTGGCCGCCTGCCTGGTGTCCTCCACCGCGGCCTGGAGAGGGCGCCGTCGCGGTGGGGTCGGGGTTGGGGTCACGCGCGGCTGGCAGTGGGGAGCGACGTTGGGGTATTTTGGGGGGGCGGGGGAAGGAGGGGGCTGGACGTTGCCCCTAGTGAGCAGTGAAGGTGTAACCTGGCGGTCCAGGGATCGGGGTCCGGTGAGGGCCCCTTTTCCAGACCCCGCGGGGTCTGCGCTGCCGGAGCCCCCTGCGCCCGTGCGCAGTCTAGCGAGGCCTCCATCCCTCGGGCGCTGTCTCTCGGGCTGCGGGCCTCTCCTGCTCATTCCCGAGCCCTGCTCTCCCCCAGCGCCCTGTGCTGGAAACCCTTCGTTTATGCAAGGAACCGAGATGCTCCTGGGGTGTGTGCCCTTTTATTCTCTTGTACATGGGATGTGGTGGCATCGCAAACATTCACAGTTACCGTGGGGTTCAGAAAGCAGATGTGACCTTTCCTACCAAGAGCCATTGGGCCCACCTGGCCAGTGTTTGATCCTCAGGTGCAGTATTTCATTGATTTGTACCATTGAATTCTGATATCTACGGCATTACGTCCTCTTTTCGCTGAAATAACCTGATAAAACCTGATTGAAAGGATGTTTACTCTATGTGTGAATCCTTGCCTCTACTTCCAGCGCCTTAAAACATGGTTGTTTCCTGTGGGAAAATGGTGCTAATGCATAGGAAAAACAATTTTTTATTCAGTAATGGGCATGAGTTGATTAGTGCCAAATGGTTATTGTAGTCTGAAAACCAAACAATTAAAAAAGAAATACAAAACCTTTTGCTTTGAGATAGCAGTATGTTTCCAGGTTGGAATTATTTGAGAGCAGGTTTAGAACAATTAGTTTCCACCATTAGGCTAATATAACAAACATAATGTAAAACAGAACCAAAAATATGTTGGTTAAAAAAAACAAACTAGATGTGTATTAGTGCACAGGTCTAGCAAAAAATAAATCCTGCTTAAAAAAAAATAAAACTTTATGGTCGGACTCTAAGCACAGGAAATAGCTTGGTATTTTTTTTATATTTAGAAATACATATTGCATTAGACTGACTTGAGAACTCTTGCTAGGATATTTGAGCACAGTAGTACATGTTATACTTTGAACTATTCATTCTCAAGCTGCTAGAAATACAGATTTATACTAGTTTCTTTTTCTGAGTTGAAATTGACTCATGTAAAAGAACGTTAGATTTCGAATTTAAAATTTCTGCAAAAAGGAGATATGAATTAGAAAACATGACGTTCGGGTCTTGCAATATCTATTAAACCAAAAAAGAATAAATGACAGCATAGTATTTCAGTATTAGTTGGATTCGCTACTTGGAAGATTCTTAAACTTTGCAATTTTAAGAGTTTACATCAGGCATTCTTAATTTAATGCATGTGCTTCAGAGGGTCCTTGAATCGTTAGAAATCCTATGTAGAATGTAGCATATATTTGGATTTTTTCTAAATAAAGAGTACATGGAGTCATCACATTCTCAAAAAATGGCTCCACAAAAGATTATGAACTAGTGGATATATAATTAATAAATCTCCTGTATTTGGAAGGTGAAATTCTTAGAGATTTGATAATTTATATCCTTCACTTGCAGTTATGGCTAAGAAATTTTTATTATTGAGAGTTTAGCACATAGAAATCATTTTTCATGCATTCTTATTGAACCTTTAGGAAAATGTTAATCCCATTTTACAGATGAGGAAATAGATATTTAGAGATGCTTGTTCAAAGTCACATAGCCACTGGTGGGCCAACACTTCAAACCAGCCTAAGGTCAGAGCCAACACTGTTAGTGAGAAGGCTACACTAAGCTTTGAGTCAATGATAACATTCGCTTGATGTTAAAATGAGTAATTTATGTTTTGTTAAAATTGAAAAGTGGATCTGAGATTATCATGACATACTATATCATGGGATTTTAGAGCCACTGACTCCCAAGTAGGAAGAGACCTTAGTGATGCTGACCTCCCTTAATGATACTAACCTCTAATCACACCCAAAGTAGGGCCATTTCTGTGGCATCCTTGGAGGGATCATCCAGCCTCTGATTTTCATAGCTATGTGATTACAAGTTCACTTCTTTTTTCAACATTTTAAATCGTTTCCTGTTTATGTAAGTTAAAATCTGCCTTCCTGACATTTCTGCTAAGTTCCAGCTTTCCTTTTGTATGTATGACATATTTATCATCCATAAAGTAAGAGATAAATGACTCGTACTCTAATTTTTTTTGTCATCAGGTTTAATGAAGTATAATTTACATGCCGTTAAGGTTTTCACAAATGTATACAATTGGATAATCACCACAATGAAGATAGGAAACATTTCCATCACACCAAAAGGTTCTCTCTCCCTGCTCCCAGCCCATGGCAACTATTAATCGAATTCATGTCCCTATACTTTTTTCTAGAATATCATGTAAATGAAATCCTACAGTATGTATTCTTTTGTGTCTTCTTTCCCTTAGCATAACGATTTTGCTATTCATTAAGTTGTTGCATGTATCAGTAGTTCAGTGGCATGCTGATAAATTTTGTAACGATGTGCTCTCCAAAGAAAAAAATCCCTGATTTGTAGTATTTGCTAGTTATTGCAGCATCGATACTCTTATCATGGCCTATACTAAGGTATCTTGAGTCATGCCTAGTTTGGATCAGTTATGAATGAAGCTGTTATAAACAACGTGAGGGACAAATGTTTTCAGTTTTCTTGAGTTGTACCTAGGAGTGGGATTACGGGGTCCTAGGAGAAGTATGTATTTGTCAATTGCAATAATGTTATATTGAACTGCCAAACTTTTCCAAGATGACTACTATTTTGCGTTCCTCCAAGTAATGTTAAGAGAATTTCAGTTGCTCTGCATTCTTGTCAGTACTTATTATTGTCAGTTATTAAGCTTTTAGCCATTATTATGTGTGTAGTGGTCCTTTAACATTTTTGACTTTTTAACTCTCATTTTCAATAGTGTTTGAACCAACATAGGAAGTTTATGACCCACATTGCCGAATAATTTTTTTTTGACTTAGTCATCAGTCATGATCTCACTGTGAAAGCTATAGCACTCAAAGAATGTTTGTTGATTTCTTATTATGAAATTGCCTTTCATGTTATTAGAATTGCTTTTTTGAGAGGCGTGATTAGGGAATTCTAAAACTCAGCTGTTAACATTTTCAAAACATGCCTCAGAAAAAGCTACATAAAGCTTTGTTTTTTTTTTCATAAAAATTTAGAATTTAAAAAACCTCAAATTATGAAGCATTTCTTCAACTTTTGCTTGGACTTAAAAAAAAGAGAGAGACTGAAATAATTCAGTCATGTAGACTTTGAACTCATCCAGGAACTTGTAAGAGGTGTTAATACATAAGTGATTATAGCATTACTTCTCTGGTAATTAGAAGAATTAGAAAATTAGAAGGCTAATTTTCATGTAATATTATAAGGTATATTTCTGATTAAGTGTATTTGGGGTTTTTTTTGCTGTTAAGTTTGTCAGGTTTTATTTTTTATATACTAATGTGTAAGCATTAATGACATTTAGAGTGCTGATTTTATTCTGGAAGATAAAATGGTTTTTAGTTTTTCCATATGGAGTGACAACACATTTGAAGGCTAATCATTTAAATATAATTTAAAAATGGTACATTTTTGATATTTGAGCAAACATCCTTAACTATCACTTATTTATTTTACGAGTCCAAACCTTACTTACTTAGCTCTAGATTCATATATCCAACTGCTAATTTAGACATATGCAACTGAGATGTTCCATAGGCACGTCAGCCTCAGCCTGTCCAAACTTCAACTCATAATCTTTTCCCCCCTCCTCCTGTCTTCTCAATTTGAGGAAATGCCATTTGCATCTAGTGTGTCATTAGGTGGACACCTGGCTGTCATCTTCCATTCCTTTGTCCTCCTCAGTTTCCACTTCCCACCAAGTACCAGGTCCAATTGCTTGTATCTTCTAAGTATTTCTCCTCTAACTTTTCCTCCTCAGAGGCCTTTCTTTATTTGGGCCTATATTTCTCTGTTGAAGTATTACAGTGCTCTTCTATACATGCTTTCCTTAGCTCTAGTCTTACCTCTGCTCATCAATTCCTCTCACACCCTTTCCAAAACAAATACTCTTTTCTTTTCTAATTTTTGAAAAATACACAGTTGTGATCTTTCAATATGCATTTTTTTTCCTCTTTAAAATCTTTTAATAGATCCTAAGTCATCAAAGAGCCATTAAAGCATAGGGTTCTAGTCTGTACAAAGCTCTTTGTGACCTGGCTCTAGCTTCTCTGGTCTCATCTCTGACAGCCATTCATTTGTTCACTTAAAAGATTTTGGGGCGCCTGGGTGGCTCATTTAGTTAAGCGTCTGCCTTGGGCTCGGGTCATGATCCCAGGGTCCTGGGATAAAGCCCCATGTTGGGCTCCCTGCTCAGCAGGGAATCTGATTCTCCCTCTGCTGATCTCTCTCTCTCTCAAATAAATATAAATTAAAAAAAAAAAAAAAAAGATTTGAGTGTCTGCCATCTGCTCTGTAGAGTGCTAGGTGAAAGAGTTTTATCAAGAAGATTAAATTCTAGAGGGGGACAGATGACAAGTGTATACTCTTTATCAGTTGGTAATAAGTGCCTTGAGCAACATAAGGCTGGGTAAGGAGTTAGGGAATAGTAGGTTGCTGATGTGGGTGCTGGTGCCATTTATAGAGGGCTGTATGAGAAGGCCTCTGTTACCGTGACATCTGAGCAGAGACTTGAAGTGTTCTAGGGAGTGAGAATTTTAGATTTGCGAGAAAAGCAGGTGCTGAGGCCTTGCAGAGGGAGGATGCTTGAGATGTTTAGAGAACAAGAAGGGGTTGGCTGGAGGCAGGTGAGAGCTGGGGTCAGGCCGGTGGAGATGCCTTGCAGACCCAGCAGGCCAGTGTGAGGACTTTGACTTCTGAGCTCGGGGAGTTTGAGCCTAGAGTGGGACAGAGGTGCATTCCTGTCTCCTACTTGAGGTTTCTGAAGTACGCTACCTCTCCTACCTTAAGCCTTTCCTTCGACCAGGAATAGTGCTGAGTGACATGTCCCTCCCCTGTGTTCCCTTAGCACTGTTTGTCATACCCGTACTTAATAGCTGCCTTGTTGGTCTCCTCTCCCTAGGCTGAGGTCTTAGATTTTTTTTTTTTAAACCTCTGAATTCCTATTTCATTGAATTAATGTCTGTCGAATTTTAGAATTGCTGAAAATGGGATAATTATTGCAAACTGGGTAAGAGATAACAGTACTGCGTAGTGACTGCTACCTCATGTGAATGTGGATTCTATCCGTTTTGCTGATCACTGTGCATTTAGTGCCCAAGCAGTGAGCCGTGCATAATAAGTGTTCAGTAAATACTTGGTGTGTGATCAAGTGAACATCCATGTGCCAGCCTCTGCTTGCTCTTTAATTCTGTTGCCCTGAAACCTATGGGCAAGCTTTCCCTAAATCTCTTAACATCTTTCCCTGCTGCCTTATCCTTTCTCTAATCACAAACTCAAGAAATGCCAATACTTGGAAATTCTTTCACTCATTCATTATAAGTGAATGTAAATGTAACAAAGAAATGTAGGTAATTTCTCTCCAGGCTAAATAGATATGGGTTATTGCACAATTTTTGGCTCATTTGCACTTCAGTTTTCCTTTCTTTGGGAATTTTTTTGAGGTTATTTTATTACTGGGCCCTTGAATCTTTAATAAACAAAACACAGATAGGTCTAGAATATCACTTCTATAAACAACTCAAGCAGGAGCAGAGTGTGAAAAGTCTAGTACCAGAAATAAAATCCACAGTATTTCTTAGCGTGTTTCATTTGGTTCAACAGACAATTAGAGTTGGTTTATTTACCTCACTATGCTGGTGCAGGTCCGTGGCTTTTTGTGCTCACCACTGAGTCTGTAGAAATGGCCGCTCCAGCAGGGACTCTTCAGCCCCACGACATCTGGGTATCATCTGAAGCCTGGAAATCTCACCAGTAACTCTTGAGTCCCTCAATCCTGACATCTCAGGCTTCCACACTCCATTTTGCCTCTGCCATAATACCTGCATGTCTTTGTTTGGTTTTCGTTTTTTAAGATTTTATTTCTTAGAGAGAGAGAGAGCGCGCGCGCGCGAGAGAGGAGGAGCAGAAGGAGGGGCAGAGGGAGTGGGAGAGGCAGGCTCCCCACTGAGTAAGGAGCCCCATGCAGAACTCAATCCCAGGACCCCAGGATCATGACCTGAGCCGAAGGCAGATGCTTAACTGACTGAGCCAGCCAGGCATCCCGAGGCAAAGCGTTTAAAATAACATATGTTCGTGAAAGGAATTTTCTTCCATTTTTGTTTAACTAAAAATCATTGTGTGGAGTAGGCTGTCTTATGTATAATCATAAATATTGGATTATTGATCTTTAGTAGTGTTGCAATCTGTTGTGATAAACCTAGTGTGATAGGCCCTTTAGTTTTTTAGTATGTGAAGTACTTTATATATCTTAGTCCACTTAATGTGGGTACTATTTTTATTTTGACCAAAGAAGTGGTAATTTCACTATGTGCTGAATGTTTGTTTTGTTTTGGGTTTGAGTTTTTTTGTTGTTTTTGTTTTAATGGTTACGTGTGAGTAGGGCCTTCATTTTATTTCTCTAATAGAGTGGTCTTTCAGGTAAATGTGTACATTGGTTTTCTTATGTCAAGGACAATTGTTAGTCACTTAGGTTTAAGTTTTCTCCCACAAATAAAAAAAAAAATTGTCACTAGCTTCTATTTGTGTATAGTATATTAGTGTTTGACTTGGGACAATAGTAATGCATTTAGTTATTTTAAGTACAATATATCATTGTGCTCTTCCGCAGAAGAGCACTATGGCGGTCAGGTGCTGCGGTACCCAAGCACGCCTGAGACTTGCGGGTGCACCGTGACAGCCCTTTCTTTTTGTTCTGCTGACCCAGTAGCAGACACTGTTAGGCCTTAGGAAAACAGAATCTTAGATGGTAATGTCATTATCCATTTCAGTGAAGTTACAAGCTTAGATTAGTAACTGTAAGTCAGCTACATTCATGTGAAGCTATAGTGGGTTTAAAGTATGGTACTTGTATTTTGAAGTCTAGAAGACTACTGGGTGAGAATTTTTTTTTTTTCTTAATAAACTAATTACAGTTATTTGATTCTTTTGTGTATGGCCTAATCCCTTTAAAGTATTCTTTATTGCTACTTATGAAAGATAAGTGCCTATTTATAATGGCACTTCAGAGTCCCAGAAATTAAGGGATTTGAATTCTTGTACTACCTCTGCCACTGCAGAGCTGTGTTACTTGGGGCCTGTGACCTGTCCCATCTGGCCTCTGGTTCTCCATCTGTTGGCAGTCCTTTCTACTGCAGGTCCCTTAGATAATAGTGATAGTTGAGTTCTGACACTCGTTCTGTTTGCTTTCCTTAGTCGTTGAGCCCTTGGTACCTATGTTGTGGGAGGGATTCTGTTACAGAGTACTCTCCGACATGAATAAAAGGTATGTCATCAACACTTGATGGATTTGCTCTTTTTTTTAAAAAAAAGATTTATTTAAATAGATACACACTGCGGGGAGGAGTAGAGGGAGGGGGGTCACAAGCAGACTGTGCTGAGTGCGGTGCCTATTGCAGAGCTCCATCCCACAACCCCAAGATCACGACCTGAGACAAAACCAAGAGTCCAACACTTAACCACCTGCACCACCCAGGTGCCCCCAATTTGCTGCATTTTAAAATATCAGTTCCAGCTTCCTCTTCCTGTATGTTTCTTCTAGCTCATTTCCCTCTTCTCCAGCCAGTATGGACATAAAGAGGCCAATTAATTTAATATTAGCCTAAGAAAAGTAAGCCATTGTACATAGCCATTGTATTTATTGAAGTATAGTTGACATACTGTTATACTTAGCCATTACTTGATATTAAACACTCATGCCAAAATTATTTTGTATTATTTTTTTCTTCAGTGGGACAACTGATTTGTTTATATCTGCATAGAACCTTGCAGGTTTATTGCCTTGCTCTAAGTAGAGCATCCACACACATAAATTTTACTTTGTAATTTAGGAGGTGATTAATTATTGTATATAGAATGCAACACTTTATGTGTCATCCTTACGCAGGGCCCATACTAATCTTCTCTGTATCGTTCCAATTTTAGTATATGTGCTACTGAAGCGAGCGATAGGACTCAACACTTTAAGAAGAATCCCACAAGTGGGGCACCGGACTGGCTCAGTCAGTGGAACATGTGGCTCTTGATCTTGGGGTTGTGAGTTCGAGTCCCAAGTTGGGTGTAGAAATTAATTAAAATGCAGTCTTTAAAAAAAATCCCACAAGTATCGTCTCAAAATATCCAGATCTCGTTGTACATTTTAAGTGTTCGAATTTAGAAAAGCAATTTATATATTTGTTTTAAACTTTCTAACATTTATTCAAATTGCATTACCTTACTGATATATATATATATATTAAAAATTTTTTTTAAAGATTTTATTTATTTATTTAACAGAGAGAGAGAGAGAGATCACAAGTAGGCAGAGAGGCAGGCAGAGAGAGAGGGGGAAGCAGGCTTCCCACTGAGCAGAGAGCCCGATGTGGGGATCGATCCCAGGACCCTGAGATCATGACCTGAGCCGAAGGCAGAGGCTTTAACCCACTGAGCCACCCAGGCGCCCCTAAATTTTTTTTTAAAGATTTTATTTATTTGTCAGAGAGAGAAAGAGAGAGCTCAAGCACAAGCAGAGAGAGAAGCAGGCTTCCTGCCGAGCAAGGAGCCCGATGAGGGACTCAATCCCAGTACCCTGGGATCATGAGCTAAGCCAAAGGCAGATGCTTAACTGACCGAGCGACGCAGGCATCCGTATATTTTAATTTTGAAATAATTATAAACATATAGGAAGTTGCAAAAATCATAGAATTCATGTACCCTCACCCATCATCTTTTACCCAGTGGTAACATTTTACATGACTGTAATATAATACTGATTTGTATGTATTTTATTGCTCATTTTGAAAAATGTTGACTAATACAAGAATGTTGATATTTTTGTTCCCCTCAGGGTGAAGAGGTTAGTATGTACAAATTCAGATTCTATGCTTATTTCCATAAGTACCAGGCAAAGATATATATTTCTTCCATGCATTTGCTGTAAAAAGGGTGATGAGTAACTAGGCAAATGGCTGATTATTTTTCACTGGGTAGTTCATTCACAACCCTGGATATGGTCATGTAAAATTTCGATTACATGGCATTCTTCTTAATTCTGCTTTGCTGGACTTCTTTACTTAATCACTAGTATATTTGCTTACTGGGAACTTTCATTCTTAACATGTAACAGAATATAAAGAAAGAAATATTGGACAGTTAGTCAAGAGATATTTATTAAGTACCTTCTATTACTGTACTGAATATAAAGGAGATTTTGGAAAAGCAGAAGGGGTATTTATAGTGTAGATGAATAAACAGCTGTAAAACATTACCACATATTGTATAATGTATTTCAGCAAGTTTTATTCTCTAAACACGTACACATAGGGATATAATTGGCCTTCAGTAAGCATTTGTTGAGTGAATGAATGTACTTAGGTAATAAGCATGTTGTCACAAAATTATGTAAGTCTTAAGAAAATAAATGTTTACTGTCATTCTTAGGAATTCTAAAGCCATTACCGACTTAAAGAATGATAATACATGTTATATTATGTTTCTTTATTCTCTTCGCCCTAGAAATCCTTTGGTAAATTCATAATCTGTTTTCCTTAATAAAAGCCTGGGTCTCTGTGACTCTAAAGCCCAAGTATTTTCCCCGTGGCACGTTGCTCATTAAAACACAGTATTAGGTGATAAATAGCATATTTAAGTAAACAAGTGTGAAATAAAAATAAACTCTCTATCAGTTATTTTTAGAAAAATCATTGTGTATTGATTGCCTAATAATTTCATTTAGCTTGACTTATTTCTGTAATGACTAATGACTAAATTAGGTCAAGTACGAGGGATTAAAACCTAGTTCTTATTTTTCAAAATGATATACTGTAAATAGACTCTCAAAGATGCTAAAAATGTATATTAAAAATTCTCTAATTTCCTAAATATTAAGTGTTTTATAGTATGCTGTGCTGGGTGCTATGGGAGCTATAAGGATGTCTAAGACATGGATAGTTCTCTCAATGCCTCTATAATACCGTGAAGATAAGGTAGACTCATAAGTAATTGAATAGTATGTCATTAGTCTGTGAGGTACAGAAGTTTTATGGCTGCTTAGTAAGTAGAAAGATTACTTTTAGTTGAGATGATTAGGGGAATATCAAGTATCAGGGAGATTGATAGAATTTCCTTGGTGAAAACTGAAATTTACTTATGTCAGAATCATAGAAAATTATAAAATCAATTGATTTTACTATCAGGTGAGTTTTCTTGGAAAAAATTAGTCTGATTTTAAAATTTAAAGAATGAAGATAAAGATCAGGAATAAAGTAAAACATTTAGAAAAAAAGCTATTTTTAATATGAAAACCTTACTTTTGCTCCTGAAGCATTTCGCAGCTAGGTTACCCTGAAAATTGTATTAAATATGATTTTCCTAGCCTGTATTCTTTTTAAAGTAATTTGATCTGTCAGATTAATGACCAGTGTGCTTTATACATTTCATCTTAGTTTGATAACTCCAGAAATAGATGAGTTATCTCTTTGGTGAAAATGAAAACTGTTTTATTGCTGTTCTGTTATTTCTGAGGTTCCAGTGTTTAAAGTATTTCTATTTTCTCTGAGTGAGATAGCATTGAAAAAATTATCTTGATGGAGCACCTGGGTGGCTTAGTTGGTTGAGCATCCCACTCTTGATTTTGGCTCGGGTAATCATCTCAGGGTTGTGGGATTGAGCCCCACATCCGGCTTCGCACTCAGTCAGCTTGAGATTCTCTCTCTCCCTCTGCCCCTCCCCCCCAAATAAATAAACAAACAAATAAATAAATAAAATCTTTAAAAAATTATCTTGAAATTCTGAAGTTATTCTGAGAGGTAGCTCTTGGTGACAGCTTAAAGAAGAGGCTAGAGGAAGAAGGAAAAGGACAATGTATGTGAATGGCGACACCGTAGCGGAGTTCTCTGTAGAAGGGAATTGTTTTACCTCAGGTCATTCAGTGTAGCTGATGCCATGCTGGACCTAGTTAGACCTGAGCATTTCTGAAAGCTAGTTTCTTGGTCAAACCTATATAAAGAGAAAAGAACCCCAAAAAAACTATATAAAGAGCAGAAAATCTTTTGAGTTTGCTTTAGTTATATAATAAATATTAGTGGAAAATGGTGTCAACACATTCATTTGCGTTCTCCACCTCCTTTTCCACAGAGACCTAGATTTAAATCTGAGTCACCAGAGTAAATAAGTTCAGCGATTCCCAGCTTGTGCTAGATTGCATAACCTAACAAACCACATGGGTTGTCATAGGTGTTTCTATTTTCCAGAGGGTGTGGGGAAGCTGGACAGGACATGGCAGCTGTTGAAAGGCATGGAGGCTACCATTACCACGGGACATGTACTTGTGTGTTAGGGGCCTGGCGGGAGAAATAATGTGCTGAATAGCCTTTCTGAGATGACAATATTTAATACTAGTGATCTGTAGGCATAGCTTGGAGAAGAGTATTGTATCTTTCTTAGAAAGCTTATTCTTTTTCTTCTTTATGAATTTACATGCACTTTGAATGTTCTCAGCCTGACTAATACATTCATCAAAAATGAGCCATTTTTTGATTGTTGCTTGCCAGCGTTGAAAGATGTTTATAAGGATCCTCACATTCTGGGCTTTCTTCTTACTCTGTTTGTTGACACCTACTTTAAGCATAGATTTTAATAGGTGCTTTGCATATCCTGATGTCAAAGCATCATTCTAGTCCAGTCAAGATTGTTTAGCAAGTGCTATTTTAATGGAAGAAGACCAGTTGCATTCCAGGACCTAATTGTTTTGGTGTTATTATTTAATATCTAGCGTGCTTATATCTATTAGTCACATCTGCATGTGCTTTTTTCGGTTTTATTAAAGCTTAGAAATGCTCTTATATAGCATGCTAATTTTGGCATTTTGAAAATTTTTCTCATATCCTTCTGAGTAGCAGAGTTAAGTACTATACACAAGTTTTGAGTTTGTTCTCATTTTATGATCTGTTAACATTAAAGGGTCAATAAAATCGTCCTATTTTTACAAAAAAATTTTTGAAGATGGCAAAGTAAAGAATTCTTAGTAAAGAATCCTCTGGCTTATTGGAGTTATAGGTAAAACTAAATTACATTCTTATTTTCCTATCACAAAATCTGTTTTCTTCACAAGAATTCAACTCACTATCAGATGTTTGCAAGCAGCAATTTAGAAGATACATTGGCCAGTAACTCATTCCCAGATGCCCGTAATAAAGTGGATTTTTAAAAGATAAATATTAAGCATAGTGTTACACTGAGGAAAGGGTTATAGTAATATAAAATTGGAATAAAGGAAAATAATTGCCTAGTGAAAGGGTAAGAGCCAGTGAAACTAATCCATGACATGGGATGCATTTTGCCTTGTGCTTATTGATGTCATTAGGGAGTTGTTTTTGGGAAGGAACTTGGAACTCACATCACACTTGGTTTTGTTAGAGTAAGGCCCTCCCTGGAAGTTGTCTATCTAGAGTGACGGTATTGCATCTAAGCTGAGTACATTTGCCACTCCTTAACTAGCCATCTGAATCCTTGATTGTTCTTTTTCATTCAACAAGAGTTTATTAACTGTCTACTTTCTGTGGTGAAAATGTTAAGATAATAAAATACTATTTCTCATTTCAAAGAGCTAGTAAACTACTTTAGCTTATGAACAGATAATTATTAAATATTGTGGTAATGATATGTGTGTTAAGGTTACATTGGCTTTCCTCCCTAGCCATAGTATTTGGGGTTCCTTTTTTATTCATTGTACTTTTTATTACTGTAGCTCTCTTGGCTTTTAAGGGGCCTAAGGTAAGTACACACACCTTTTTCCTTGAATCTTGGGCTACTTTGCAGTTTTTCCCTTATACCGGTAATGATCTCATTAGTGCCTTGATCTTTAGTTAGGAATCGAGGTAGAGAAAGCCGGGGAAGGGAACAACTTCAATGAAGGTGTAGTATTCACGTATTCAATGAAGGTGAAGTATAATGAAGGTGGAGAAAGTGATGGGAATCCCATTTTAGATACTAAATGGGGTTAGAAGTTTAATTAAGTATTCAGCATTGATCAAAAGACATACTAATTGGGGTGCCTGGATGGCTCAGTTGGTAGAGCATGCAACTCTTGATCTCGGGGTTGTAAGTTTGAGCCTCACTTTGGGTAGAGAGATTCCTTAAAAATAAATAAAATCTTAAAAAAAAAGATACTAATTTATATGACTAGAAATATACACTGTTTTACTGCTTTCATTACTTTATCAGTTTTGTGTAAAGAAATTACTGCTAGGGGGCGCCTGGGTGGTTCAGTGGGTTAAAGCTTCTGCCTTTGGCTCAGGTCATGATCTCAGGGCCCTGGGATCCAGCCCTGCATAGGGTTCTCTGCTAGCAGGGAGCCTGCCCCTCACCCCCCTGCCTGCCTCTGCCTACTTGTGCTCTCTCTCTCTCTGTCAAATAAATGGATGAAATCTTAAAAAAAAAAAAAAAAAAAAAAAAAAAAAAATTACCGGTAGAACTCTTGGGACTAAAATGGTCATTTCTATATGCTATAATAGAGTATATTTATAAAATGTAATGTAGTCTTTGTCTTTTTCTCTACTTTAAAAAATTATAATCTAGTGATTAAAAAAATCGGGGGGGGGGCATGTAAATGTCCGGAAATGATATTATGTTATTTTAATATTACTATACTACTAAGTTGACAATCCATACCATTTAGAAAATATTTTTTCTTTCATTTATTTGCTTAATTGCTTTGTTTCTAAATTCTTTAAGTTTGCTTACTTGTACCGTATCTCAAGATATGATAGAGTTTTGTTGTATTTATGATAATAGAGCATGGCCAAGTTTTAGACTAGGGTAGAGGTTACTATTATACAGGGCAGAGTAAGAGTCCACGCTTAGCAGTGCTGCATGTTAGAGCGAGTCTCGTCTAAACTACAGATGTGGACAAAAGGTCTCTTTAGTAAGCCATGTCAGGAGTGGAACAGCCAGAGAGCAAACCTTTTGTTACTGCGAATTCAACGTGAAGAAGTACATGGAATCTTGGAGAAAGAAAGTGTGTGTGTGTGTGTGTGTGTGTGTGTGTGTGTAAATGAATAAAACACCTATAGGTGTACATATATGAGTGGCTGTTAGAGAATTTTGTTCATGGGTAGTGGGCTCTAGATCATGGCCTGATTTCTGTCCTTGGGATTGGGACTGGTAATCAAAAGTAGGTGTCCCAGTCCTAGGAAGAGACAACTTGGGGACCAGACTAGGAACCTCCAAAAGTGTCAAAACAGAAGCCTAGTTATAATAACTGAGGTATCAACAGGGCTAGAACAGCAGAAAGGCTAATAGTGGGACAGAGTGCGTATTGCAACAAACTAGGAACCCTCCTCTAATCTGGGGTGTAAGGGTTGGGTGAACTAGTGTTGATGACAACTTGATCCAGAATTGAAGACTGGGACTGAAACTGCTTATGCCTCTCCTGCCACAAGTCCATGTTGGTGATCTAGGATTTAAGTGATGGAGAAGCAAGGCACATAGAGAACAGAGTTAGCCTGGGCTTGACATTTTCATACTAAGTATCTTTAAAGGAAAAAATTTATTTCCATTGTTAATCAGTAATCATTTAGTTTGCTTTATTGGCACTTTATTGCTTTAAGGTGTCACGAGTTTCAAAGAACTGCTGATGCCTCATAGTAAAGTCTTAACAGGGAACTGCTGCTGAAATGAACAAACTGCAGCATTGGAGTAAGTACACTTTCTTTGCAAAATAAGAGGATATGAAAAAAGCATGGTAGGCATGAGGGTTCTAATGTCATGATTCTGAAGGCAAAAGTACAACATGATAGGAGTTGAGTTCTTGAGCAGGGTAAGAGGAAGCAAGGAAAATGTATGATTTTGATAATTTGATGTTAAAATGAGAACCTTCCACACTTTTTTCACTTCTAGAAGAAGTCCTGTTAGCGTGTTTGGGTTGCACTCATTAGCTTAAGGGGAAACAAAAGCCATTTTTGGAACCCATACTGGACATTGAATGATGAATTGAACAAGTGGGTCTTGAATAGAAGAAACCAGAGGAGCTCTGGGGATCTCATCAGCAGTTTTTATACCTTCTTTCTAGACCCCTGCTGTTAATGCGACTTCACATTAAAGATTTAGTCTCTCTGCCTTGCCTTTTCAGTTTTTACATTCTAATCAGAAAGGATTAGATTACCCTATTCAGACCAGCTATCTGTCTCCCAAAGCTAGGGGACCGGAATTATGATATGTAGTCATAGCCCCAGAGTCTGCTTGTATGCTGGTGGCCATCCCCAGGAAAGGACTATCAAATAACTAGAATATCTCAGCCTTTAGTAGTTTAACCATCTCTTTTCCCTTCTCTTCTCTCCCCTCATTTCCCTCCCCACTTATGTAAATGTAGAGATAACCCTGTTATCCCATCTGTTGATGCAGTGTTTCCAGTGGGAGAAAATCTCTACACAAGCTGAGGTACCATATCCAGAGGCAGGGCCATAGGGCACTGGTTCTAGTGTTATGCTGTCCCTGGTTGCATTGTGATTCTTGATATTTTACAACTTAAATTTAATTCCTGCTAACTTGCCATTGGGGGAAAGGAAAAGGAGATAAAAAGAAAAGGTGTTTAAAGGGAAAGAGGGGCGTACTTATTCACACCAGTGACTAGTAAGGAAATCAGTGGTGGCTTCAATCTTTAGTTTTGCATCAGTGCACACACCCTAATCTGTTTCATTTCAGGTTTCATACCTTCTGCTAGTATCTTGGCTTATCAGAGTTCTGTTCCTAACAAGCTGACCCTCTTTCATTCTTGAAAGAGTCTGAGCCCCTCATAGTTCCAACTGTATGGAATTGGGAGAGTCTTCTACTAACCTTAGCATGCATGCTGTGAGAAGGTACTCCAGGAGATTCCCCTGAGTTCTCCTCATGGTCTTCCTAGCTCCCAGAGTTAGAGTAGCAACCTCACGTCCCCTTGATAGCCAGGGATAGTCACTCCCAACCAATTCTGTAGCCTCTATTTTTGTTCTTGTTTTTCTGCTGTCCTGAGGAAATCAAACCGAACATGATAAGCTCAGCATTCAATAGAGTGAAACAGTTATTTTGTTTCCTGGCATAAGAACTTCTTCGTTGGGTACTAAAACTTCTAGATCAGCAGATTTCAAAGGTCTTGAGATAAGAAACAAAACCTTGAAAGCAGAAAAGACATCACTCCACTGTAATTGTTGGTTCCCTCATCTGTTGTATTCTGGAGATGAGAAACAACATTTATTGTTTGGTGGTTCAGAGCCTATTTTAGATTCTGTTTTAGAATCTAAATTCAGAAGTTTTTAGCTGGGGCAACAACTGGTATATTAAGCTTCAAGAATCCTTTACTTCCTACCAGGGAGATAGCAGTGTCTGAGTAAGAGTCTACCTAATCATGAGGTCTTGAGCATCCACTCCTTGCCATTTGAAGTGAATTCTTGGATCAGAGGCCATGTGATTGATTGATTGATTTTTTAAAATAAGATCTTATTTGAGAGAAAGAGTGAGCAAGAGCATGAGAGCAAGGTCAGGGGCAGAGGGAGAAGCAGATCCCCAACTGAGCAGGGAGCCCAGTGCAGGGGTTTTGATCCTAGTAGTCTGGATCATGATCTGAACCAAATGTAGACACTTAACCAGAGGCAGACGCTTAACCAGCTGAGCTACCCAGGCACCCTGAGCCCATGTGATTTATATGAATATTCGGTTTATCTTGCATAGCGTTCCTGGCAAGGCAAATTCAAAATTAGTGTCTCTCACAGCAAAGAACCAGCCATCACCTTTTTTTTTTTTTTTTAAGTTTTATTGAAATTCCAGTTAACATGCAGTGTAATATTAGTTGCAGGTGTGAAATGTAGTGATTCAACACTTCCATACAACACCCATTGCTCATCACAAGTGCACTCCTTCATCCCCATGACCCATTTACCCCATCCCCACACCCACTGCTATCGCCATTTCTGTAATCCAGGAGGCTTGCAGTAGTTTGCCTGCTAAGAATTAGAGCCTACGGGGGAACTCAGGCAAATGGGTAGTGGCAGTTGAGGTCAGTCTTAGTGAGTCAGGTAATTGATCCCTTGTATAACTGTTCTTCCTACCACCTAGTTGTGGTGGTTTTCATGAACTCACTGAGCACGAACTAGGCTGGCCGCAAGAGGAGTTAGGGCCTGATCTCTGACGTGGGTCGTCTATTCACTGATCATTAAGAGGCTTTATATTTTGATTTCTTTGCTTTGGCAGTGCCAGGATTCTGGTGAGGAATTTTTTTTAGGCTGTGGCCCCATTGTGAAGTGGTTCATTCAAATAGTCATTCCTTAAATCTCCCCATGATTTTTCCTCTGATCTTTTCCTTCAAGGCCATTGATCATGGCACAGAAAAGGGAAGGATTGTAGGCTCTCTAGCCACTTCAAGAAGTGCCTACTACAGAAGTAATAATATATTCTGTAAGTTCTCAAAACTTAATTACATATTCTAAAAGTTTTCAAAAAATTGTTAGTCTTACTTGATTCAGATCTTTTCTCTTTGATTTCATGTTTTATAGTTTCTTAGCCATAAAGGCCTCACTTAAAAATTTCTTTTTATTTTCGTTTATAGAATGCTAAAATGCCATATATCCTGTGTTTGAAGGCATGTATACATACATGAAGGCATGTATGTATGTGCGTGTGTGTATATATATATATATATATATATATATATATATACACACATGCATATATATATATATGTTCATTTGAGTATAGGAAGTGTTCTTAAAGTGCATACCAGACTGTTACAATTCTCTTTGGAGCATGGGTTGGGGGAAGAGAAGACTAGATATTGTGGTGGAGAGCAACTTTATGTTTTATTTCAAAAAATGTGTTCTGCTTGACATTTCATATTCTACCGAGCATGCACTTTCATTAATATGAAAAATGCCAACATATGACTTTTCTTAAAGTTAGGAGAGAGAATTTCAGGATGATTAAGGACTAATAAGCACTACTTATATATAAAGCTATCTGAGTTGTCAACAAAGGATATGTAGTGGGTTTTAATTTTTTTCAGCCTATGTATTTGGCAATCAGCTGCTTATTGAAAGTCATCGTATAAATTAGTTTTTCATGTACTTACACTAAAGTTGAATTTCTTTGCTTTTCTCATAAACATAAAGTTTTCATTTAAAACTGTAACAAAAAGTATAATATATCCTAATCTGAAATGTCTATAATTCAGAGGTCAAATTGCAAAAAGAAGTTGCAGGAGGGAGGCTTTCAACATATTATTCTCCCTTCCTAATTTTAGGTTTCATGTCAGGCATCCGATAGGGATCCAATGCTTGCTAGGGTAGAAGTAAAAGGACGTGTTTTCCAGTTTTTAGTATGGCGTCCCGTTTGTATTGTCTTAAGACTCTTCAGTAGTTGATGATGATTTTGTCACCTCCCAAAGAGCAGTCTATTATTATTTTTTTTTAAAAAAGGAACCTATTCCTTTAAGTACCTACATAGAGAAAAGTGAACAAATTGTAAGTAAATATTCTATAAATGAACATTTAAATATACTATTTTAAAAAATGAAAAGGCTAGCCATAGGCTGGGAAAATATTTGCAAAACATATATCTGCCAGAGGATTTGAACCAAAATATTTTAAGAACTGTCACTATTTGATAATAAGACAAAGAACCCTGTCAAAAAATAGACAAAGAATTTGCACCAAAGATAAATGAATTGCCAATACATCCCACATAAAAAGATACAAGTATGTAGAAAGATGCTCAACATCTCTAGTCATCAAGGAAATGCAAATTTAAACCATAGGGTGATACTATTACACACCCACTAGCATGGCTAGGAATAACGTTGGACAGTGTTAAAATTGGTGAGGATGTGGAGCAACTAGAAGTTTCCTTTCATACATTACTGATGAAATAATATTGCCACTTTAGCAATTTCTTATAAAGTTAAACATTTTCTCTATGAACTATAAATTTCATTCCTAGGTATATATGCAAGAGAAATGAAAGCGTATTCCACAAAAAAAGCTAATGCTCATATCATTATTCAAAATAGTTCTAATTTAATTTTAATGAATAACAATATTGAACATCCTTTCGTGTGTTTCTTTGCTCTATCTACATCTGTCTTCTTAAGAAGTAGTGATATCTTTAGCTCTTTTTAAAATTAAGTTGCTTATTTTATTGTTGAGTCATAAGAATGTTTTGTATATTTTGGATATAATTGTCTTTTTTGTGGTATATGTTTTATAAATTCTCCCGGTTTAGGAGTTGTTTTTTTTTTTTTAAATACTTTTTATTTTTTATGTTATTATTTATTTTTTAAAAGTAAACTCTACTCCAACATGGGGCTCGAGCTCAAAACCCTGAGATCAAGAGTTGTGTGCTCTACCAACTGAGCCCGACAGGCCCCCCAGATTTGTTTCATTTTTAAAACTGTCTTTTTGGAATTTAAGAAACAAAAGAGAGGACCATAGGGGAAGAGAGGGAAAAATAAAACAAGTTGAAATCAGAGAGGGAGATAAACCATAAGAGATTCTTTAAAATTTTCATTTTATTTTTATAGATTTTTATTTATTTATTTGAGATAGTGCGAGAGAGAGCTAGCACGAGCTGGGGGGCAGGGCAGAGGGAGAGGGAGAAGCAGACTTCTCTCTAAGCAGAGAGCCAGATACGGGGCTCTATCCCAGGACTCTGGGATCATGACCCAAGCCAAAGCAGATGCTCAACCAACTGAGCTGCCCAGGCGCCCTGTGAGAGACTCTAAACCATAGGAAACAAACAGAGGGTTGCTGGAGGGGAGGGGAATGGAGGGATGGGGTAACTGGGAGATGGACATTATGGAGGGCACATGATATCATGAGCACTGGGTGTTATAAAAGACCGATGGATCACTGACCTCTACATCTGAAACTAATAATACACTATATGTTAATTAATTGAATTTAAATGAAAAAAAGAAAAGAAAAAAAATCTCAATAGAGATTAGAACTCCAGGAAAAACATAAGTCATCTTGCTGAAAAGCAAGTATTTGTGGGTCCGGAAGCATGTAAGATTGGGGGACCCTAATTAGGAAAAAGAATATAAAATTATGATTATAAAATTAGGTACAAAAGTTAACATTTGCTATGGACCTTGAGTGATAATGATGTGTCACTGTAGGTTCATCAGTTGTAACAAAGGTACCATTTGATGGGGAGGATGTCGATAATGGGAGAGGGTATGCATGAGTGGGGGCAAAAATTATATGAAAAATCTCAGTACCTTCCATTCCGTTGTGTTGTAACCTAAATCTGCTCTAAAAAAATAATAAAGTAAAAAAAAAAAAAAAACTGTGTCTTTTGAAGAGAGAAATTAATTTTGATGAAATCCAGTTTGTTAGAGTTTCCTTTTATGGTTTATGCTTTATATCTTTTTTTTTTTTTTTAAGATTTTATTTATTTATTTGACAGAGAGAGAGAGATCACAAGTAGGCAGAGAGGCAGGCAGAGAGAGGGGGGGAAGCAGCTCCCCGCTGAGCAGAGAGCCCGATGCGGGGCTCGATCCCAGGACCCTGAGATCATGACCCGAGCCGAAGGCAGAGGCTTTAACCCACTGAGCCACCCAGGCGCCCCTATGCTTTATATCTTATCAAAGAATTGGATCAGAGAATCCTATCAGAGAATTCTTCCTGACCCAAAGTCAATATTATTTTGTATTGCTTTCTTTTAGAAGTTTTATAGTTTAGGCTTTACATTTAGGTTTATGATTCATTTTGAGTTAAATTTTGTATATGTTGTGATGTATGGCTGGTTGAGATTCTTTTGCTTTGGTTTTTGCATGTGGATGTCCATTTGTTCTAGCACCATTTGGTGAAACCGAATTCCTTGACATCTTTGTCAAAAATCAGTTGACCACATATGTGTGTGTGTGTGTTGCTGGAATCTCTGTTCTTTTCCATTGATCGAGGTATCTACCCGTCACCAGTACCACACTACCTTGATTACTATAGCTTTAGAGTGAGCCTTGAAATCCAATAATATGAGTACTCTTTTTTGTTTGTTTGTTTTGAAATTGTTTTGGCTATTCTAGTTTCTTTGAATTTTTGTGTAAATTTGAGAATCATCCTGTCAGTTTCCAAAAAAAAAAAAAAAAGTACTAGAATTTTGATTAGGATTGCATTAAATCTGTAGATAAATTTGGAGAGAAGTGATAACTATGTTGAGTCTCCAAATCCATGAACATACTATATTGGTCACCTTTGATTTATCTCTTCAATGTTTTGTGGTTTTCAGAATACAGATCTTGCACATAGTTTGTTAGATTTATCCTTAAGCATTTCATGTTTCTTGGTTGCTGTAAATGGCAATATGTATATACGTAATTTTCATTTGTTTCATTGTTGATATGTGGAAACATGATGGATCTTTGTGTATTGAATTTTTTTGTGCTACAATGTTACTAAATTCCCTTATTAAATGTAGTAGGGTTTTTTGTAGATTCTTTGGGATTTTATATATAGACAGGTTGCTTGGAATAAAGAGTTTCATATCTTCCTTTGTAGTGTATCCTTTTATTTTTTTATGCCTTATAGCACTGGCTAGGACTCCTAGTATAATGTTAAAGACAAAAAGCATTCGGTTTTTCACCATTAAATATGATATTAACTGTATTTGTTTTAAGGATGCCAGTTATCAGCTTAGATTGCATTCCGTTCCTAGCTTACTAAGAGTTTTTAAAATCCTGAATGGCTGTTAAATTTGCTAAATGCTTTTTTTCAATATTGAGATTATCATATGGTTTTTATTTTTTATTCGGTTGATACAGTGAATTATATTAAATTTTCTTCTTAAAGATTTGTTTATTTGAGAGAGAGCATGAGAGTACACACAAGAAAGCAAGAGTGGGGGGAGAGGCAGAAGGAGAGGGAGGGTGTCTTTTTTTTAAGATTTTATTTATTTATTTGAGAGAGAGACTGTGATCATGAGCAGGGGGAGGAGGAGGGAAAGAGGGAGAGGGAGAAGCAGACTCCCTGCAAAACAGGGAACCCAACATGGGAATCCAGCAGATGCTTAACCGACTGAGCCACCCAGGCACTCTGGATTATATTAGCTTTTCAAATGCTGAATCAGCTTTATGTTCCAGGATAAACTCCACGTGGTCATGATGTAATGTTTCTATTATATATTGCTAATATTTTGTTAAAATTTTCCCAACTGTCTTCACAAAGGGTATCAGATTTCCACTCTCCTTTTCTCTTAATGACTTTGTTTGGTTTTGGCATTAAGAAATTACTGGTTTCATAAAATGTTTTGGGAAGAGCCTCCTCCAGCCTTGGTTGAATGGGTTAGTGTAAACATACATACATAGTTTGTTATCTTGTGTTTTAGAAAAAGGGTGAGGGATAAAATATACATATGTGTGCTAAACTTTGCAAAAGGTAGGGGTGGTGGGAGGTGATGGGACCAAAGGTTTGTGGGTGGAAATGACACTTCTCAAAGTGCGTATCTTTTTATATATTGACTTTTCAGACTTTTCAAAAGCAAAATATGTTATCTTCCATATTTAAGATAGGGATAGGGAAAATCTGAAACTACTAAAATGAACCTGACTGTATCTTAATTTAGTGCTATACCTACATTGAAAGGGAAGAAAGAGTTGAATCTAAGTGATTTATTAACAAATATTTGACTATTTACCCTCAACTTGGGTGGAGGAAGAGGGAAGGATTGCAAACAAATCTTGAACTCTTTCTACTAGAGTTTATTTTTGTAGTGATAAGAACAAAGCAACGCTGGGTCATTTTTAGGTGTATTATGCTTTGAGTAAATGTTTTGAGATTGTTGGAGCCAGGACCTGAGGAAGGAGGAATGTACAAATATGGAATGGGGAAAGGCAAAAATGAATCCTGTGGGGATGGAATGGAATTGAAGGTATTAATGTGAATTCATTATTTTTGAAACTAGTATATATATGCGTACTTGTGCCTACATGTACATATATATATACATGTATGGACATGTATGGACACACACATTTGCATGCATATGTGTATATTTGCACATGTATTTCCTGGTAGCTCTGTCCAACAAAAAGGCTAAGAAGGAAAGAGCAGCGAGAACTTAATTGCCAAATCTTGATCTCTAAAACTATTACCAGCACAAAGGAACCAGAGATCCTCAGAGAAATCGGCTGATTTCAGGCCCGGGCAGGGTATATACCAGGTGAACGTGTATCATTTTCGGTTTTGGTGTACTAGAAAATGTAAAAGAAAATATTTTTGGAAAAAAAAAAATTGGAGTATTTCATAAGAACCCTGTTGGGTTTCCTGCTGGTCCAATCTAGATTAATTTAATTGTCAAATAAATATAATAATGAATTATGAACCAAAGTAATTCATTATTCATAGTAATAAACTGATAAATGAATAGCTAAGGGAGGTCTCTTGCTTACATTAGAATTCTAAGTTCTAGAATTGGCAGATTGTCAATTTGCAGACATTATAGTAAAGATAAGACAGGACAAGAAACATAACAAATTGGGGGCTGGGGAGATATGGATAAGGAGAAGTTTATTTCCACGGTATTAAAATGTCTCCCCACAGGCGACCTGTTATTTTCAAGGTATACATTGGTGACAACAACAACATGGGGCAGATGGATACTGTGCGATTCCAGATATGACATCCTGAGGGGACATATCATCATCTGTGTGGTAGTCTGGTGAAGACTGCATAACCCGAATCTAATCATGAGGAAACATTAGACAGACTCACACTGAGGAGCATTCTACTTAATAAAAAGGGGAGGGAGCTGTATTTTTCCAAAAAAATCAATGTCATAAAAGACAAAGGGTGTGGAAGTGTTCCATATTAAAGGAGGCTTAAGAAAATCACTACCTGCCCCTGGACTGGATCCTATACTGGATGGGAGGGGGGAATACTATAAAAGGACATTATGACCAGTTGAAAAAATTGGGGATGTGGATACTAGAGTATATAATAACATTGTAATACTGTTCAAATTACTGAAAACAATGTATGGTTATAAAAGAAAGTATCTCTATTCTTAGGAAATGCACATTGAGTCAGCGGAAAAGGGCCATGATGTATATAATATATCCTCAGTTGGTTTAGAGAAAAAATAGTGTGTGTGTCTGTGTGAATGGAAGGAAAGTGCAAGAGAGCACACGAGCACAGATGATAAAACAAGGAGAATAACATTAACAATTGGTGACTTTAGGTATAATGGTGGTTTTGAATTCTTATATTTGTAACTTTTCTGTAAGTCTGAAAATATTTCCAAACCAAATATTTAAAACATTTAAAAATATCTGCCCTTTATTTTTAGAGTTTCTTTATTTATAAAGAGCATGGCTCTTTGTCTGGAACCAGTTTGGAATGAACATTTTTATAATATTTTCCTGTGTGTTGGTGTTGTATCTCTGCAAGCCAGGCATTGTTGAATATGACAGCAGTTCATAGAAAATAAATGTCATTGTTTAGACAGAGTCTAAAACCTAATTTGGGGAGGGGAACTATTCACTATAGTGATTACTTTAAATTTCTAGAGATATTAGTTGCAGTGTCTACTAAAGTCTTCAGAGTTGTTTTCACTTAACTGTTGGAAAATTAGAACGGTCATTTTATATAAAAAATCTAACTGTTGCACCCTGATTAGATTTTCTTGTTTTATAAACTCAGAAAAATTGTAATTTTTGGCCTAAGCGTGTAATTATTTGTTCATTCAAAAAATGTTAATTGAATACCTCTCGTGTGCCATAACCCTTTCTAGGCGTTGAAGATATAGCACCAAACCAAACAAAGCTCTTGCCCTGTGGGAGGATATGTTTTTATGGAGGATATAGACAAACAGGAATAGAAGTGAAATAAATGTATGTTAGTAACATTGGAGAAGAATAAACCAGAGAGGTGATTAGGGATCCTAGGAGCAAAACTGTTAATGGTTTTAAGTAGAGTAGCCAGGAAAGACTTAGCCCTGGAGACATTTGGGCAGACATCAGAAGATAGTGCAAGAGTGAGGCATGCAGAGATAATCATCTGGAAAAGCCTCTAGGCAGAGAGAACAGCAAATGTTGAGGCTCTGAGATAGGAATATGCTTAGCATGAATAAGGAATAGCAAGGAGGTCAGTAGGAAATGAGGTCAGAGGTAATAGGGGCCAAATTATGTAGGTTCTTATATGGTATTTTAAAGATTTTGGCATTTACTCTGCGATGAGAAGGCATTAGGAGATTTTGGGCACAGAAGTTACGTTATATGAATTATGTAAGATTATCAGGATCACTCTGACTGCTTTGATGAGAAGTGACTAAAGTAGGGCAAGGGTAGAAGTTGGGAGGCCAGTTACTAAAATATGGAAAAAATCCAAGTGAGAGATGATGGTTATTCTGGTCAAAGTCTCTAGGTGATGCGAAGTGGTCGGATTCTGGATGCATTTTGTTGACAGAGTCAGTACAGTTTGCTAAGTTGGAGAGAGGGTAAGAACTTTAGTGATGAGTGTGAAGAGAAGAAACAAGCAGTGGAGGTAAGCAGTGGCCAGTGAGATAGGATGAAACCAAGGGAAACCAGGAGAGTCTTTGTTTTGGAAGCCAGGTAAAGAAGGTGTATCAGGGCTTGGTGAGTCATACCAGTTGCCGCAGATAGATCAAGAAAGTTGAGAACTGACTGGCCTTTGGGTTTAACAACATGTAGGTAATTGGTGGCCTTCAAGTTCAATGGCATATTAGGAAGCAACAGTCTAACTGGAATGTGTTCAATTTGAACTGAAAAATCTTGAAGACAGAGAGTACGGACAACTCTCTTGTGAACTTTTGCGAAAAGGGAATCAGAAAAATTGGCTATAACCTAGAGCGGTGTTTGTGTCAAAAGGTTCGTTATTGTTTGTTTTCTAATGATTGGAAATATATGTATATACTAATGGTTTGCTTTATCTGGAGGAGGAAGCTAGGAAATTGATGATACAGGAGAGAGAGGTGGGCCTTTCTAGAGCAATGCCCTTGAAAGGTAAGGGCATGATATCTAGTATTAAAGTAGAGGAGCTAGACTTTGACCCAGAAAGTTCAAGCACAGTAGAAGGGTACAGATTTAGGTAAGTGGTAAGTGTGGTTCTGGAAGTTCTCTTCTGATTGTTTATATAGGAATCAAGGCCAGCATGTAGAGTGATTGGGATTTTATGTGTCTTTTGATTTTTTTTTTTTTCCTGTATGACGTGGCCTATCAGGTGATCTGCCAGGAGTCCTGAAAAGGTATAGGAGGGCTATAGCCCTGCTTGATAAAATTTTTTTCAGACATTCAGCTTTTTGTTACTCTTTAGTCTAACTGTCTGATTTGTATAACACTTGGGAAGAGATTCTTTAAAACGCTTCTGGGGCTATCTCGAAAAATCTCTGTCATCTTCTAATTTATATAATTTAATTTTGAAATTAAGTTTTTATACCTGTGTGCATATTCATACATTCAAACTCACTCCTTTGACAATACGACTGACTTATTCTAAGTCAGAGGCAATCAAAGCATGAAATAAAAACGTGTAAAACGTCAGGGTTGAAATGAGAACTCTGTCCAAAGTGTGACTTAAATTGTGATTTGTATAAAACTGTTATTTGAGATTATATTGCGTGTTGCAATTAGAATGCATTGAAATCATGTCAATGCATTTGTCCTTGGCTGAATTTATCTTAAAAGTAAGGATTGTAAAACAGGATTATGTAATATTCTAGATTTCTGGTAGTTTAAGACATCTGTAGATCGCATTAATATACAAAAACGTTTGGTCCTCTAGCTCGCTGTTACCCGTTCTGTCTGGCCTCCTACTGTTCTGTTTCTGCTTCTTTATCTCAACACTTGCCTGTACCTGGTAGTTCAAAATGGGTAAAACCAAATAATCATCCAAAATACTAAAATTTCTATGAAACAATAAGTAGGAACAAACAACTGAGGAGGAAGTGGCAAAATATGTGAATAGGCATTTCATAGAAGAGGAAACATGAGTTAGCCAATAATCTGAAGACATGCTCAGTACCATTAATCAACAGGAAAAAGCAAAGTTCGACCACAATTCAATGCCATTTTATACCCCAAAATTAAGTTAGCATTACTAAATATTGGATGTGGTTCAATAAAACAGGTAGTTTAGTATGAACGAGTAGTTGCTGATGGGATTATAAATTGGGGAAAATAAAAATTGGCATCATCATGAAAAATTGAATGTATGCATATTTCTCAACTCCTGGGCACAGACTTAAGAGAAACTTTGGCACATGGAGCATAGGAGATGTGTATGAGAACTTTTATAACAGAAATGCTTATAATAGGAGAAAAAACCCTGGGGGTAAAATAAGATACTATTGTAAGGAAAATGGATAATTGAATTATGATATATTTATCATATATCTGGATATATATATCTGCATTTATCATATATGTGCAGAATTATCTTCAGTGAAAAGGTATGAACTACAACTAATGCAGCAACATGAATGAATTTTTAAAACATAATACTGAATGAAAAAGTCAAACCCTAGAAGACAGAAGCTATTTAATATTGTTTCCACAGAATTCAAAAGCAAACGAAATGAAACACTATGTTGTTGAGGGATATGTACATATGCGATAAACTTTTAAAAAAATATTTAAGATTTTATTTATTTATTTGAGAGGGAGAAAGCATATGCAGGAACAGGGGGACGAACAGGGGCACGGCAGGCAGAGGGAGGAACAGACTCCCCACTGAGCAGGGAGCCCGATGCAGGACTCAATCCCAGGACCCCGGGATCATGACTTGAGTGAAGGCAGCCACTTAACGGACTGAGCCACCCAGGTGTCCCTGTGATAACCTTTTTTTTTTTTTTTTTTAATTTTGTTTATTTGAGAGAGAGAGAGCCAGTGGGGAGGGGCATGAGGGGCAGGAGAAAGAATCTGAAGCCAACTGAGCACATAGCCGGGTGCAGGGCCTGATCCCACTACTGCAAGAACATGACCAGAGCCGAAGCGAAGAGCCACTCAGAACCCCCGCTGTGATACGCTTTTTTTAAAAAGCCAAGTAATGATAAACACGGAGACTGCATAGCAGTTACTGGAGATGGAAGGGATGAGAGAGGTGGGGCGTGGGAGGGGCGAGCAAGTCAGGAAAACGTGACCAGTAACTTCTATTTAGGTTCTTGAGTTGGGTGGTAGGTACCTGGGTGTTCACTCGTTTTCTTGGAATTTAAAGCATTTTACAAGTAACTGTTGTATGTAACAAGAAGTTAAAAAATAGGGAAGCCATATTCTGAAGTCACGAATTAGGAGACACGTCATCACTTCTGCTTATTCCCTTATAGCCACTTGAATTCCTAACTTCACTCAGTTTTTCACTAGAGATATCTTGTTTTAAAGTCTTTTATCTGATTGAGGCTGTGTCTGCCATCTGTCAAGTCACTCAGTAACAACTTGTTAGATGAATAACTGCATGAATTATTTGGGAAAATAATTCAGGATTTTTCTTTCTTTTTTAAATTTTATTTATTTATTTGACAGAGAGAGCGCGTGAGCACAAGCAGGCAGAGTAGCAGGCAGAGGGAGAAGCAGGCTCCCTGCCGAGTAAGGAGCCCGACATGGGGCTCGATCCCAGGACCCTGGGATCATGACCTGAGCCGAAGGCAGTTGCTTAACCAACTGAGCCACCCAGGGACCCTGAGGATTTTTCTTTAAAACTTCCTAAGAGGTACATTTTGAAAAATTCTTTCCCTTCCATTTCTAGCTGGTGAGATAAGACAGTAAAACTAGGTTATTGTTATGTAGGTTTTTGAGTGATAATTAACTATATATATGAAGGCAATATTTCTTTTCTTTTTTTTAAAGAAAAACTTTTGGGGGCACCTGGGTTGCTCAGTTGGTTAAGTGTCTACCTCCAGCTCAGGTCATGATCCCAGAGTCCTGAGATCGACCTCGCATTGGGCTCCCTGCTCAGCGGGGAGTCTGCTTTTCCTCCTCCTTCCCGCTGGTGCTCTCTCTCACTATCTTTGTCTCTCTCAAATAAATAAATAAAATATTTTAAAAAATAAAGGTAAAACTTTCTTTCTTTTAATTATTTTTTTAAAGTAATCTTTACACCCAGTATGGGGCTAGAACTCATGACCCGATATATCAAAAGTCACATGCTCTACTGACTGAGCCAACAGGCGCCCTTTGAAGGCAATATTTCTGATTATGTTTTAACTGTTAATAACATCAGAGAGATTAACAAATACATGACAAAAACAAATAGTTGATCAGAAAAACAGAATGTTGCTAAAAGAGGAAGCTATTTTTAGGTATATTGTTTTACAGTTAGAAGGCTTATGGGAATTAGTCCAGGCTCCTCATTTTTGAATAAAGGCACTTTGGGACCAAAGAAGTAATTGGTTAAGATCATAGAACTTGTTGAGTACAGAGTAAGGAAAGACCAGAACCTAGATCTCATAATTCATATGCTAGTGTTTTCATATTGAAATACTGAATGGAAATAAAATAAACATTGTTTTCAAGACTTTTTTTTTTTTTAAGTAATCTCTACACCCATCATGGGGCTTGAACTCACAACCCCGAGATCAAGAGTTGCATGCTCTGCTGACTGACCATCCAGGTGCCCCAAATAAAACAAACATTTAAATATCCCATATGAGGCATGCTAAATAACTCAAGGTTGGGTTATAACTCTTAAGTGAGGAAGCATTGTTTTCTGATTTTAATTTAGAACAAATGACATTTACCTTCAGATCCTCGACAAATATACCTAGAAAACTAATACGAATTTTTTGCTTTTTTTGCTCATATTTGGTTTTCCAAAAAGAGTGTGATCTGTGTTGTACAAATGAATAGTGGACTGGATATGGGAAGAATTAGGTTCTGAACCTGGCTCTGCCACTAAGTAACTGAGTTGTCATTGATTCTTTGCATAACTTTTCCTGGTCTCAGCAAAATGAAGAAGCCGAACCAGATGGTTTATAGAGACCAAATTTAAATGACTCTATATTATACTTTATGGATTTTAGATAGCAAATTTTATGTCTTAAATAAATCATTGTCATGTGTTCCGCTATTAAACTATTGCCAACAAATAAGGAGATAAAGAAGGAATCGGTAGAAAATGAAGGACTCATTATGCCAAAACATACTCTGAAAGTAAACTGGGTTGTCTTTTTCTTTCTTTCATCACAGGTATAATACTTCTCCACGTCTGCTTCACGAAGAAAGTGCCTGCCACTCCTATTGTTTCTACGCAGGTTCATGCCAGCCCAGAACGGAGAATCAGGTCAGTTTTATGATTGTTTTATCTGTCAAACAAGGAGCCAGGAGCAAGAAGCATGATAGTCTTTTTCACATCATTGCACTGTAGCAAGACCACTGAACTCTGACTCAAAAGAGCTGGGTTTCAATCCTTCTTTACCACTAATGGCCGGGTAAGCAAACCTGCTTTCCTGAATGACTTGTGGTTTTCCTCACCAAAAAAAAGGAGATACTAGAATAAATTATCTTCAGTTTCAATTTTGACTTTAAAGCATTATTATTTTTATAGTAGGTACCTACATAGAATAAAATCATGTTTAAAACATTTTCTTTTTTCTTTTTTTCTCTGGAAAAATCTAGTTGTAAGCATGGGCTTTGGAACTCTTAATTCTGATCTGTTGTAATTCCTTTGAGTGACTAGTTTAAATGGTGAGCTATGCTGTGAGGCACTTGAGAGTACTACTGCTACCTGTTTGCCTTAGTTTTAGTATTTTACTTGGCTTTATTGTTACTGAAAAGTTTTTTTTACATGAGGTTGTTAGTCCTTCAGTAACGTTCTTCAGTTTTAGAGAGGGTACCTATTTGACCATGTTAGTTCTCTATTGATTGCATGTGATGCAATTCAAATAGCTTAAGCAAAAAGGGGATGTTATCAGGTGTTTGGGTGTGTTTCCCAGGGGACACCAGAAGATCCTGGGACATGCAAATGCAGCTGAGATATACAAGAGCGCCTCTCCTGTGCGCCTGTCTCACTGTCTTTGGAGAACTGGCTTTCTTCATTTTCCCTTCTTTGTCATGGGAAACATGGTTGTCATCACTTCCCACACTCTTTGTCCTACAGTTCAGACTCGAAAGAAAGGCTAACGCTTAATTATTTCCCAGAACAAACTGGTTCTTTTTTTTTTTCTCCTCGTGTTCAGTTTCCTTTAATGTCCCCATCTCCCTGAAGGGCAGGTACAGGCAGCTAGGCGATGGCAAGAGATGTTCACTTGAAGATCTTGCCCTGATTGAAGGTTTTGCCCACATGCTGGAAGGTCCCCTCTCAGGAAGAGTACTCTTGAACTATCGTCTGGCTCTCAGACTCTTGATTCTTAAGTAAGGTACCCCAGAATATGTTGTACCTTGGTCATTTTAAAACTTGGCAATGGCTTTCTTGACATCTTTATTTCAAATCCTGTTCTCTGAAAAAGGATCTGATTTATTCCTACTAAAATGCAGATGATTCATAATAGAGTGTTACCCCGCCCAGGTGTATTTGTATTTTATTTTATTTAATTAATTTTTTTTTGTATTTGTATTTTAATTGGGATCAAACATTAAGCTAAAACTGTATTTCCCAAACTGTGTAGAAGTGAAACCTTGAGTTCCAGTATGTAACAATGATTAACGTAGATGAAAGAAAAGCTTCAGGGATTGAAAGGCAGTGCGTTCGGGTTTAGGGAGTGGGAGAAAAGGAGCAACCATGTTTGTGTAGTTAAAGAAGGGCAGATAGATAATCACATATATATTTCTAAGGTAGCAGTGTTATAAAATTGAATATAGCAAGTAGAAGAAAAGCTTTTCTACTTAACTTTCTGAGAAAAAGATTCGAAGGTAAGAGAAAGGACCATTAGGTTTAGTTCTACCTCAACTACTATGATTTTGCTTAAATCATTTATCCTCTGTGCACCTCAGTTTACTAAATCCGGGCCACTCACCAACTGTGTGACCTTAACTTCTAGCCATCAGTTTCTTCATCTTAAAAATGGAATCGATGATGGTGATACCTCATAAGTTTCTTGTGAGGAATTGCTATATGTTAAGTGTCCTAAACAACTCCTACCACATCAGGATCCTCAATTTTTGAAATGAGTGGATTACATTATATGATTGCTGAAGTCCCAGATGACTTAAAAAAAAATCTGTGGTCTAAGATTTTTCTGATATGATTAATGTTTATTTTCAGAATTAAGACTTGGAAGCTTTGGCCATCTACTTGAGCTCTACATAAAGACTAATTTTGGTACTGCCAATAAAAGTTATTTTGAATTAAGTATATGTATTAGTTCTCTGGCCATATGTATTAATTTAATTGGGCTGCTATAACAAATTACTACAAACTGGGTGGCTTAATCAGAAACTTATTTTTAGTGTTATAGTCTGGAGGCCAAGAGTTTGAAATCAAGGTGTCAGCAGGATTGGTCCCTTCTGAGGTCCTTGAGGGAAGGCTCTGTTCAGGCCTCTTTCCTTGACCTGTAGATGGCCATCTTTTCTCCATCTCTTTACATCGTCGTCCTTCTCTGTGTGTCTTTCTCTGTGTCCACATTTCCCCTTTTTATAAGGATACCGATCATGTTGGATTAGGGCCCATCCTAAGCACCTCAGTTTAACTTGATTACCTCTGTAAAACGTGTCTCCAAAAAAGGTCACATTCTGAAATACTGGGGATGAGGACTTCAACATATGAATTTTCAGAAGGACACAATTCAACCCATAGCACTACATAACAAACTACACCAAAACTTTTTGACTTAAGACAACAAATGTTATGTTACAGCTTTTGTCGGTCAAGAGTCTAAGCTGGCTCCTCTGGTTCAGGGTCCCTCACAGAGCTGCATTCAACATGTCCACAAGGCTGTGCTTTCTTTCACCTGAGGGCTCTGGGGAAGGATCTATCTCTAATTCACTAGCATGATTGTTGGGCTGAAGGTCCCAGTTCCTCATATTGGCTGTTTGCCAGTAGCCTACATTAGTTTCTTTCCATATGAACCTTTTGTTTTGTAATGTAATCATAGAAGTGGCAACCCATTACTCCCTTTTCTCTCAATTGAGAGTGAGTCACTGGGGCCCTTGGGTGGCTCAGTTAGTTAAGCCTCTGACTCTTGCTTTTGGCCCAGGTCATGATCTCTGGGTCATGGGATCAAGCCCTGTGTCATGTTCTGTGATCAGCATAGAGTCTACTTTGTCCCTCTCCCTCAGCTCCTCCCCCTGCTTGCATGCTCTCTCTTTCTCAAATAAATAAAATCTTAAAAAAAAAAAATTCTAATGCTAATTCTAATGCTAATGATAGTATATAGCCCTTAATGTTTAGTTGATTACACAACGTATTAGCTAGCCTATTGGCTTTATTTTTGAAAAGTAGAATAAAGTTTGCATAAAAGGATATGAATTTAGAGCCACTGCTGAAATTATTGACTTAGGAAGGGGAAGAAGAGAATGGAGAAATAAGTATAGTGTTTTTGCTGTAGGTCTGAGGAGCTGTTTTGTAGGCACCAAATACATGTATATTTGGCGTTAATATATCTCTAACACAAGGAGGTCAACTTTTCATTTTTGTTTTCTTTTTAGACTTACTGCTAGCCACCCACTTCTGTTTTTTGTTCTGTTTTGACCTGGGAGAAGGGAGTGGGAGAAGGGGTGCCTGTTCCCTTCACAGTCTTAGGAAGGACATGTCTTTTTACCTGTGATTGGATTGCCCCTTGCCCCAGTTTTCTGAAGATGTCTACTACAGGCTGCCGTTCATATATTAACCTGGTTGTGAGATGACTGTGGCCACTTGGGAGCATCCTAAGAGACTTAAACTCCTTCTCCTTGTAGAGGAAAGATCTATGCCTAAGTTGAGGGAAATGTGGAATTTCGGAGAAAGTCTCCTGCTCACGTACGTTTTGCTCCTAATTTGGTGAGATGTCAACTTACCTTGCCTGAGCACTTTTTTTTTTTTTTGGTGCTTTATGTAAATGAAAACTGAGAAGTCCTCAGCTCTCCTTAAGAGTTTATAATTGGAAGTTTTGTACAACAACTGGTATGAAAGAAGACAGGAAATGGAAGGAAATCTAAAGCATAATCTGTCAAGCTCTTTTATCCTCTTCCTTGTGTGTGGTGGCAGAGGAACCTGAAAAAGGCTAGCCTAGGAGTGTCTGGGTGGCTCAGTCAGTTAAGCATCTGCCTTTGGCTCAGGTCATGATCTCAGGGTCCTGGGGTCCAGCTGTGTTGGGCTCCCTGCTCAGTGGGGAGTCTGTTTCTCCCTTTACCTCTGTCCCCGACCCTTACCACTTGTGCATGCACACGCTCTCTCTCAAATAATTAAATAAAATCTTTAAAAAAAAGCCTAGTCTAGAATCATATTTAGAAAATAAAGATTCAGTATTTTTTGACGGAATGAAGGATTGTCGTGAATATGTCCATATGCTGAAGTACAATGTGACTTAAAGAATGATTTCTTTCTTCTTTTTTTAAATGTAGTTTTAGATTTATAGCATAATTGAGCAGATAGTACATAGACTCACCCCCATCCCTACCCCTCTACCTTTCACACGGTTTCTTCTGTTATTTATTTTTTTTAATTAACATATAATGTATTATTTGCTCCAGGGGTACAGGTCTGTGATTCATCAGTCTTACACAATTCACAGCTCTCACCATAGCACATACACTCCCAATGTCCATCACCCAGTCACCCCATCCCTCCCACCCCCCTCCCCTCCAGCAACCCTCAG
>CM052899.1:116441305-116604495 GCA_028534135.1 Potos flavus
TATATATATATATATATATATATATATATATACCTATCTATCTCACATCTTCTTTATCCATTCATCTGTTGATGGACATCTAGGCTCTTTCCATAGTTTGGCTATTGTGGACATTGCTGCTATAAACTTTTGGGTGCACGTGCCCTTTCGGATCATTACATTTGTATCTTTGGGGTAAATACCCAGTAGTGCAATTGCTGGGTCATAGGGTAGCTCTATTTTCAACTTTTTAAGGAACCTCTATACTGTTTTCCAGAGTGGCTGCACCAGCTTGCATTCCCACCAATGGTGTAGGAGGGTTCCCCTTTAAAGAATGATTTCAAAACATAAAGGAAAGGAAGGACACATTCTTTCTAATTTTTTTCACTTTTTTATTTTTAAAAAAATGTTATTTTGGATCTTTAAAATAAAAATTAGCCTATCTTGGTTCTTTCCACTTTCAAAGAGTTGATATAATTTATAATGGTCTGCCTTCTCTCCCTTCCTCCTTTACTCCTTCCCTTCCTGGTTTCTGTCAACATAATTTTTGACCTTTCAGTTTGGTTCATTTATATTTGCTCTAACTGAGCATTTTGTAGGAAGCAAATCACGTTATCTTGTGTTCATGATGGAAGAGTTTTTCTCATTATAATATCTCTAGCTCTTTCTTAACTATGCAATTGCCTAGTCCAAAAAATGTTTCAAAAAGCTCCATAAGAAATAATTTTTGAAGTTATCTCAGAGCCAGTCATGGTTCAAAACGCAAACTTTTGAGATCAGAGCTAAGATTTGGTTGATTAAAAATCTTTTAAAATTAAAAAAATCTTTAAAAATATTTTTACCTTCCTCCAACATCAGATCTTCCTGATGCTTAACTGTATCTAAGTGGGCATTCAGGAATAAGGGCTTCTTTTCATGGTCAATGGTTGCCGAAGGAAAGCTTTTACAAAGTATTACAAGAAGGTGAGCTGTCCCCTATGAAAGAATACCTCTTAGTTTATTGGCGCAGAGTCTGTATGATAGAAATTAGGTTTTTTTATGTGGGTTTATCTTATCTCACCTGTTTTTTTGAATTAGTTTTATGTTTTTCATGTCCTGTGTCTGCTAAAGAGTGGCCCTGTTCAAGGAATTCAGTTGTATACTATTATAGATAAATGAAATCCACCCTCTTCCTTTGAATAACATTTAGTGATAACAATTGCAGTGTACATTTACGGTTTCCTAGATTTTTCATATATTATGTCATTTATTCTCCATAACCATCCCATGAGATTAATTCTATTATTATACTAATTTTTATGCTGTTAGAAAAACAGGCACAAGAAGTAACTTGCCCACAGTTACAGAATTAGGTAATAGTAGAGCCACAATCAAACCTAGGAGTCTAGCTAGCTCTAGGTCTCAAGCATTCACCTGCTCTGCCATCCTGCCTATCTTGTACATGAGGAATATCACTTATTTCTTTCCCCTAAAAGAATGTGAAGCGTTTGTACTCTATCTGAATTTATATTTGAAGACAGCAGCCTGTGAATGTTCTTTATATTAAATATGGACTTCAAATATTTAAGTATATTGCTGAGAAAAGTAAGAAAATATCTACTAATAAATATTTGGAGCAGAATGATTTGTTCTGTCTTCTCAGGTGACCCTGCGTAAGGTTAATATTTTATTTTGGGGAAGAATGATGATTTGAAAGTAATTGAATCCCAGAGTTTGCTATATCCCAATTGTATTTTCGATCTTTAGTTTGCTCTTTTAACTCATTTATTTCTTTTGGAAGTTCTGTACCCACATAGATGTCCTTAAGCTTTTTTTTTTTTTAAGAATATATTTTTGCGACTATACAATTCAAGTACAGGAAGTACAGAACTGAGTGTTTTTGTACTCATTCTCCATTTCTTTTTCTGGACTTGCTTATATTTTGCTTTTGTTTCTCTCTGCCAAATGCTTTTCTTTGCTTTTTAAATTAGTGTACAGTGGTTAGTTGTGGGTGTTAAGTTCAGCTAGCTCTTGGCCCCCATAGCTAATTTTCACAGTTATCACATTTTAAATTCTAACTTGCTGGGAGAAAGAATCCATTTGTTTCATGTTATGAAGGATGTCCATCGCTGTTCAGTCAGCTGTTGCCGGAAAGACCCTGTTATGTGTTTATAAGGGAATTGGCTTTTCAGTGAATGGGGCAGGGCAAATTGTTTAAGAAGGGCTGGTGTGGGAGCGCCTGGGTGGCTCAGTCGGTTAAGCATCCAACTCTTGATTTCAGCTCAGATCTGATCCCAGGGTTATGAGATCAAGCCTATCAGGTGCTCAGCACAGAGCCTGTTTGAGAGTCTCTCTCTTGCCCTTTCCATCTGCCCCAAACCCCACTCGTGTTTGTACTCTCTCTCTAAAATAAATAAATAAAATCTTTAAATAAAAGGGGGAGGCTTGTGTAGGAAGAAATCTCTTTAGTATAATAACTAAACCAAGGTATTATTGATGAGAAAATTTTTGAGATTTTAATATATTTTAAGTTTATTGATTTGAATTAGCTTTTTGCTTTTTCTTATTTTTATGGGTATTGGGATTTTGTGGCAATCTTACTTTACATGGTTCATAGTTTATGAGTCTGGGATACAGTTGAAGTCTAACTTTTTTTTAAAATTTTATTTATTTATTTGACACAGAGAGAGAGAGAGAGAGAGATCACAAGTAGGCAGAGAGGCAGGCAGAGAGAGAGGGGGAAGCAGGCTCCCCGCTGAGCAGAGAGCCTGATGCCGGTCTGATCCCAGGACCCTGAGATCATGACCTGAGCCGAAGGCAGAGGCTTTAACCCACTGAGCCACCTAGGCGCCCCTGAAGTCTAACTTAATAGTGGAAAATGGTCTGTGAATTAAATGAATGAATATTTCAGTCATATCTTATAACTGTATTTTGAAGAAGCATAGGTCCTAAAAATGTATTTTTTAAAGTTTTATTATTTACGTTATCTCTATACCAGTGTCAGGCTCAAACTCACAACCCTGAGACCAAGAGTCACGTGCTCTTCTGACCGAGCCAGCCAGGCACCCCAGGGCCTAAAAATATTTAGTGTCCTCTGTGATATATATTCCAGAAAAAAAAAAAAAAAAGAAAGAAAGAAAGAGCGGTGGTGTCAGCCATCTTTTTTACTTTAGGTTTATTGCACTCCTCTCTGCATGATTTGCCAAAGAGTAGGCCTCCGAGCGTAGTAGGGCCTTTTAAGAATAAAAAAGTAGCACAGAGTTAGCAAAAAGGAGAACACATATGAGATTGTATGAGGTGTATACAAATAATTCACAGATCATGGAAATATACTTTGCTCCATGACCTTTTGTGTGCCTTGATATAAGATATTCTAATGCAGACTGTAAACTACATGGTTTAAGGAAAGATTTGTGCAATATAACCACAAATTTTCATATTTGGTAACATGGGAAAAATTATGGTTTTATGTTTAAAGTGTTGGTGATGTAAAATACATTTGTTTTTATAGGAAAAAGAAAGAGTCATCATTTTGTATATTTACAACCTGTCTAGAGTGGTAACTCATTCTAAGATTTATCAGTTAGCATTTTGTAGACCAATGGGAAGTTTCATATTTTTGCTTTTTCAAAAATACAAGAAATCTAGAAACAATTGGAGACCGCTCAATAGTTTTATCCCTCTCCTTTTATTTTTAAAAGTCTTTATTTTAGAGTGTGTGTGTGCCTGCGTGAGTGGGGGAAGGGGTTGAAGGGGAGGGAGAGGGAGAGAGAGAATCCCAAGCAGACTGCCTGCTTAGTGCAGAGGACCAGCTTAAACCAAAGTTTGCATTTTGAAAATTGTTAACATACAGAAAAGTTTAGTGAAAATACAGTATATATCCAAATACTTTTCAACCTTGCCTCAATAATTACCAGTGTTTTGCCACATACATTCCTGTTGTGTGTATATACATTTCAGGGAGGAGGGGTTGCATTGCTGAACCATTTGAAAGTAATTTCAGCCATCATGATACTTAACCCATAAATACTTCAGCATGCGCCTCCTAGAAATAAGGGCATTTCTCTAACATGACCATTATACTGTTATCATAGGAAACAAACTAACAGTAATTTAATATACTGTCATGTTATTTTTTATTTTTTGGAAGATTTTATTTATTTATTTGACAGAGACACATAGCAAGAGAGGAAACACAAGCAGGGGGAGTGGGAGAGGGAAAAGTTCCCTGCTGAGTAGGGAGCCTGATGTGGGGCTTGATCCCAGGACCCTGGGATCACAACCTGATCCTGAGGCAGATGCTTAACCTACCAAGCCACCCAGGGGCCCGCCCCCCCAAGATTTCTTTTTATAGTTTTTTCAAACAACAATCTAGTTAAGATCCACACATAACATTTGCTTGTAACTCTTTATTCTTTAAAAACCTAGATTAGTTTTTCCTATCCTTTTTCTTTCCTTTTTTCTTTCCTTCTTTCTTTCCTTTCTTTCTTTCCTTCTTTCCTTTCTTTTTCTTTCTCTTTCCTTCCTTCCTTCCTTCTTTCCTTTCCTTTTCTTTCCTTTCCTTTCTTTCCTTTCCTTTCCTTCTTTCCTTTTTTCCTTCCTTCCTTCTTCCTTCCTTCCTTTCTTTCTTTCTTTCTCTCTCTCTTTCTTCCTTCCTTCCTTCCTCCCTCCCTCCCTTCCTCCCTTCTTCTCCCTTTCACCTTCCTTCCCTTCCCCTTCCTTCCTTTCTTTTCCTTCTTTCTCTTTCCTTCTTTCCTTCTTTCTTCCTTTCTTCCTTTCTTTCTTTTCTCTTTCTTTCTTTCCTTTTGAAGAGAGTCCAGAACAGTTTCCTTATAGCAGTCCAGATTCTGTATTCGTTCCTTCCTGGTGCCTGCCCACTGAAGTTAGAAAATATTCCTGTCACAGGAGTAGGAAGCCACATGAGATATATATGACAAAATTTGTAGAGGAATTGAATAGTAACTGGAATTAGTTATTATTGGGTTGAGGTTGACAACTGAGAATAAGGAAGGTTTCTTTCAGGTTAATGGAGCAGAAGTTGGGAAAAGAAAGAGGTTAAAGGGAATCATATGGCAGTGAGGGATAGCAGCAGGCAGTTTATTTGATAGAGCGAGGAGGGGGGAAAAAGGAGAAAGGAGAGAGTTGAGGAATCACTACCGAGTACTTAGAAGGTTGCGGAATCCCTCCCCAGTACTTAGAGGGTTAGATCTTCATTCTGCATTGGCCGAGTGGCTGAACGAATGATGTCTTTGAATTTTCTTCACTGACTGTAGGCAGGCATAGGGAGCCTGGGTCAGCTTAGTTGCTATTGGAAAAGCAAAGGAGGTTATGTGCATTTGTGTGTTACAAGGCTTTGTGTGGAAGTACAGTGGCCATATTAATATATTTTACTGCTTCTTGCAAATTTCCAGGGGAAAATTTGGAGTCATGATTTTATACTTTAGCTGTATCTATATGTATTAGAATAATTGTTTAGGTGAGAAGAGTTTCAGTTTTATGAGTTTCTCACTCTTAAGTGAGAAGAGTTTCAGTTTTATGAGTTTCATATGCAATATACCTATATAAAATATAACATATATATGCAGTTTTATATAATATAGCTTATGCGTTGAACCCTTGAACTATGAAATTTAAAAAAAAGAAATCTACAAAATGAAAGCAGTAGAAACATGATTCTATGTTTGCTTATAAATATTTTCACTACTTATAGAATATACTTTGATGATGAATAATACTGATCTCAAGTAACTTCTGGTACTGACAGATATTCATAAAGACAAAGAACTTTTCTCTGATTATGTTCAATGCTTTTCAATTAGGAAAAATTGAGAGATAGCTAGTTAATTCTCAGAATGTTGACATTTTACTGTGAGACAAAACTGTTTTACTGTGAAATCCTAGAGAATAGACTTTTTTCCTCCCTTTCCCTTTCTTTCTCTTACCTTCTCTACTTTTCCTTACCTTACTTTTAAGTAGTCTACCCTTCCCTTCTGTTCCCTACCTTTTTCTTTCATCCCTTACTTTTAATGACCTCTCCAGAGGTCCTATTCTGTATTATTTGTGTAAGAGCCCTGAAGATACTGCTTTTAATAGCATTTACTTTATGATTGGTTCCAAGGAGGCCCTGCAGTTGTTTCATGACTAAGTTTACAATTACGTTATACTAGCTTTTAAGCCTCTGGACAGTAACTTTTGCTTATTTGCTTCTGGAGATCCAAAGTAATACATTTTCTTAGTGTTGGGATTTTTAAGTTAATCTAGTAAGTTCTTTCCTACCTATATTCAGGACCAATTGAGAAATACAGAGTGACATGATCAGATTTCATTTGGGCATGGGCATTCAGTAGCAGGGTGGAGAGTGGGTTAGAGTGAGGACTGGTGGGAGGGTGATTGTTAGTAGATGGTGGTAGTAAATCAGATGAGATATGCTAAATGATTAGTTCCTGAACCCATTCAGTGTGATTGGAGAAAAAAGGACAAGTATAAGAGATATTCCTTAAATATGCTCCCTCTGCATATGGGAGTTGAAGGAAAGGAAGAAAATGAATTGAAACCATTGGGTAGGCTAGGTTAATTAAGCCAGGTGTCTAGCTGGATGACTGATTGACTCTGTATCCCGCTTAGTTGTGTAGAATTATAGAAGAAAAAAACGGAATTCAGGAAGAACAATAATGTATTAGGTTTTTTAACTTAATGATTTTTTGGAAAGAATTTCAAACACAGAAAAGTTATAACAATACTATAAAGACCATCCATGTATGCTCTGTCCAGATTTTCCTGTTAACCTTTTGTCCCAAATGCTTTATTACTCACTTTGTGAATGAATGTTTCTCTGTGTGTATTTATAAAAACACAAACACACGCACATATGTATTCTTATTGAATCATGCAAAAGTTACATTGAACATATCATAGCCCTTTAGTCCTAAATACCTTAGGGTGGGTTTCTCAAGGATAAGGATAATCTCCTACAGAGCAGTCTTTTAATTTATTTGAGAGAGAGAGAGCATGAGCAGGGGGGAAGGGGAGAGGGAGAGGGAGAAGCAGACTCCTCACTGAGCAGGGAGCTCGATGCAGGACTCGATCCTGGGACCCTGGGAGCATGAAGGCACACCCTTAACCATCTGAGCCACCCAACCGCCCGCCTACAGAGCAGTCTTAAAAACTTAAGTAGATTGAGCATTGCTACACTACTTTTTTCTTTTTTTTAAAGTAAGCTCCACGCCTCCCTGGAGCCCAACATAGGGCTCGAACTCATGACCCTGAGATCAAGACCTAAGCTGAGATCAAGAATTGGTCACTCACCTGACTGAGCCACCCAGGTGCCCCTATATTACTTTGATCTGATCTACCCTTTTCTAATTTTGTCAGTTGATCAAATAAATGTCTTTTATAATAAGCAAATTTCTTCCCCTCCAGTACGGAATTTAGTCTGTGATCCCATATTGCATTTAGATGTCATGTCTTCAGTATCTCTTAATCTGTAACAGTTCTTCAATTTTCTTTGTCCTTTATTATATTGGCATCTTCAAAGGATATAGTCATCCCCCTTTCCCTTTTTTCCTTTTTAACAGTGTGTTCCTTATCTTCAGTTTATCTGATGTTCCTCTTGATAAGTTTCAGGTTATGCATTCCTGGATGAAATAGTACATAAGGGGTGTGACTTTCTAACGGCATCATATCTGGAGATACGCAGTGTCCATCTGCTCATTTGTGGTATAAATTTTGACCACCTGTTTCATTACCTGATTTCTTCACTATATAATTACTGTACTCCCATACAGTTAATAAGTAGATTGTGAGGAGGTACTTTAAGACAATTAAAATATCCTACTTCTCAAAAAAATTTTATCCCCCTTGTGTAGGGATCCACTAATGATAACTTGCTTCGACCAGTTGTTATGATTGTGGTTGTCACGTGATGATTTTTTTTTCCAACTCCAGTTCTCCCTCTAGTTTTACCAGTGATTACTCAGCATTCTATTGAAATAAGAGCCCTTTTATTTGTATTGTTTTATTTATTATTGAACTCCTAGATTCTTATTTGTTACCCAATGATTAATAATTCATTACCGTTCTTAAATATTTTGGTTCTTAAATTGTCCCACATCTCATCAGTGGGATCCTCCTTCTCCATGCTGGCTCCTGTGTCCTTCTTAACGCTCCCATCATTTTTTATTTTTTGTTTTTCAAATACTTAATTATTTTCATTATTAAAAAGACTCCTCTTGTGTCTTCTCTGGCCCAAGAATCAGTCTCCTTGGAGCCTCGGTCCCTTTTAGTGAGGGACGGGAAATGATAGTAGAAGCCAAGATCTGGACATTCGGTATGTGTGTTGCAGCTGCATATCTTTGCTTCTGGGCCCTATTAGGGGACAAGCTAGAAAACAGGTATATCTTTATATGTACGTACACATCATATATGTATATACACATTTGCATGCATGTGCTCATGTAACATGGATAGATGCTTGAACATGGATATATATTTTAGAAATATGAGTTTGTCCTGTTTCCTCTGTTTTCCCTTTTTCTATAGTGAGAACACAGACACCTAACAATACCAGCATTTTTATTCATTTGCCCTAAATGAGTGTCATCTAAAATGGTTTCAGAATTGCTTCACCTGTACTACTATAAAACCCAAAACAGCACTTTTCCCTTGTAGATAATTAACTTCATTGGTTTTGTGTTTATCTTTCCGATTTTTCTTTGGCATCAATAAGCAGATAACATTCTTCTGTGTGTATGTATGTATGCAAGTTTATTTGTCCTGTCTCCTGTCCTGTCTTCTCTGGGCTCTCCAGGTGTTTTCTAGTAATTTCGTACTTTTGGAGTGCTGCAATGAATAACCTTATGCATGTCTTTTTTACTGCTGAAGGTGGGTCTTCAGGATAAAAATACAGGTGTGGGATTACTGGCTTAAAAGGTAAATGGGTATGTAGTTTTGCTGGATGTTACCAAATCCCCTTCCATTGGAGTTGTACTGTTTTGCATTCCCACCAGCAATATATGAGAGTGCCTGTTTTTCCACAGCCTTACAAAGAGAGTGTATTGTCAAGATTTAATTTTTGCCAATCCGAAGGGCAAAGAAATAGTATCTCAGTGTAGTTTTAATGTGCATATTCCTTACGTGTTAAGCTTATAGCTTTCAGATATATAAGAGCCATATATATTGATGTGGATAGCTTTACATGTCTTTTTTCCATTTTTCTTATAGGATTTGGGTCTTTTTTCCCTAAAGTTATTAAGGTCTTTGTATATTAGGAATATTAGCTCTTTATTTATAATAGATATCTGCAATTATTTTCTCCCAGTGTACTCATTTGTCTTTTGACTTTGCTTACGATATTTTTTGCCATGGAAAAATTAAAAAAAAATTTATGTAGTTGAATTTATTAATGACTTCTATAGCCTTGGCATTTTGAGTTATAGTTAGAAAACATAATGAATTTTAAATGAATTTGCTGTATTTAGCAGTGAAGGACTGAGGTAGTTATCTATACCAGAGAAATAAGGATAATTCTCCATGCTCGTTCACTGACCCACAATTTTACATTTTAAAGCCTGAACCATAGGAATCTGCTATTTCATATATAGAGGGTGCCAATTTAATTATTTTAACTTTTTATTACAGAAAATTTCTAACATCCATAAAACTAACACCAGACCTGACCTCTTTCAGGCTCTGCAACTCCACCATCTCGATATATCTGAAGTACATAGAAAAAAAGGCGAGAAAGATAGTAGGTTAGAGATTAATGTGGCATGCATCAGTGAAAAGAACTCAAAAGCAGTCTGTTGATGGATGCATTAAAAGTTGTATCTCTTATTTCAGGTCAAAATAAACACTTTATTGTATACATATACACTTGTTGTTAGAGTAGAAGCTACAAACATCTTTGATCAATGAGCCTAAGATAACTTAGAGACATTTGCTAGCCAGCATCTAAACATAACACAGAAAACGCTAAAAAATTCTAACTTGCTTAATGGAATTTTCCTTGTACTATAGTTATTTTAAACTGAAATTATATTGCTTTCATTTGATAGCCTCCATGAAAATTGTTTTTTTAATTTGGTGTGTTCATTTTCAGTTCATCAAGAGTCCATGATTAGTTTGAAAGAATGACTAGACATCACAAGGGCTCTGGGATTTCTTCATTTTGTTTTATTTTATACGCCTGTATTCTGTTTGGAACAACATTCCTAAGGCATCAAAACCCAGTTGAAGTATAACATAAGGGTTTTATAATAGCTTTCCCTCCTCTTTAAGTAGAAGCTGACCAGTCACTTGCCAGTAACCGTATGATGAGAGTATCAATATTCTTTTGAAAAATATTTTAACAGAGACAGGAAGGGAAATCAGTGAATTCTTAATGATTATTCATCATTTGTATAAGTAAAGTCCACATCTGGTTTCTTTTTTTTCACTGAGAATAGTACTGGTAGTGATCATGGCTGGACAGAATACTTGTTGGCGAGAACTGGCTAAGAGGACTGGCACAGTCACGGAGGAATGTTGCTGCATAGGTCTGTAGTCACGGTTTTTCCTGTGGCTATTTCTTGTGAACTTGCCTTGGTGGACTAGATGTTACCTTTTGCTTGTATTTTACATTTCTTGACTTGTCATTTTTGTGTCTTTGTGTTTGGTTTAGTTTATGATGTTGTTCAATCCCTCTTCTAAAATTAGAGTTTATCCACAAAAAAAGTTGGTTTTCTCATAGCTAGGTATTCTGCATGGTGATAAAACATGATCATTTTACAATTAACATCTTTCTTCTAAATATATGATAAGGCTCTACTTTTTAGATTGGGAACATCAAATGTAATTTCAGGATTAAATTTATTATGAAATAGAGGTTCTATATTAGTTTTTGGAAAATAGTAGCATTTCCGAGTAGAAAACTGCATGGTTTGGTCAGTGATTGGTTTTGTGCTGCTTGCCAAAAACAGTAAGACACATTGTGGTGTTTTGTGTGTATAGCTTTGTGTGTGCAATTTCCTCCTTTATTTTTTAAGACTTGTAGTAAAATAGATATAACCTACAATTTACCATTTTAACCATATTAAGTATTTAACAATATTTAATAAGTGTATAATTCAGTGGCATTGTATACATTCCAAATGTCCTGTAACCAACATCACCATCTGTTTGTGAAATTGTTCCATCATCCCAAGCAGAAATTCTCTGCCCATTAGGCAGCAATTCCCCATTCTCCTTTCTCCTGGCCCTTGGTAATCTCTATTCTACTTTCTGTCTCTAGGAATATCCATATTCTAGATATTTCATATGAGTGTGGTCATATAATATTTGTCCTTCCTTTTGTGTCTGACTTATTCGTTTAAGAGGTTTTCAAGGTTCAATCCGTTTTGTGGCATGTATCAGAACTTTGTTTCTTTTTATGGCTGAATGAGAATCCATTTTATGTATATACCACATTTTGTTTATCCATTCATGGGTCGATTATTTTACTTTTGCTGTTGTGAAAACTGCTGCTGTGAGCATTGGCTTACAAGTATCTTTATAAGTCCTCATTTTTAATACTTTTGGGTATATAGCTAGGAGTGGAATTGCTGGGTGATGTGGTAAAGTAATAAACTTTGAGGAGCTGCCAACTTTTCCATAGTGGCTGAGCCATTTTACATTCCTCCTGCGTACAAGGATTCCAGTTTCTCCACATCCTTGCCAACACTTGTTATTTTCCATTTTTTGATAATTGCTATCCTAGTGGTTGTGAAGTAGTCTCTTATTGTGGTTTAAAAGTGCATTTTCTTGATAATTAATGATACTGACTATTTTTTATGTGTTTATTGACTATATATCTTCTTTAGTGAAATGTTTGTTCAGGTTTTTTTCCCATTTTTAAAAAAGATTTATTTATTTACTTAGAGAAAGGCGAGTTGGGGGGAGAGGGAGAGAGAATCTTAAGAAGGCTCCATGCTCAGCAGAGAGCCTGTTGTGGGGCTCAACTTCACAAACCTGAGATCATGACCTAAGCCAAAATCAAGTCAGATGCTTAACTGACAGAGCTACTCAGGCACCCCTGCCCGTTTTTTAATTGGGTTGTCTTTTTGATGCTGAATTGTAGGAGCCTCTTCTTTATATATCCTGGATATTAAACCCTACTCAGAGATATGATTTGCAAATACTTTCTCCTTTCTGTGGGTTCTCTTTTCACTGATAATATACTCTTTGATGCAAAAAAGCTTTTAATTTTGATGAACTCCAATTTAGCCTTTTTTTTATTGCCATGTGGTTTTGGTGTCATATTTAAGAAACTGTTGCCAAGTCCAAGGTCATGTGGAATTGCTCTTATTTTTTTTTCTGAGAGTTTTACAGTTTTAACTTTTAAATTAGGTCTGTGATCCATTTTAGGTTCATTTTTGTGTGATAAGGTACGGGTCCAACTTCATATGGATTTCCAGTTTTCCCAGCACTGTTTTTTTTTTTTTAAGTTTTATTTAAAGAAGTCCTTTTGGTCTTGGCCCTCGTTGAAAATCAACTGGGCATATATGTGAGACTTTATTTCTGGACTCTGTATTCTATTCCATTGCACTATATGTCCATCGTTATACCAGAATGTTGTTTTTATTACTGTATTAAAGGTTTTCTTTTTGATTGACTACTTTATCATTCTTAATGTGTACGTTAAAAATGTTTCTCATATGTATCTTTAAAACTTGCTTATAATAGTTTCATTTAGTTGACAGTACAACAAGAACTCCAAGTATCAACTTTATAATGAATCCTGTGGGAGTTAGTACACCAGGAAAATTAATATTAAAACAAGCAGATTGGGGTTATTTAATTGATACTGCATTTTCTTTGGAAATTAGAGGGGAATACATAAAGACAAAAAGTGAATGTTGTTTGTACTTGCTTACACAACAAAAAGAATTGGAAAGACCAATTATTTATCTAATCTAGTAAGTGATGCTTTAATTTCATGTTAAATGTCACTTTATTTTAGTTCCAGAAGTAATCTACTTAATGAAACTCTTTCAGAAATTTCATAAAAGAAAATAATTTGTATTTTGTGAGGAACATTTTCAATAAGGAGCTAGTAATGGCAGACTCTTAATTATTAAGCCAGATCTGAATGACTGTTTATTAGGCTTTTTTCATGTTACAGATTTTTAACTTAATTTTGTCTCCTTTCAGACTGCAGCAAAAATTAGAAAATTAGAACATCAGATATTATTCTTTGTTGATATACAAATTTTTGTTTTTATCACTTTTTTTAGAGGAGGTTTATACCCTCCTCCCCTATATTTTAACTGTAGTTCTTAAGTAAATTTATTTGGGATTTATGAAGTGAAAATATTTTGTAACAAAAATACTGGGTTATAAATTAAAGGCAGACCTCTCCAAGAAAATATAATTTAACCTTTTTACAGTTTGCTATAAACAAAATAATTCTACACCATTGACCAATATAGATGCCCCCTATAACTCAGTTGCTTACTTTCACTTTTTACTGATAAGTCTCATAATTATTAAAAGTTGTATAATGACGAGTCTTGCTTTATCTATATCCCCATGCATTTATTCTCTCCGTGCATAATTTTGAAACAAATCTTAGACATCGTTTCATCAGTAAATATTCTGTTCCTGGGGTGTATGTGTGTAGGAACAGACTGCTAGCGTATACAGTTTAGGGCAAATCCATTCAGTAAATATTTTTAAAATTTTTACTATGGTCTAGATGCAATAGATCAGTTCTAGGGATAGACAGATGTTTAAGACAGTCTCCTTCCTGAAAGAGCTTACATTACAGCTTAGAGCCATTTCTTATACTGAAAATTTATGGGCTCTGAAGTCCTGAAGAGTTTTGAGTCCAGACTTAGAAAAACAAAACAGAATTCTTGAGCCAAATAAGAATAGTGAGTTGTATTCTGACATACTGACTCATACTCAGGGAGAGGTAATACAATATTCTTCTAGGCCTTTTATCTTAAAAGGGAAAAAAACAGAGCTATACTTGATACCAGCAATAAAAAATGTTAGAAATATACAAAGAGGCTTATCAGTTATAAATGACTATCATGCTTTTATATTGGGTGAATTAGAATGAGGCAAAACCACTACGCTTTCATCATACTGACTTTATAGTGCCCTCCCCCTTTTTTTTGATACAGTGGTAATTTTATTTTTTTATTTTTTATTTTTATTTTTTTAAAGATTTTATTTATTTATTTGACAGAGAGAGAGATCACAAGTAGGCAGAGAGGCAGGCAGAGAAAGAGAGGGAAGCAGGCTCCTGCTGAGCAGAGAGCCCGATGCGGGGCTCGATCCCAGGACCCTGAGATCATGACCTGAGCCGAAGGCAGAGGCTTTAACCCACTGAGCCACCCAGGCGCCCCTACAGTGGTAATTTTAAAATTCATTTTCCATTTTCAGAATGCACTGGTGATTTTTTAAATTTAGAAGCTATGTCACATATGCCAATTAAGATTTTCATTCTAAATATTTTTATATTACTATGATTTTCCTTTTTTTTCAGCTTTGAGATATTGATGACATTTAATTTCAACTATAATCACAAAATCCTGTTTTTAAACCTTAATATTTATTGATTTCACATACTACTTTTTGTTCTTCTTGATGTCACCATTTCAGGCCATCATCTTGCCTACACTGAATGGCTGCACTTTTCCTCTTTTATTTTATTTTTTTTAAGATTTTATTTATTTCCTTGACAGAGAGACACAGCGAGAGAGGGAACACAAGCAGGGGGAGTGGGAGAGGGAGAAGCAGGCTTCCCTTCCAGCAGGGAGCCCATTCTGGCCTCAATCCCAGGACCCTGGGATCATGACCTGAGCAGAAGGTAGATGCTTAACCGACTGAGCCCCCAAGGCACCCCTGCACTTTTCTTCTTAACTGTCTGGATTAGAGAAAGCTCCATTTGAGCCCTTTTCCATAGAGCAATAGTCCTCTTTGTAGAATGCAAATTTGATTTTCTTACTCTGCTTTTTGAAATTCTCAATGTCTCCCTATTGCCTTTGGGTGAAGCTCAGAGTATGTCCTATAATGTGTTTCTTTACCCAGCTGGTTCTTCTATCTCTATTCCATTCATACTTCGTCTTTATGCTTTCCTCACCCCTTACATGTATGTATATATACTACATCCACTCTTTGCTCCTGCTACTTCCCCCTTCTTTTGAAATCTGATACTTGTGCCAGGTATTCTGGTAGGGCTTTGTATTTACCTTTATTTAGAACACTTCTACTGTATTGCCAGACTACTTAATTTCTGTCCTCTCTACTTAATTTTAGTGTCTTATTTTTCCTCTTTATCTTTGGGGCCTGGTGACTGGGACGTAATAGGCACAGATCAATATTTATTGAATGAATGAATGCATATTACTAACCTATTGCTTCTGATATAAATTACCCTAAAATTTAGGAGCTTAAAAAAAACCCAAGCATTTATTACCTCCCAGTTTCTGCGGGTCAGGTGCTCAGGAGTGGTTTTGCTGAGTGAGTCTTGCTAAGAACCTCTCATGAGGTGTAGCCATGAAGATGTTGGCTGGGGCTACCTGAAGGCTTGACTGGCCCTCAGAGGGAGGATGCTTCCAGGATGGCTCACTCACATGGCTTTTGACAGAGGCCTGTTTCTTGCTGGCTTTTGGTATGAACCATTTCTGTTGACATAGACCCCTCCATAGGGCACCTTGAGTATTCTCATGATGTAGAAGGCCACTTCCTTTAGAGTGAGTGATCTGAGAGAGAGAGCAAGGAGGAAGCTACAATGCCTTTTATGATACGGTCATACATAGTCATTACCACTACATCCCGTTCCTTAGAAACACGTCACTAAATTTAACTCACAATTAAGAGGAAACGCTACCTGTGAAGGGAGGAGTATCAAAGAATTTGTGGATGTATTTTATAACTACCACAGAATGGAAGTGATTGGACCTGTGGACCCCATCAAAATAGGTCATTTTCCCTATTTATAAAATAAATTTGTTTAGGGATGCCTGAGTGGCTCATTCGGTTAAGCGTCTGCCTTCAGCTCAGGTCATGATCCCAGGGTGCCAGGATCGAGCCCCGAATCAGGCTCCCTGCTCAGCAGGGAGTCTGCTTCTCCCTCTGCCTGCCACTACCCCTGCTTGTACAAGTGCTCTCTCTCTTTCTCTGACAAATAAATAAATAAAATCTTTAAAAAGTTTTTGTTTAAATTGAAATACATTTTTAAATATGCTTTTATTAAAATATTTTGCTTGTTTTTGATAAATAACTAGATTGCACATAGTTAAATGAGCTAATTATCTAAATATTCATAATTTTATTGTTGTTCTTTCACTTCGATTCTAGAAATAAAATAAGGAAGTTGTCCCTTAAGTTCTGTATTGCCTGTAAGATGAATGTGACACAGGATTCATCATTTTAAGCCTTATTACCGGTCTTCAAAAATCAAACACATTTATCTGCGAATTGTGTTTATATACTTTTAAGAGAGAAAAAATTAGAGCTTTTTAAACTTGTAGCTTAAAACAAAATTTAAATTAGTTATATAAAAATTAAAGTCTTTTTAGCCTACTACAGATAACTTGCTCATTCAAAGAAACTTGGGAGTCGCTAACATATGCCAGGCATTTGAGTAGGTGCTGGGTATATATCAGTGAACAGAACAAATGTATTCTTGTCCACCTAGAGATCATGATCTGGTAGAGAGCAGATAATAAACAGATAAATAGATATTTACCAACTGCAATCAGTACTATCTATGGAAGAAATGAAAAAGGTGAAGTGATAGAGTTATGGGAAGGCAGAGTTACTTCTACATTGTAAGAAAGGGTTGTCAGGAGAGATGACCTTGAAGCTGAGAATAAAGGAGTTCTCCGTGCCAGGAGCTTCTAGGAAGAGGGAACGCCCTGCAGTGTGAACAGTTGGTGTATGAGGAGTTGAAAGAATGCCTGGAGATGTCCAGGGGGAGAGTGGAATGGAGTTTGAGAGGTAGAAAGATTGTGTTATCAAGAGTTTAAGAGACTATGATGAAAACCATTAAAGGATTCTGAAGTTCCATATTACAGTTTGTGCTAACCAAAGCAAAAAGGCTCTTTGGCTGCAAAAGAGAAAATAGGCAAGCAAGAAAGTGGGAAGATAGTAAGAAGGCATTATAGTAGTCCAGGTGAACCATGATGGCAGCTTGATCTAGAGCAGTGGGAGAGAAGATGGATTTGAGGTCTAGTTTGTAGGTAGAACCAGTGGGACATAACAGGAAGTCTGAGGGAGAAGGAATGTAAAGATAATACCCAGGTTGTTGGCTTGAGCAGACCAGTGAATGGTAAGGTCCTTGACTGAGATTGGAGGTGAGTGAGAAGGGAAATCGAGAGTTTATTTTGACAGTGTTGATTTTGTTATATTTGCTAGTCATCCAGTGTACCTGTCAGATGGCAGACAGGCAGTCCTGGAACTCAAGAGTTTTAAGAGGAGATATACAGATGGTATTTAAAGTTGTGGAATACAGGAGATCTTTTCTAGGGAGGAGATGCCCTAGGAACTCCAGCTTTTAGGATTTGCATACATGGGCAACATTGTTGCTTTCTTAAAAAAAAATCACAAGACAAAACTGCAGCACAGAAAGTTTGGTTTATTTCTATCTAATATATATTAAAGACATGTTTTGTTTTTTTAAATTTGGCAGCAATGTGGTTAAATCAGAAATTTAAATCTCTGTCCATCTACCTATTGAAGAATAAGCCGCTTTTACCAGCTGTGTGACTTTGGAATTTTACTTCTCAGAGCCTCAGTTTCCTTATCTGCTAAAGGGAGTAACAGCAGAGTTGTTTTGAAGATTAAAGGAATTTAAAGTGTCTGGGATAGTGTCTGGTACATTCTAAACACTCAGTGTTCTTTTATTTTCTTTTTCCTTTGCTCTTAATTTCTTTATATGTGTACCTCAACAGGAGAAGGGTTTGAAACAGGTGGTGTATTTATTCTTATACGATGTTAGGTAGATAGAAATGGAGAGATAAAGACATAAGATACAAATATGTGTGTGTGGCATAGTTTGTGAAATATCTGATAACTGTTATTTGCTAAATGTTCATAGCCTTTTTGTTCTGATTTTCTCAGATTGTCATAACTCTGCTGTCCTTACAGAAAGTCATTTTTGGGGCGCCTGAGTGGCTCAGTCAGTTAAGCATCCAGGTCTTGATTTCAGCTCAGGTCATGATCCCTGGGTTGTAGGGTCGAGCCTTACGTCGGGGTCTGCGCTCAGCAGGGAGTCTGCTTCTCTCTCTCTCTCTCTCTCTCTCTCTCTCTGTAACCCTCCCCCACCCCTGCTTACACGCACTCTCTAAAATAAAGAAAGAAAGAAGATAATTTCTTAAATAATGAAACATTGAAGAAAAAGGTTCTGAGATATTTTTGAAGTCTCATGAGTGGGAGAATGAATTACAACAGTTTTATAGAACTCATTTCCTACTCCTGTGTGTTAAAGCTTTGCAATTATTAATATAGAATTCTCAGTTGCATATTGTTCATTGTCAAACATAACCTTGGATAATCTAATACTTTGAAGGCAAAGATAAAATGCTAAATTTGAATCTGTGAAGTCTGTTTCTAATTCATTCTTCCCCTCCCTCCCACTTTTTTCCCCTCCCTTCCTCCAAATAAAAGCAGCGACTCAAACAGATTCTTTTCATGTGTGTCCTGCTGTGGATTATACTCGAGGGGTATTCTGTTACTTTGAAATATAGAATCATGTGTCTAATATCAAAGGGAATGTGTTATTTCAGTAGTGTGTCACCTAAATGTACTCAGTACAGGTACCAGTGTTTTGAAAGAAGGATATGCATTGTGCAGTGGGGCTTACAGTGGATCTTCTTACCTAGTGCCTTGCATGTGGGATAGCTTGCAAAACCTTGGTCCTTTGTTCTCTATTAATATTTCTTGGTTCCTATAGGTATTGGCAAAGTGGTGTAAAGAAACTCATTGTCCCTTCTAGAACCCTGTGATCAAGTGGAAAACCTTGTCCAGTAGATGTATCATAGCCCTTTTATGTAGGAATTTATATCACTACAGAGTGATATATCCCGTCAATTCTAATTTTTTCTCATGTGCAGTATTTTGACACTGGAATCATCTTGCAATAGATATTTTAGGAAATTATTGTGTCACTTTTTAATTGGCAGTGTTTTTTTCTTGATACATAAAATAGTAAGTCATAGTGGTGGTTATCTTAGCTTTGATGAAATATAGTAGCCTTTCAACTTTAGGTCTCTAGCCATAGGATACATAAATTTGATATTTATGCTCATGTCAAATAAGAATCAATTTTTTAGAGATCAGATTATGTTTTTGCATTTATTTTCTGCTCAGTGTTGGTAAATGTAACAGAGGTCAGCAAACTTTCTATAAAGGCTACATAGTAAATATATTCGGCTCTGTGGCCCCTATTCAGCTCTGCTGTTGTAGCACAAAAGCAGCCTTAGACAACACAAATGAACATGACTATGTTCCAGTAAGTTTATTTATAAAAACAGTCTGGGGGCTGGGAATTTTGCCAGTAAGCTGTTTGCTAACCCATAGTAGAACATCATAACGATCAAGTCACATTAGTCTCCAGAATACTTCTAGATCCTCTTTGAGGGTTTGCCCATATATTCTGTATTTAAAAAGTTTCTTTTCATTCCCACAGTTGCTTTTCCATTCCATCTGAGTCTTGTGCAAGGTCATCATACTTACCTTCATGAACCAGTAGATGTTTGTCTTTCTCCCTGTGAATGAATGATCTTTGGTTTAAGTTTGCAAATGATTTTTCAGTTTTTCAACAAATGATTTGTTAGTTTGTGATTTGTTTGATAAAGTAAGATAGATAAAGTAAGATCAGTGGAAAACTGTTAACAGATTAATAAGTTAGAGATTTTTTTTTTTGAGAGAGAGAGAGAAGGAGTGGCAAGGGAGGGGCAGAGAGAGAGGGACAGAGAGAATCTTAAGCAGGTTCCATGATCAGCACAGACCCTGATACACAGCTTGATCTCACCACCCTGAGATTATGACCTGAGCTGAAATCAGTAGTTTGATCCTTAACCGACTGAGCCACCTAGGCGCCCCAGTCAGAGGTTTTTAATACTGTGTCTGAGAATAATAGTTTACTTTCTTTTTTTTTTTTCTTTTTTAATTTTAGAGAGACAGAGAGACACACAGCATGAGTTGGGAGGGGTAAAGGGAGAAGGAGAGAGAGAATCCTAAGCAGTCTCCATGCTCAGTGTGCAGCCCAAAGCGGGGCTCAGTCTTATCACCCTGAGATCATGACCTGAGTTGAAATCAAGAGTCGGATCCCCAACCAACTAGCCACCCAGGCACTCTGAGAGTAATAGTTTAATTTAGTCCTCTTCCTTGATTGTCAGGTTGGTACCAGGAAATCGACTATATTTGGATCCATGCCTATAAAGTTTAAGAGATAACATAATGAAGTTAGTTGAATATGAGAGGTGGCATAATGAAGTTAAGAACACTAACTGTGGAGCCAGGTAGCCTGATTAAATCTAGGGTTTACTACTTACTACTCTTGTGACAGTGGGATACTTAATCTCTCTATGCCTCAATTTTCTATTCTGTAAAATGTGAGTAATAGTAGTACTTACAGGGTTGTTTTGAGGATTAAATGAATACCTAGAACTTAAGTGTCATAAATAAGTAAAAATATGATTTCAAGCATAAAACATATATTTAGAAATATTTCCATTACTATCAAATTTAAGTCAGAATAATTTGCCATTTAAAATAATAAATATAAAAGATTGTAATACATAGTATTTTCTCCTTTTTACCATGAACATATTTAAAATATCATTCTTTTATCTGTGTTTACTTCATGGCAACTATCTAGCATCTGGCTCTTGAATGGGAATTTGTGTTTTTCTCAAGGCGCTAATTTTCCAGTCATTGTTCTAACTTTTTTAAGACCCATCTTTTGTCTGAATTGCAGAAAGTGGTCTGTTGCTCACTGAAAAATATACTGTTTTATATTCCACTAGAAGCTAAAATCTATGAATTGTTCTTAAGGCTTTGTTCTGTATCACTTCCCTCACTTTCAGTGCCTCGTAGTGATCTTTCTGATAGAGAATGCTATAACAATATACAAATACATTTAACTTCCCTTTGATCTCACATGAGGCTGGGTTAATGACTGACATATTAAAATAGCTATAGAAAAACTATCATTTTATAGCAATCTTGGCTTCAGTTTTTCTTATACCATAACTTGTGAAATATAAATTTATTTTACTTATAATTTATTTATTTTTTAAAGATTTATTTATTTATTTATTAGAGAGAGAGAGAAAGAGAGAGAGATCACAAGTAGGCAGAGAGGCAGGCTGAGAGAGGAGGGGAAGCAGGCTCCCTACTGAGCAGTGAGCCTGATGCGGGGCTCGATCCCAGAACCCCGAGATCGTGACCTGAGCCAAAGGCAAAGGCTTAACCCACTGAGCCACCCAGTTGCCTCATTTAGCTTATAATTTAAAAAAGCCTCTTCAATAATATTACTGTGGTCACCTGTATTTTCTTTTATAACTATTAGGTGTAACCATATAAAATTGCTGATACCCTACCCCTTCTGACCTAATAAAAATCAAGATCTTGTGACCTTGAGATCAGACCTGAGCCGAGATTAAGAGTTGGCTGTTCGACCAGCTGTACCACCCAGGCGCCTCACTTTTTTCATCTTTAAATATTGATAATATACATCTTCCATGAGATTTTGAGGACTATAAATGGTTGTTTAGAACCTATCTGTTAAGCTTCTAATGTTCTGGTACCAAGTAAAAGGCTTTACTTATGTTATCTCTAATTCTGACAACAGACCCAGAAGAGGAATTATTACAAATGGTAGAGCTAGTATTTGAACTCTTTTAATGATCTAGTCCTGCAAATTACATAGTCTTACTCCCAACATGTATGTTAGAAGAGAGTTCTTTTTCAGGAAGGAGAGAGACTCATCCTTTTGAAGGTAGAAGCATCTGAGAATTTGTTGACATTTTAAAATCACCACAAAAAAGCTAAAGACTTTTGGATGTGCTGTCATGATGAAAAATTTATTTTGCCCTTAAAATTTTTTTCTTCTCAAAAAAATTTTTTTTTCTTCTCTTTGATGTTGATATAAATGATTTATAGATTAGTGGTCACTCATGAGTTCTCTGTCTTGAGATATGGTCTATTAACTATATGCAATAAAAGCAATTTGTCTGAATGTTCTTACTGGTACAGGAATCTAAATCTTCCAGTTTTTATTGTGATTTTTTTTTGAAATCTACTTTATTACATTTATAAAATATGTACTTTATAAGTTGCTTTTATTGTTGATCCTATAAAAGGACTAAACCATACTCCTTGTCTTCCTTGAAAATTATTTTGTATTTACAAGATTTACCTTTTGATTAATTCTTAGTAGCCGTTTCCAGACTGCTCCTGGGCAATCTGCAGGTCTAGTTGCCAGAAAGAAAATTGCAGACCATGTACAGAATGAAAACATATGTGGTAGAGTCTTTTGGTGTATGTATGAAATGAGATGCCAGATTTTCTAGACAGCTGGGGTTGTGAAAGAGCTTTGAAAGCAGAGTGAGAAAATGTGAGTGTGTAAGAAGGTCTGAGAACTATGATATAAACTATACCTTTATATTTATGACTAATCTGGGGGGCAGAATGGAAGTATTCTGAGATAAGTTGAATTGCAGTATTTCTTCTAGTAGCATGTCATATTTGACAGGGGAAATATTGTGTGGAGTATTTAATATTCATCCTCAGATATCACCTGTCAAACTGTATGCACAAAAATCATAGAGAAATACGAAATGGGTTGTTGATTTAATGCCTCATAATGAATCAATAGTAAAACCAGGAATAAAACCCGAGAATATAGTTACCCAGACCAGTCTTTCTCATCTGATCTTCCTTGGAAAACTCTCATTCTTTGCCCTGAATTTTTAGACTGTTTTCTTGTTGATTTATTGTTTTTCTTTAGATTATTCTCCTAGTCCACACATTTTTTATTTTTTAAAATTTTTATGAAATAAAATTTTTCTTTGGTTGGTATACAGTTCTGTGAACTCTGATAATTATACAGGTTAGTGTAGTCACTGCCACTATGTGGACATCACCCCAAAAACTTCCTTGTCCTATCTGTTCCTTGTCTTGCCCATCTCCTATAACCTCTGGAGACCACTAATCTGTCTTCATCAATTTAGTTTTCTCTTTTTAAGAATGTCATGTAAATGGAATCATACAGCATGCAGCCTTTTGAGACTGGCTTTTTTCATGCAGAATAATGCCTTTGAGAATCATCCAAGTTATTGTGTGCACCGATAATTAATTCATTTTTGTTGAGTTGTATGCCTTTGCCACAGTTTGCATATCCATTAATCTGTTGAAGGACCTTTGGGTTATTTGCATTTTTGGACCATAATGAATTGAGCTGCTATACACTTGTGTTCAGAGTTTGTGTGATCATAAGTTATTTCTCAAGTGCAGAGATCAGTAAAGGACTAGATAATCTGTATTTTAGGCCACAGGATCTCTATTATAGCTACTCTGCTCTTGTAACGTGAAAACAGTCATACATAGTACATAAATGAATGGATGTAGTTGTGTTCCAAGAAGACTTCATTTGTCAAACAGGAGGTGGGCCAGATATGGCATGTGGCCATAATTTGCCAACCCCTTTTCTGTGGTAAATATCTAGTAATGGATTGCCAGGGACATGATAAATACAGGTTTCACTTGATAAGAAACTGCCAGCCTATTGATTTTTAAATACTCAGTTTAATAATATTTGACTATGGAATGTTGATAAACTCAGACCTTGTAGTTCCCACATCAGGCCTGTTAAGACAGGCTTTGGTCTTGTCCTACGTTAAGGATCTGTTTTGCCTTCTATTTTTATTCATATTCATGTGAGGTCTTTTGGTTTAGATGTATCTTTCCTTCCCAGATAAAGGGCATATCCTTCTTTCAGTGAATTTTATTTGACTTACTTAAGATACTTAGATATTCAGCGATGTTGTGTCTTTCAGGGATGTATTAGGAATATTGAATCACAGTGAGAGCTGATAGGTTTTTAAATAAATCAAACAGTTGATTTTATCCTGAAATTGAGTGTAACTGAATAGGCAGCTGTCACATCATGACATGCAGTCTGTTTAGAAGTGTTTGTTCATTCTTTCAATACCAGACCCAGACTGATTATCCATAATGGGAGCTCACCTAGGAGACCCTTGACTTTGTATTTTGTGTAAGTTCTGATGACATGTTAGGCATTAAATATTAGGTTTATATCCATGTCCTTGGAGTTAGTCTTAAGAACAGGATTCTACAGTTGCTGTTGGAAAGCTGTTGTTTCTGTTTGTTTTATCTGTGGGATGCAGAATCAGCTTTCCATAAGTAATATTTTGTTGTGGTTCCCATGGCTACAAAACCAGGTATTTGGGGTTGAAAGGGAGGCAAAGAATCTTGGCTATACCACTAGCTTGGAGATGGTGAATAAAGCAAAAGAGGTACATCTTTTTGGTTGTAGTTTACAGTTTGTTTTGCTCTTCTGAAAAAGCAGTGAAGCCCCAGGATCGTGACAACATCATGGAAGTGGAAGAACATTTTGTACTAATCATAGTCCCACTTGTCTTAATGTGATGGTGGAAAGGTTATGTCTGTGAGTGGGAAGTGCTTCTGTTAATATATGCTTTTTATAAGAGGTAGCTCGTTGGAAAACGAGCTCTTTCCTACCTTCTGTGGGCTCGGGCACTGGCAACTGAATCATAGATGATCTCCTTTGAGAATCAAATAAAAATCATAGACCATCTTCCTAGAATATATGTATATTCACAAATATAATACGCAGTTTCAGAGGTTCATTATTCCCAAGCCAGCACTGTCTAATATATCCTCTGTGACGTTTGGTTCTTCCTATGCAGTTCACTAGCTGCTTGTGGGTGTTGGGCACTTCAGATGTGGCTGGTACAGCTGAGAAACTCTATTTTTTATTTAACCAAATTAATTTGAATTTAAGTTTAGATAGCCACATGTGGCGAATGGCTACTCTGTTGGACAACACAGGCCTAAGCTCTTCCATGTCACCCTGGTTAGAGTCCCTGTAAAAGAGGTTCTTGGGTATGCCTCTTGTTGGGAGTTTGATTTGTTCACTTCACTTCTGATCTCTGTGCAGCCAAGCAGTGGTCTTTGTATCTGGCTCAGCATTGTTTAAATTTAAACACGAGTTTGGTTGTCACTAAGTACATAACCTTTTTGTAATTTGGGGAGATTTTCAGCATTGGATCCTGTTTTTCCATAATGTAGTATCTAGAGCAGGCTTGTCCAGAGAACGTCCGGTGAAGACTGTGCAGTGCTGTACTGTGAGATCTCCCGCGTCACCTTGTCCGGCCTTAGGAACACTAATGATTTCGCGCCACCTTTGTTCCTAAGAACAAAGAATTTTATTTTATTTTACTTTATTTTATTTTATTTTATTTTATTTTATTTATTTATTAAAAGATTTTATTTATTTATTTGAGAGAGAGAACACGAAAGAGCAAGTGAGCGAGCATGGACGGGGAGGGCAGAAGGAGAGGGAGAAGCAGACTTCCTGCCGAGCAGGGACCCTGATGCAGGACTCTATTCCAGGACCCCGGGATCATGACCTGAGCTGAAGGCAGATGCTCAACTGAGCCACTCAGACAGTCCTGCCCCTGAGAATTTTAAAAGTACATACTTGAACATTATGTAGTAATAAAATAAAAAGATTAAGGGGAACTTCCATAAAATCTGATTTTAATTTCTATGGTTGGTGGTTCTCAGTCCTGGATGCATGTTAGAATCAACTAGGGAACCTGTGAGAAAAACGCCTGAGCTCCAGCCCCAGAGATTTTGGTTGAAATGCGGTGTGTACTGGGCATTAAAATCTTTTTTTAAAGATCTCCAGTTCATTCCAGCGTCCAAGCAGTGTTGAAATTCCCTCATGTGTGAGGTAATTGGTAGACCTAGGCTAGCCATGTTGAGTAAAATATTCCGAATTAGAGACTAACTTATAGTCTTTCCCCCTTCCCCTCTTTCTAGTTGGAGGCCAGATTTCAAGGCTTGAGTAAAATTTCATCAGGGGAATGGGCCTTATTGTGCTCACACTTTCAGAACCTGTTATCTAAGGAATTCCCTTAAGGTCAGTGTATGGGAAGAGAAATTAGTGGGGTTTTGTTTTTAATCTTTATTACCATTAAGTTTACAGGGAAAGTAAAATTACAGATTACTCTGGAGTCGAAACACCATTTTTAATTGATTAGATTTTTGGTCCTGTCATTATAAATTTGACTAATATCATATTTAGGAAATACAAAATGGAGGGCCTGGGTGGCTCAGTTGGTTAAGCAACTGCTTTCAGCTCAGGTCATGATCCCGGGGTTCTGGGATTGAACCCCATATTGGGATCCCTGTTCAGTGGGGAATCTGCTTCTCCCTCTGCCCCTCCCCCTTTACGCTCACTCTCTCTCTCTTACTCTCTCACACTCAAATAAATAGAATCTTTAAAAAAAAAAGGAAATACAAAATAGATCTTCTTGGGAATTATTTGTTTTTCATTGGCTACTTAAAGGAGCATGCATAGAATATATACGTCTATATACTTACACATATATTGCATATCTTTGCAAAGACATTCAAGAAATTAGTAATGATGATTGATTCTGGGGAGGCCACCTGGGGCCCAGTGGTGGCATATTTACCTTTATTGTATATTCTTTTTAGTATCTTTTTTTTTTTAATGCCATGTATATTTTAAACTTTAAAAAATCTTCTTCAGTGGCCAAACATGCTTTATAAAAAAAAGTTTTGGAAGGACACCTGGGTGGCTCAGTCGGTTACAGGTCTGCCTGTAGCTCAGGTCATGATCCCAGAGTCCTGGGATCAGTCCCCATCATTGGGCTCCTTCCTCAGCGGGAAGCCTGTTTCTCCCTCTGCCTGCCACACCCCCTGCTTGTGGTCTCTGTTCTCTTTGACAAATAAATACAATCTTTAAAAAAAAAAAAGTTATTTTTGCAGCTATGCTTATAGTTTTTACTGCTTAGAAAGTAGACAGTAACCTCATTGTCATTGAAATTGAAGATACCTGCTTATTATTTGGTGTATTACTTCTTGTTTTGGATGTGTTATTTAGGTATATACATCTGCTTTTTCCTCTTCTGAACCCAAATCCTGGGTTTGCACTTTGCTTTAACATTTTCTTCCAGCCCTTTTTTTTCACCATGGCCAAATTTGTCTCTTTTTATCTTTCCCACTAATCCTTATTCCTTTACTGTACTTCCTACCTTAGTTAATGGCACCCCCATTCATAACTCAGGCTGGAAATCTCCCTCACCTTCATCCATTTCCTCTGATCCTGAAAGACATCCCATTCCCGGATTGTTCGTACTGTACTGGTGACATTTCTCATGCTTTCCCATACCATTGTTCCTCACCCCTACCTCCCTAGGCACTGCCTTTTTCACTGAAGGGTCATTAAAGTTTCCATTCCACACTTTACATGATGTTTAGAAATATGTTCTCAACATTTATTACTCTCCTGCTCACTAGGAGTTTATTGTTATCCTGGTGTGTAGGGCTGTTTATGATCTGCCCATGTCTACCTATTCTGTGCAAGCCTCGCTTCCAGTTCCCCCCATTTACCCTGTGCTCCAGCTGTACCAGCTCTACCAGGACGCAGCATCGCGTCTTGTGCCTTCTCCTCGGTGTACATCTTGTCTGTATTCGCTAGAAATACCGTCTGGCCCATTGTCAGCTGAAGGAACTGCTCAGTTTCCAAGATTTAGTTCAGATGTCACCTTCTACATTGATAGTTCTTGTTTACATATTTATTGCTTATTTTAGCACTTACCACTTCTGTAATATCTTTTGGCTTAACTGTGTGTCCCTAGAGGGTAGGGGCCCAGCAGCGTACTTGGCTGTAGGAAGTATTAGTAAATGAACAAGAAAATAAAAATTAAAACATACATTTTTGCACACTTGCTTTATAATTATCTGAACTCACTAATTCAGTGTTTTTGATAATTTAGTAAGAGCTAAACTGCATTTATGAAGAAAGGGCTTACTAGATCGTATAACTGAGATTGAGGAAGATGTTTACCTGTTTAAAAGAACTGACTTTTTTAAAAATACCTTTAGATGATTTGGAAGAATACTTTTTATCCAAAGCATTTATATGGTAAGTGCAAGACATTTTGATTATTATTTAAATCAGAAACCAAAGTAAGCGCTTATTAACATAATCAGAGAACAGCCCATGTTCTTGAAAGTAGTAATCCTATATTTACTTAACATATATTCTGTTGTTTTGACCTTTTATTCTCTTCGCACTGGGTATTCATTTGGATATTGGTACCTATTTGCCTTTTATCATTTCTTAGCTTGAATATAAGTCGTAGAAATTTACTGTAGTTCCCAGTTTTATGTTTAAATACTTTCATATACATTTAAATTTATTCTGTGCTATTTTTTTAAACAAGAATTATCTGTTTATAGGTCTCAGTGATCTACAATCTGTAGTCTATAGACCTGAGTGGTCTAGATTTTCAAATAGGAAAGTCTGTTGATTGAAATAAAAAATGTAGGAGTTGAAAAAAAGAAAATGTAGGAGTTGAGAAACTTAAGTTTACTCATCTATAGACATACCTATCTTAATTTATGTCTAAAATAAAGGATTTCCATTTAGAGATAACTGGGTAAAAGCATTCATATTCTCTTCTTCCTCATGCTAACTGAACAAACTAAGAATAAAGAATAGAGAGGAAATCTTTTAACTGTAGCGAAATGAAGAAACCACAATCCCAAGCCCCAGAGTGCAAGAAGATCTGCCAGACACTGTGAACTTTAGAATAAATTGAAGAACTGTGAAAACATCTTAAACACAGCATAGGGCTCACCCAAAGTAGGTGGCCTGGGGACTACAGAGTGGCATGCGAGGAGGAGACACAGATAGACTTTTTATGCAGAAAACAGTGGGGAAGAAGCAGCAGGGTGGAGGAGGTAGTTTACCGAGCTGTCACCTTGGCACCAGTGGATGTAAAGCATCGGATGAGAAGTAAATCCTGAATCACAGTGCAGACAATTGACAGCTTAGCGTTTTCCTCTTCTCTCTGTGCCTCAGCCACGCTGGCTTCATTACAGTTCTTCAGCCATGCTGCGCACGTTCTTACCTTGAGCCTTTGATTTAGCTTGTCCCTCAGCCTGGAAAATTCTTCCCCTAGAAATGCTTACGAATCCCTCCCTCATTCGGGTTTCTCTTCTTGTGCTCACTCTTTAGAAAAGCATTCCTTGACCATGCAGACTCAGACAGCAACCCTGGGAACATTCTATTTTTAAAGCTTTATTTTTCTTCACAGCCATCTTACTATCAGGCCTATATGTCGATTTTTTTTTTCCTCTTCCCTACTAGCATCTAAGCTCTAAAAGGACACATAGTTAGTAGGCTTTTCTGTTCCCCTTCTGTGTTCCTGCACCTAGAACAGTGCCTGGCACATAGTGGTTGCTTAATAAATACTTTTGCATAGATTATTAAGCAAATAAATGAACACATAGGTGTTCTAGTAGGCAACATAGAATTAATTCTTGTACCCTGTAAAAACTGGGAGATCCATGTTGAGAGGCTTAAGAGACATTATCAGCAAATAGCAATAATTTGTCTTTATTATTACCCTGATTCATGTAAAATAATTATAAAAATGACATTTATGAAATAATTGACCATTGGAACACTGGATATTTAAGAATGTATGTGTAGTAGCAGTATAAATCAGTCAGGATTTGGTTGAGAAGACCAGAATCCATTCTAGGCAGTTACAGCGGGAAGATACTTATTGCAGGTTTTTCATGGTTTACAGATAGAAGGAAGGGCTGAACAAACAGATTTTAGGCTCATGGGTCTTGCCCTTTTACAAACCTTTCCCAGTTCTATACTACAGAGCCGGGCTGTTGAGGGATCTGCTTCTTTCTCTGTAGATCTGAATACTGTTGGAGGGATTAGCAGACTACGATCACCTGTAGGCAACGTCTAACCTAAACTGTTTATGAATGTCCCTCTGTTAATATTGGTTTTTGCATTTTTAAAGATTTTATTTATTTATTAGAGAGAGAGAATGCGCGTGTGCACACAAGCGGGAAGCAGCAGAGGGAGAAGAAGAAGCAGGAAGCCCTATGCTGAGAGGGAAGCCCGATGCGGGGCTGAATACCAGATCCCCGGGCTCATGACCAGAGCCAAAGGCAGACACTTAACCGCTGAGCGACCTAGGCACCCTGGTTTTTGCATTTTTAAATGGATGGGGGAAAAAAAGAGGAGTGTTTCGTGACACCTAAATATTATATGAAATTCAAATTTCAGTGTTCATACATAAAGTTTTATTAGACCACAGTGATACTTACTCATTTACCTATCATTTATGGTTACTTTCACACCACAGTGGCGGTGTTAAATAGTTACATCAGAAACAACATGGTAAAATATTGATTATCTGGCTCTTAGCAGACAGAAGTTCGCCAGCTTTGCCCTGGAATACTCACTCTCAGTGCCATTTGAGGAAGCGACCTCTACTGCTGCTTGCTTTCCAGCCAGTGGGAGGGGGCAGCCAAATAGGATGTGTCATTCTCCGCTTCCCTACTGGATACTGAGATCTCTGCTAACACTGCAGCTAAAAATGTAAATGTCAGCAGAGTGTGGTCTCTGCTTCACTTCTGCCTTTCAGAATTTGGGCAAGTAAGTTTGATTGGCTGAACCTCAGTTGCAGCAAGCACCTATTCACATAGGAGTCTGGAAACCCTGCCGTTTGCTATATAGCCTCTGTAATATATGATATATACTATATATAATATAATATAATATATACATTATAGAAGCAGGGTAGAATGGATGTTAAGCCCTAACTCCCACCATATTTCTCATATACTAGTTGTAAGAATTTGTTTGGTTTTGTTTTGCTTTTATAAGATTTTTATTTATTTATTTTTTAAGTAATCTCTATACCCAACATGAGGCTGGAACTCACAGCCCTAAGATCAAGAGTTGCACACTCCACCGACCAAGTCAGCCAGGTGCCCCATTAGTTGTAAGACTTTGAAACAGATCGTCTCTATGTTTGTTAAAATAGTTTTTTTCTAATTCAGAGTTACTGACTTGGTTTAGCTATAACTAATTCTAATTATGTAATAACTAGACATTGATTATCTATTTAGCGATAGTCACATCACATGTATTCTGACATTCCTTTGTTTTATTTTTTTAAGATTTTATTTATTTGAGAGAGAGAGAGAACAAGCATGAGGAGGAGCAGGCAGAGGGAGAGGGGGAAGCAGGCTCACTGCTGAGCAGGTAGCCTGATGCAGGGCTCAATCCCAGGACCGCAAGATCATGACTGGAGCTGAAGAAAGCAGCTTAACCGACTGAGCCCCCCTGACATTCCTTTCTTAACAGTATTATAAAGCCAGTACCAATAGTATGTGGCTTATGGTAGTTTGACTAACTTTCTTGAGGTCACACAGGTAATGAGTGGAGGGACAGAGTTTAAAACCTGTGTTTTCCTGACTCCAGAACCCTTTTACTACCATCCTTGACTCTTGCCAGCCTATTGCTTGTCCATCTGTGCTGAACCATTTTTATGAATCTGCCAGAAATTTTACATCACATACTGAGGACATTTAAATGCTCTAATTCAGTTCTTATTGCCTTTATAGAAGTTACAACCTCTTAGCTGTGTTTCTTCAATAAAAGCAGACTAAGAGATTTTTATCCTCTTTTTTCTTTTTTGCATAATATTGATTCATACTTAATGCAAAAGGTCTCTGAATATTCAACACTGTAAAATCTATTATTTTTTTAGAAGACAATAGAAGTTTTAGTATTGATACTAAATACATTTTGTGAGAACACATGCATAAACTTCAAGCACAATGTTCATATCAGCAATCTCACAATGAGTAGAGACTTTGCCCTTAAAGTCGCAGAGTATGCTAAATCAGGCCAATCAGATAAGAATTCAGGGAAACATTTCCTGTGCGAATGTTTTGGTGAAAGAATATTTTTAATTTAGATCCTTAGTCATAATATCCTAATTTTTAGAGGTTAAAGCAAAATATTTTCAAGGCTAGGTCTTGCGACAAAATAATTGAAAGCACATAATCAGACTCGAAGAGAAAAAGAAGAGGCATAATGAAGTAAATGAAATATAAGCTTCTGAAGTACTAGTGAGGCCCAGGCACAGAGGTGTGCTGGTAAATGTTTAACAACTGGTTCTCTAGGGAAAAACCCCAAGAAGCCCTGATTCTTAACATTTGTTGATTTCTTTAGTATAAATACTCTCATCATGGCTGGTTTCAAGCTATTAATGGCTTGACAACTGGCTTTCTACATTTCTGAAAATTTAGCCATTGGCTCGGATAAGCTGGTATGAGCTGGTTCCACCACACTACTTAGCTTAGCCTGGAAACAAGGTAAAAAACACTAGTCAAGGCAGGGCAGAAATAGTTTACATTTGTATTTATAGTGAATATGCAGGGAAAATATTTTATGAAACTTTGAGTTTCTCTTTTTTCATTTTTACTTTTTAAGTTTTTGTGTAAATTCCAGTTAGTTAACATACAGTGTAATATTAGTTTCAGATGTATGATATAATAATTCAGTCAGAGAAAGACAAATACCATCTGATTTCACTCCTATGCGGAATTGAGTTTGTCTTTTATTTTTTTTTTTTTAAGATTTTATTTATTTATTTGACAGAGAGAGGCAATGAGAGAGGGAACACAAGCAGGGGGAGTGGGAGAGGGAGAAGCAGGCTTCCTGTGGAGCAGGGAGCCCAATGTAGGGCTCGATCCCAGGACCCTGAGATCTAACCTGAGCCAAAGGCAGATGCTTAATGAATGAGCCACCCAGGTGCCCCTGAGTTTGTCTTTTAAATCAAAGTGTTCATCTTATAAAAAAAGTATTCACAAAAGAATAAGATGAATAGTTTCTATTGATGTTGGAAGAAATTTTTTCTGGGATTATTATCTCATATTTTCTCTTTAATGAGAAAAAATGCTCAGAACATGTTAGATTACATAATATAATATATGTAATTATTAATAATATTCTTCTAATTTGTATTTTTCTTTGGTGAATCCTGCCAGGAAATTATTTCCTTAGTATTCTGAATATTATTCCGTATTTGGGGTTATGTTGTTGAGTGCATGGTGTGAGGACTGGGGAGGACTTCAATTAAAGAGAACAGGAAATTTAAAGGAAAAGAAAATATAGTTAGGTGTATGTGGCATTTCCCTTATGTGTCAGATATATCTAGAGATGCTAAGAATTTTCTGCCAAGATATTACTCATGAATCATGTTTCTTGTTGCTAGTCTGGTTACACCCATGGTGGAAGATACACAGAGTAAACATGGGCTTTGTGTGTGTGTGTGTTTTTAACTTCTTGGGGACAAAAATTCTTGGGATAATTTTGTCCAAATGTTTTAGGGAAGAACAAATAGTACTGTCATTGCTAGGAATAGCTAGAAAATAAAGTCACAATTGCATTCATAAATAAAATTATTTCACAATGACAAAGAGATAGCTTCCATTTAATAGGAAGAGCATTGGACTTGGAATAAATTGTCTTGAATTCAAAGTTCAGCTAATTCTACTTATTGGATCTTTTCGGCAAGTTGCTGTAAACTTTCTGAACTTCAGCTTCTTCGTCTGTGAACTAGGCTTTATACCATTCTGTGGTAGGAAATAAATGAATACATTTCATTGTACTTGGCTATGGATTTCAAGTCTGTATTTCCTAGACAAAAACCGATGCAGAGGCAGGAAACAAAAGTTCCTTAGGGATTAACTCCAGCAGTGGCTACTAATTGCTGGTGCTGTCCCTTAAGACTCCTAAAATGATTCAAGGGCAGAATGGCTGGTGTTTTCCACTTGGAAAAACTGATTACAAACCAGTGTGTAGAAAAGTTTGCGTGTGAAGAATTAACATGAAGAGAACAAAGATGCACAAACCTGATTGGTTAAAATAGTCTGTGGAGAGGCCGGTGAATTCCATTTTTTTTTTCCTATAGTTGAAAAAAAATCTTTTTTTTTTTTTTTTTTAAGATTTTATTTAGTTATTTGAGAGAGAGAGAGTGCAGGGAGTGGCGAGGGAGGGGCAGAGACAGAGGAAGAGAAGCAGACTCCCTGCTGAGCAGGGAGCTCAAGGACATGGGTCCTGATCCTAGGACCCTGAGATCATGACCTGAGCCAAACTCAGACACTTAACCAATTGAGCCATCCAGGCGCCCCTCTATTGTTGAAAATCTTTTAAAAATGTACTTATTTTCCATAACACTTTTCTTCCCCATAGCCCTGTCACCCTACAGTTCAATCAGGTTCCCTGCTATACTTTTCCCTAGTGCCATGTACTTCCCTGATATAACATGCTTCCCCTGTATGGCACCCAGACTAAGCTCCATGAGATCAGATGTCATGTCGTTCTCAAAAGAGTAGGCATTTCAGAACCAAGTGGTAAATGCCACATGGACTAGTTATTGACATTCACCCACTGTATCCCAAAGATCTTCCTAGCAAAATGGCTGACATTTTATAATTTACTCTTAATTCAGAATATTATAGTGCAAAAGTCGTCTTTCTGAACCATAGTTTCTTAATACATAGCTATAGAAAAAAATGGGAGGGAGATTATGACAAAGTTGTAATGACCCCAAAATACTAATAGAAGCTGTTTTTTTATTAAAGCCAAATCTAGGTTATTGAATACTATAGAACCATCTTGGTATTCCCAATGTGATTTTTTTATTAATGGAGATCATGGATAGGCTTGTCTAAGGATTAGAAAAAGTTCAGATTTATCATTATAAGCTGCACAATTTGGGGCACCTGGGTGGGCTCAGTCAGTTATCTTGGTTTTGGCTCAGGTCACGATCTCAGAGTCCTGAGATGGAGCCCTGCGTCAGGCTCCGCACACAGTGTGGAGTCGTCTTGTCCCTCTCCTTCTGCTCCTCCCCCTGCTCTCTTTCTCTCATAAATAAATAAAATCTTTATAAAAAAACTGCATAATTTGATGTAATAAAGAACCCAGTTTTATTTCCTTTTTTTCTCTCTCATACTGGAAATCTTTCTGAAAGTGTGGCTTTTCTTTTTCTGAGCCAGGTCCTACTTCCTTAAGGTTTATGATAATGCCAGATTATCATCTCCGGCTAAAAGTCATTCCCTCATCCCCAAGAGGATGGAGAAGTCTATCTAAACTTTGTGCCATTCTAACAACCACAAATGGTTTTAAGAAAAATGTTTAGCCAAATATTCCTACACATACAAGTTTTTTTCTTGTTACTTACAGAGCAGAAAAAGTCTCCTTTAAGGGATTTTGAAATATCAGAGGATTAAAGGAATAAAAAGGTTAAACTGAGAAATAACTAAGGATCACTTTAAAAAAAATAACAACTGGTATGTGATTTAAATGTGGTTCAGTTGAAACTCATTTGAGAAATGAAATGGTTTTTATTTAAGTATTTTATTTTAGTTATTGTAGGGTAAATACATAGTTCTTACATAAAACAGCAGTTTGTTGGTTTTTATTTAACTAAATTCAGAAGTATTACAAAGCATTTATTTCCTTTAAAGACCTGTAATTTAATGGAGGACAGGCACAATAATTTTGAAGCATTTAGTATTCTCTTTAGTTAATATGTGTTCTTTTTTTTTTTTAAGATTTTATTTATTTATTTGACAGAGAGAGAGATTACAAGTAGGCAGAGAGGCAGGCAGAGAGAGAGGGGGAAGCAGGCTCCCTGCCGAGCAGAGAGCCCGATGCAGGGCTTGATCCCAGGACCCTGAGATCATGACCTGAGCTGAAGGCAGAGGCTTTAACCCACTGAGCCATCCAGGTGCCCCAGTTAATATGTGTTCTTATAAAATATTTGTTTTATGTGCATGTATTTTTAATTTTAAAAAATGGTATTGTAATATACATTTATCCTATTTTTAGTTCCTTTCACTCATTATTATGTTTTTAAGATGCACCTCTGTGAAACATATACTTTTAAGTGAATAAATATGATTGTATATCAGCCCTGTTTTACTTACTCCTCTTCTTGGTGATGAACAGTGATGAACCTGTAAATAGCCTCTAGCCCTCTAGTCTCCACAAACAACAGTATAGTAAACATCTTTTTATAAGTTATTACCCATTTGAATTTCTTTGGACTGTATACTGAGAAGCAAAATGCAAGATTGAGTAATGCAAAACTGCCCTTTAGAGAGGAGAAATAACAACCGACACCACAGAAATACAAAGAATTATAAGAGAATATAAGGAAAACCATATACCAACAAATTAAACGGCCTAGAAGAAATGGATAAATTCCTAGAAACATACAACCTCTGCAAACTGAATCAGAAAGAAATAGGAAATTTGAATAGACCAATTACCAGTAATGAAGTTGAATCAGTAATCAAAAAATTCCCAACAAATAATAGTCCAAGACCAGATGGCTGGGGAATTCTACCAAACATTTAAAAAGAGTTAATACCTATTCTTCTCAAACTATCCAAAAAACAGAAGAAGAAAAGCTTCCAAATTCATTCTATGAGGGCATCATAACTCTACAAAAAGAACTACAGGCCAATAATTCTAATGAACATAGATGCAAAAATCCTCAACGAAATTTAGCAAACCAAATCCAGCAATACTTTTGAAAAATCATTCAGCAAGTGGAATTTATTCCCAGAATGCAGGGGTGGTTCAGTATTCATCAGTCAACCAAGGTGATACATCACATTAATAAGAGAAAAGATAAAAACCGTATGATCATCTCAGAAGATGCAGAAAAAGCACTTGACAAAGTACAACATCCATTCACGATAAAAGCCCTCTCAACAAAGTAGGTTTCGAGAGGACATACCTCAACATGATGAAGGCCACATATGAAAAACCCACGACTACTATTATACTCAATGGTGAAAAACTGAGAGCTTATCCTGTAACGTCAGGAACAAGACATTCTTACTACTTTTATTCAACATAATACTGGAAGCCCTAGCCATAGCAATCAGACAAGAAAAAGAAATGCATCCAAATTGGTAAGGAAGAAGTATAACTTTCACTATTTGCAGATAACATGATACTATACTACAGAAAACCCTAAAGACTCCACCAAAAAAAACTACTAGAACTGATAAAATGAGTTCAGTAAGGTCACTGGATGCAAAATTAATATACAGAAATCTGTTACATTTCTATACACTAAATAAAGTAGCAGAAAGAGAAAGAGCAACTATCTCACTTACAGTTGCAACAAAAATAATTAAGTACTTATGAGTAAACTTAACCAAAGAGGTGAAAGACCCATACTCTGAAAACTATAAAATGATGAAAGAAATTGAAGCAGACACAAACGAATGGAAAGATACTCCATTCCATGCTCATGGAATGGGAGAAGTAAATATTATTAAAATATCCATACTACCCAAAGCAATATTAGAGATTTAGTGTAATCTCTATCAAAATACCAACAGCATTTTTCAGAGTATTAGAACAAGTAATGCTTGTGTGGAACCACAAAAGACCCCAAGTAGCCAAAACAATCTTGAAAAAGAACAAATTTAGAGGTATCACAATCCCAAATTTTAAGATACACTACAGAGCTGTAGTATAGCAAAACAATATAGTACTGTTACAAAAATAGATACATTAAAAGAAAAGAAAAGAGAATCCAGATAAAGCCCCAACCGTATGGCCAATTAATCTATGACAAAAGAGGCAAGAATATACAATGGGGAAAAGACAGTCTCTTCAACAAATGGTGTTGGGAAAACTGGACAGCTACATGCAAAAGGCTGAATCTGGACCAGTTTCTAACACCATACACAAAAATAAACTCAAAATGGATTAAAGACATAAACGTAAGACCTGAAACCATAAAACTCCTAGAAGGAAATAGGCAATAATTTCTTCAACATTGGCTGTAGAAGCATTTTTCTGGCTATGTCTCTTCTGACAAAGGAAACAAAAGTAAAATTAAACTCCTGGGACTGCACCAAAATGAAAAGCTTCTGCACAGCAAAGGAAACCATGAATGAACCAAAAAGGCAACCTACTAAATGGGAGAAGATATTTGCAAATGATATATCCAATAAGGGATTAATATTCAAAATATATAAAGAACTTACACAGCTCAACACCATAAAACCAAATATGATTAAAAACGGGCAGAGGATATGAGTAGACATTTTTCCAAAGAAGACATACAGATGGACAAGACACATGAAAACATGCTCAGCATCACTAATCACCAGAGAAATGCAAATCAAAACTATGATGAAGTATCATCTCACACCTGTCAGAATGGCTAAAATTAGCAGCACAGGAAATAAGAGATGTTGGTGAAGTAGAGCAAAGGGAATCTTCATACGCTGTTAGTGAGAATGCAAGCTGGTGTAGCCACTGTGGAAAACAATATAGAGAGTCCTCAAGAAACTTAAAATTTGAAATATCAGATGATCCAGTAATTTCACTATTGGGTATTTACCCAAGGAAAACGAAAATACTGATTTGAAAATATATGCAGCCCTGTGTTTCCTGCAACATTATTTACAATAGTCAAGATATGGAGACACTGCAAGTGTCCATTGATAGATGAGTGGATAAAGGAGGTGTGGGGTGCGTGTGTGTGTGTGTGTGTGTGTATGTGTATAGACACACACACTGGAATATTACTCAGCCATAAAACGAATGAAATCTTGCCATTTGCAACAACATAGATGGATATTGAGGGTATTATGCTAAGTGAAATAAATCAGAGAAAGACAAATACTATATGATTTTAGTCATTTGTTGAATTTAAGAAATAAAACAAATGAACAAATTAAAAAGACAAAAAAAGTGGACTCTTAAATGTAGGGAACAAACAGTAGTTTACCCAGAGGGGAGTTGGGGTGCGGGGAGATGGGTGAAATAGTTTAAAGGGATCAAGAATACACTTCTTGTGATGGTCACTGAGTAATATATGGAATTGTTGAATCATTATATTGTGCACCTGAAACTAATGTAACGCAGTAGGTCAGTTATACCTGAATTTTAAGAAAATGAAAAAACACCCCACACATTGCTCTTTATTTAGATCCTCTACCAGACAGTTTTCCCTGTATGTGGGTTTTGTCCACAAGTCTAAGAACACAGGGCATTTCCTAACTTGCTGCTTGTTGCTAATCTAAGAGGTATAAAGTGGCATTTCCTTAGTTTAGTCTGCATTTCTTTGATTACTGAGTAAATTAAAACATCTTTCCATGTATTTGGCCTTCTAGTTCCAGGGTGCTTGTTCTCCCCCCCCCCCCCGCCCTGGATTGCTGTATTTTTCTTGGTGATTTGAGTTTTTGGTTTGTGATTTATTTATGTGTTTATTTTTTGTAAATTATAAATTATAATCCCTATGGTTGTAGACATTTCAAATATCTTTTCCCATTGTGTTATCTCACTTTTTGCTTGGTTCACCATGTTCTTTGCTGAGGCAAAATATTAAAAAAAAAACTTTTTTTAAGAGAGAGGATTTAGGGGAGAGGCAGAGGGAGAGGGAGAGAAACTTAAGCATGCTCCATGCCTAGCATGGAGCCCAGTGCAGAGCTCCGTCTCCCAACCCTGAAATCAGGACCTGAGCCAAATCAAGAGTTGGATGCTTAATCAACTGAGCCACCCAGCGGCCCCAGAATATTTAATTTTTGACATGATCACATTCATCTTATCTTTGCATATGTTATATAGTTTTGATTATATGCTTAAAAAATTCTTGCCTGATTCATGAAGAAATCCTCATTTTCTTCTCTTTATAGTTTTATCTCTCATTGTTGGGTCTTTAATCCACCTTGAGGCCACCTTTGTTTATGGGTTTAGGTAGAAGTCAATTGTCAATACCACTTACATTAAGAATCACATCCTTTCCTGTGACCTGTATAATATGTTAGGTTTCTAATACATGCATGGGTCTGTTTCTGACCTCTCTCATCTGCATTTTGGTTTGTTTATTCTTACGTCAGTCAGCCACTGGTTTTATTACCGGGATTTGGCAGAGGATTATTTTCAAAATTTAAAATTACATAATTTAACATTCAAGTTTCATTAAGTTTTAACAATTTTTATTGTTACCTCTTTCTTAAAGATATATTATGTTTGACACTTTAGTAACCATGATACATTTGTATTGAAAATTCTGGATCAGTTTCTTTAAATATAATTGTATTAAAATTCCAAGTCCATTTCTTTAAATATATATATATATATATTACTTTTTTAAATTTTTTTTTAAGATTTTATTTATTTGAGAGAGAGCGAGAGAGAGCATGAGAAGGGAGAAGGTCAGAGGGAGAAGCAGACTCCCCAGTGGAGCTGGGATCCCGATGCGGGACTCGATCCCGGGACTCCGGGATCATGACCTGAGCCGCAGGCAGTAGCCCAACCAACTGAGCCACCCAGGCGCTCTCTATATATATTACTTTTAATTGCTTCATGGGTCTCTTCTTTTCCCCGTTTGTTTGAAGTGGTAAATTTTGCTTTTTAGCAAAATCAACTAAATGTCTTGGAATGACTGTAGAATAACTTTCTTTTATATAATTTCAGAAAGAAAAATAAAGTTGAAAGGTAATTTATATTTTCTTGAATCCTAAGTCTTTGCATACCACACTTCTCTACCTAGAACATCTTGCTCAATCCAAGTTGAGATTTTTAGAATCTTATATGTACTTTGTAGGAGGAAGTTAAGTAACAAAATGAAACTTTATACTCTTCATTTAGAGAAAATTTTATTTCTTATAGGTTATATTTTCTTTTTAAGGAAAAAGCCTAGACATTTGAAGTAAAATACTTTATATATATAATTTTAACCTCCAAATGCTAAGTCTGCTCGCAAATATCTGAGCTAGGAGAAGATTTCCATTGTATAGCCTATACCTTTGTTCCCCAGTTCCAGCTGAGAGGTTAACTGGATAAAATGGATAAGGAGATGAGCAGAATGAGAATAATGCTGGGTATGCTTGATCCTCTGGTCCTGAAAGAATAGTGTTTTTTTAAGATTGTTTCCCCAAAACAATGAGAGCTAGACTTTACTATGGGATGTTAAAAAAAAAATCAACAAACCTAAGAATAGTGATCTCGCTATAGTCTATTGTCGGTCAGTGCCAATTTGTTTAAGGTAATATTTTATATGTTTTACTACATGGTATTCCTTCTGAGAGGAGGATGAGATTATTATAAGAAAAATATGGTAAACTGAGTTGTACTCTGCAAAATTATTCACTTTAGTAACTTATTTCCCTAGAATAAGGGGCAATATATTTAAAACATTATTGCCAATATTTTGGATGGATTTACAAAATGTATTAAATAGCTAACTGTTAATAATAGCATTTCTCCTCTTATTCTTCCCCAAAGCCATTTTTTAAAATAGGCTACATGTGATCAACAGTGAAACGATGTAATTAGGACTATTTGTGGCAGTCAGTCTTACATGTTGGTATTAAAAGGATAGAGAAATATAGTTTTCTTATTCTTTTCTCCTCTCCTTCTACCCTTTCACTCCTCAACTCCCTTTCCTTGACCTCTTTAGTGAGAATGTACCCCTCAGTCATGAGAATGTAAGTACCTTTTTATATTTCATTTGTAGAATAATGCAAGAAAAAATTTGCATTATTGCAATTATACAAGAAGGGAAGCAATAATATTCTGGTTAGCTAAAGGTTATATCCAGTAATAAGTAATTTTTTTGGTCCAAAAGATTCATATCAGTACCACCTTTTATATATTAAAATATTTTTCTTTACAGATTTTGTAAATTTCATAAGCGTTTTCATTCATATACATCTCTTAAGTGAATAAAGAGTATTTAATATAATTTGGATAGAGGAATTTATGGAAAAGTTAATAAGTGTCAGCAGGAAGATTTCTTGCCTCATTCTATCCACCTATCTATCCATGTAGGCATCCATAATACGTTTATTATTCATGTTTGGTATGTCAGGTATGTGACAAACACTAAAAAGTTGAATATAAAAGAAATACCTATTTTTAAAAACCTACATGATAGTTTTAATTTTTAAAATCTCTAAGATAGTTCTATTTTTTAAAAATATATATAGGTCACTGACCTCACTCTAGGTTCAATGTACAGAAATGGTGGTGGAGCTGCCTGTTCCCTGGAGATACTCTCCCTAAATCCTAAGATGTTTTTACTGTACTTGTGGTAGGTTGAGAAATAGCCTCAGATGGGATCAGACTAGGTTATTGGCTGTTGACTTCAGGCTCAACCCTGGTGGAGAAGCTTTATGTGGATCCCTAGTGCATGTGTCTCTAGGTGTTGAGAATGCGTCCTGTGGATTTGGGGTGGGTGGATGATAGTCAATGGCATAAACACAAAGGGTAAATGAACATACATTCTTATCACAGAGCACAAAAGGCTGTCAGAACGTTATAAATTTTTATTTCCCTTATTACTGACTAGGTTGTGCAGCCTGTCTTCTATTTGTGATCATTCGTTTGCCTTTTTCTGTGAAATGCCTATTTGTCTTTTGCCCATTTTTTTTTATCGGTGGTTTACTTTTCTCAGTGATTTGTAGCCATTCTTTATATATTTACATCGAGTGCTTTTTTGTTCATTTATAGGTATTACAGATATTTCATTCCCAGTTTGTGGCTTGTGTTTACTTTCTGTTGATTTTTCATGTACAAAGTTGTTAATTTTGATAAGGTTCCTTTTGTGTGTGTAGTTTTTTTAAAGACATTCTTCCTTACCCTGAGGTTATAAAGGTATTTTCCAACATTTTCTTATAAATATTTTAAAAGTCTTGCTTTTCAAATTACTGTCTTATTTGCTTTAGTGACAAGGACATGGCAAATATAAGCTACTGAAAGCAGAGCTAGGTGGCTGGAACAGAAGAGATTCGGGTGAAGTGGGGAACATCTTGATAAATATTTATTTGAATCCGTGATCATGTTATCACCATGGAGATATGTTTAAATTGTTTTAAAATTAAGTAATATCATGAACTATCTATGAGAGGTTCCCAGGCAGTAAAAAAAAGTCTGAGGGGGCCATTTCAGGCAGAAGAAAGACCATGGGGGGAAAGCATGAAGGGTTTGAAATTCCATGGCACGTTCAGGGAACAGCGGTTAGGTGGTGTTCTATGAGCATAGGATGAGGAGAGGGATATTGCAGAAGACAAAGCTGCAACAGATTTTGAGAAACATTTTATGTCTTGCAAAGGGTTTTGACTCTATTCCACTGCAGGCAGTCATGTCACTTTGAAGGGAAGTTGTACTGATCTGTTAGGAATTTTAGAAAAATAAATACAGCCACCCTGTGGAGGTTGGTACTCTCACAGTGCCTTGCATATAGTAGACAAATGCCTGCCTTTGCTCAGAATCTAATAGGATATTTTCCCTATAATCAGCTGCACAGTCTGAAGTGCAGTCTTTTGATTATTAGTGGTGATTTTTCAATCTTTTGAAAGGATCTGATATTTAGTAATAGGCAAAAGTTATTTGGAGGAAGTTTAGAAACTAAGGCAAATGAGCAAGCTGGGTAATTCCATTTTTGGTAAAACACGATATGTGATGACACTGATTTTTAGATACAGCTTATAAAATGCTCTGAAAGCAACTTTAAAGGGGAATTTTAAAAAGTATTTTGAACCATGTTAGCATTATGTGGTGGGCAGAGCAAAATTCATCTGAATGTATGAACTCTGATACTTCGAGAAAAATAAAAGTGTAGAAATTCACAGTGAAAACCCTTAACACTGTATAATCAGTCTGTGAAGAAGCCAGCACTTGCTTTCCCATTCTTATTTTCATTGATATCATTATTTTTTTCATTTGTGTGACTTTACTGATATGGTTCTGTACCCTCTTTTGTGTTTGTCATTTCCTTTTCATCACTCAGATCACAGAATATATTCCCGCCCACGCAGGAGTGGTTTGTTGTTGATGGTGGAAGCTGATTTCCTCCCTTGGATGTTCCTTGTCCTCAGGATTGTTGTTGATGCCTCGATTCCCTATGGAAGACTCTGACTTAGTGCCTTTTGTTCTGTCATCATTTGCTTACCGTTAGTGGTGATTTTGATTCCTTCCGCCCCTGCCTTCACATTCATAGTTCTTACTTTCTGAATTTGTATCAGTTTTCCATGACTACTTAAAAAAAATACATTTTGGGTTACCCAACATCTCTCACCAAAAATGATCATATATATAGTTAATGGTTTACTTTTTTGAGTAATAAAATTGAATTTAAACAAACCATAAAGAACAAAGTTGTCTTCTAAGCCTTCTTGTTTTAAAATAAACAGATAAGGAATTCAGAGAAAAATTTCCCTCTTTTTGGCCTATTTTAAATCACCTTAACTTACCTTTGGCTTGAGCTGCCTCTAGTTCATTCATCTTCTAAACTTTTATTGATCACTTTTTACTCATTTATCAATCATTTGTTACCTGTTTCTTCTTTGCCAGGTGTTAACTGTTGGAGGAGAAAGTTGAATACGACATGATCTTTGCTTTCCATAATCTTATCTTATTTGTCCAGTGTTGGAAAAAAAACAAGTAACAGTTACTTGCGAGAAATGCTGTGATAAAGATATGCACAGGATTGTATGGGGGACAAAGAAGGGAGCATCTCTGTCAAACTGGAAGATTGGGGAATGCTTTCTAGAAGAAGGACAGTTGAGATTTAAAGGATGATTAGTAATTAGGTAAATGCACGTAAGCTGGAGAGGGAAGACCTCCCCTCTCCCCCAGGGAAGGGTTCAGGGTGTACTGAGGCACAGAAGTGTGAAGGCACAGTAGGGAGACCTGTGCCAGACAGATACAGCAGGGAGATCTGTGCGGAGAAAAGTTGGAAAGGTTTTAGATCTTTTTTCTTTTGTAATATATGCATTTAGTGCTACAAATTTCCCTCTTACAACAGCTTTCACTGTATTTCATACATTTTGATAAATTGTATTTTCATTTTGTTCAAAATGTTTGTAAATTTTTCTTGACATTTCTTCCGTGTGTTAGTTAAAGGTGTATTATTTAATTTCAGGTATTTGGGGCCTTCCAGCTATCTTTTGTTACTGATTCCTTGTTTAATTCCATTGTGATCTTAGGGCATACTTTGTATGATTTCTCTGCTTTTACATTTGTTAATGTGTATTTATGGCCTGGTGTGTGATCTGTCTTGAAGTATGTGCCATGTAAGTTTGAGAAGAATGTGTATTCTCTTGTTGGATGGAGTGTTCTATAAATATGAACCTCAGAGCCAATTGATTGATAGTACTGTTCAGTAAACTATCTGTGTTGATTTCCTGCACACTTGATCTGTCCTTTATTATAGGAGGGTTATTGAAGTCTCAACTCTTAACAGCGGATTTGTCTCTTTCTCCCTTTGGTTATATCAGGTTTTGCTTCATGGAGGTTGTCAGGCTCATACACGTTAAGGATTATGTCTTGGAGAGTTGACCTTTTTGTCAGTATGTAATACCCCTCTTTATCTCCGATGTTTCTCTATATCCTCGCCAACATTTTTTATTTCTTGTATTTTGGGTTTTAGCCATTCTGACAGGTATTGGCGGGGATGTAGAGAAAAGGGAATCCTCATACACTGTTGGTGGGAGTGCAAGCTCATGCAGCCACTGTGGAAAACAGTATGGAGAGTCCTCACAAAACTTAAAGACAGAAATACCATATGATCCAGTAATTTCACTACCGGGTATTTACTCAAAGAAAACAAAACACTAATTTGAAAAGATATATGTACCTCTATGTTTTTAGCAATGTTTTTACAATAGCTAAGATACGGAAGCAGCCCAAGTGTCCGTCCATAGATGAATGGATAAAGAAGGCATGGTGTGTGTGTGTGTGTGTGTGTGTGTGTGTGTGTGTGTGTGTGTATACACAAACAGTGGAATATTACTCAGCCATAAAAACAAATGAAACCTTGCCCTGTGCAACAACATGGATGGAGCTAGAGAATATAATGCTAAGTGAATAAGTCAGAGAAAGACAAATCGATATGATTTCATTTATGTGCAGAATTTAAGAAACAAAATAGAGAAAAAGAAAAAAAAATCCCCAGACTCTGAACTCTAGAGAACAAACTGATGCTTACCAGAGGGGAAGTGGATGGAGGATGGGCTAAATAGATGATGGGGATCAAGAGTACACTAATCTTGATGAGCAGTGAGCAACATATAGAATTGTTGAATCACTGTATTGTATATTTGAAACCAGTGTAACACTGTATGTTAATTACACTTGAATGAAAAAAAGAATACTACAATTTTATTTTACCTTCATTTATTCCTTCTCTGACATTCTTCCTTTTCTTTTGTATATACAGTTTTGTTTTTTTTTTAAGATTTTATTTATTTATTTGACAGAAAGAGATCACAAGTAGGCAGAGAGAGGGGGAAGCCGACTCCCTGCTGAGCAGAGAGCCCAGTGCGGGGGCTTGATCCCAAGACCCTGAGATCATGACCTGAGCCGAAGGCAGAGGCTTAACCTGAGCCACCCAGGCACCTGTATATACAGTTTTCTAACCTGTATCATTTTTTGTAAAGACCACAGATTTAGGGAGTGAGAAAAGTAGATGGATTGAAAATTAAGATCTCAGAGTGAGATTTCACAATTGAAATTTCAGAAATAGAGAAGATTCTATTGGGGGTAATTGGAGGGTATGGCCCTGAAAGTTTTGAGCTTGCTAATATGCATCTCACTCCTGAGGTCGGTCTCCTCTGCACTGTGCCATCCACTGAGGATACTGATAAAGAATCACGGAGCTGAATGACTTGTACTTGAAGTTAGTGGAAGTGTGTGGAATGCAAAAATGTGTCCATATTAGGTAATCATAAACTATGAAAGCATTGAGATACAAATATTCTTTTGCAGATTTTATACAAAATTTGGGACAATTTGCATAAAAATATACTTTCAGAGAATGCTGGGGATTTCAGGTCAGCCTACAGAAGTTTATTTATTCCGTAATATAATTTAATTATACTATTATTAATCAGATCAAGGAACCTTACTGCCAAAATTTAACTATTAGAGTAAATTTTCTTTTGGGTCTCCCAAAATAGCAGTTGGAGCTGCTAGAAGGAGGGGTTCGAGAAAGGTGTCAGGGAGGTGTCAATAGTGGCTACTTGTACTTGGAAATCGTATGTAAGTGAAATGGTCTTAAATGGAAGTGAATTGTTTTTGACTTTGGAATATGCTTTTGTCTATGAAGAGAGAAAATTAAGCACACTGAAAAGATGCTTTGAGAAGTTGTCTAGTTCAGTAAATGTGTGGCTGATGAGTGTACAGATGGGCTGGGAAGGATGAGGGGATATTGGGAATAGGTCTTAAGTAATTGTGTTTTGCCATATAAATGAGGTGGCTGATCTTGTAATATAAATGAGGCTAAAATCTGATAATGACTGTTCTGGTAAGGCAAAAAACTTAATGCTTTAGCAGGCAGAAAAATTAAATTCTAATTCAGGACTGTATCTATAGGTCTCTTTCTTTTTTTCTTCCTTTCTTTTTCTTCCTTCCTTCCTTCCTTCCTTCCTTCCTTCCTTCCTTCCTTCCTTCCTTCCTTCCTTCCTTCCTTCCTTTCTTCCTTTCTTCCTTTCTTCCTTGATTTTATTTACTTGAGAGAGAGAGAGAGAGAGAGATCACAAGCATGGGGGTGGAGGGTAGATGGAGAAGCAGACTGCCCGCTGAGCAGGGAGCCCAGTGTGGGACTGGATCCCAGGACCCTGAGATCATGACCTGAGTGGAAGGCAGACGCTTAATCGACTGAGCAACCAAGGCGCGCCCTCAGTCTTTTTCAAAAGTATATATATGTTAGATTACTGGGTGATAAACGCAGTTTGTTGGGAGCCTCTCCAAGATTTGCCCTACTCCTTGAAAGTGTAAGAAGTTTTGCTTTTGCTCTTCACAGTGAGGAAAATATAGGATTTTCCCCAGAAGGTTTAAGAACAAAATAAAAACCCGAGAAATTACTTGTAGTTCTTTGAAGAAATTGTAAGATTTCCCTTAGCCATGTGAGCTATTTATTTTTTCTCTTGTGGAATTAAGGGATTTTTTTTTCTTAAGGAAAGCTATTTTAAGCTTTTGGCTGAGCTACTCAAAGGCAGCTAGCTATTTGACAAATATATTTTTAAAATTTAGGCTATTTACTTGTTTTATACCCTTCTGTAATTTAAATAATGGCAGACTCTAAAGAATTTTGGGCGGAGAAGGTTAAAGTATCTGGGATTTTCAAGCATTAACACAAGAGATTAGAATAAGAAATACTGTCTTGGGCTCATTGCAGTAATTATCTCATTGCTATTTAAATAACCCCCTGTTGGCACTGTGGCAGTCCAAACACTTCTCTTGTGAAACAAAATAGAGTTTGTATTAGAAAACTAGTTCTTATAGAGAATAATCTTTATAAATATTTTGAAAACCTCTAATAACACTGTCCCCAAAATAATCATTCTATGGTTTGTCATTATTATTATTATTATTATTATTATTATTATATTTTGCGTATCTCTTCTATATTGCTTTGTAAGTCTCTTATTGAGCATCTAACGAAGAAATAAATATTTTGCTCGTCTTTTATCATCGTGTAAATCTCTAAAACATAGTACTGTAAAGGCTTAAACTGTTTTCCTTACTTGCTTAAATAGCTAAAAATGTAAATGAAAAGGATTAAATGTTTCATGATTAGGCTCAAAGGAAGAAAAAAAGAATTATTGAATGTGGCTAGTGTGCTTGGCACTTAATGGAAATGAAATTCTTTTATGTATGCATTACAGAAAGGCTGTGAGGAAAGATTTTACAAGCTGAGAGAAACTCAGGATTCAAGGGGGTTCACCTGAAGTTACCTGTGTCGTGTGGATATGTTTGTACAGGTTTGCCTGAAAAGTGCTTATTCTTTTTAGTCTCTCACTGCTGAAGAGTATTTTAAACATGATCGTTCTTGGTCTGAATACTACTTTAAATATAAGTGTTGGAGTGGAGACAAAGCAATGATCCAGCAATCTGATATGCTTAAGTGTTTCTTGCTTAAGTTAAGGAGAAAAGGAGGAATCTGAATTTTTTCCATCACCGAGATTATCTGAGTAAGTGATAAATACCAGTAAACTCACTTAGCTGTTTGATATATATCCTTTTGTATCAGACAAATATTAAATAACGATGGTACAATAGTTTCATTACATCTAGTTAATGTTTGTCGTTATATGACCATGTGGTTTCTTTTTTTAATGAAAGTTAGTTAGTTTAGAATCTTAATAAAAAAAGATTTTTTTTCCCATTCTAACTGCTATTTGGTGCTAAATAAAAATATGCTAGAATTACAGTTTCCAAGATTTCTGTAATTTAAAATAGGCATGTAAGGGGCGCCTGGCTGGCTCAGTAGAGAATGCAACTCTTGATCTCAAGGTTGTGAGTTCAAGCCCCATGTTGGGTGTAGAGATGACTTAAAAATAAAATCTTAAAGGGGCACCTGGGTGGCTAAGACGTTTAAGCATTTGCCTTTGGCCGAGGTCATGATCTCAGAATCCTATGATTGAGCCCTGAATCCAGCTCTCTGCTCCACGGGGAGCCTGCTTCTCCCTGTCCCTCTGCCTAATGCTCACCCTGTTTGTATTCTCTTTCTCTCTGTCAAATAAATAAATAAAATCTTTGTTTTTCTTTTAAATATTTCATTTATTTATTTATTTGACAGAGAGAAAGAAAACTGAGCCACCCAGGTGCCCTTAAATAAAATCTTAAAAAAAAAAATCTTAAAAAAAAAGGCATATGAATATATAAGTAAGTGGGAAGGACACTTGACTATGAGGTAGGAGGTCTGGATTCTCATCCAGTTCTTTATCACTGTGAGATTTTGAGCAGGTTGCTTTTGTCTTGGGGCCTTATTTAAAGGTAGAGGTGTTTAAAGGTAGAGGGCCTTATTTAAAGATATTTAATCCTCTCTTCACCCACTTGCTTAAGGTAGAATGAAGAGCAAAAGAGGAGGTCCGAAAGGGCTTTGTAACTCTAAAATGGGGTGATAGTTGACTTTTTAAAAAATGACATAGACCCCTGGAAAGCTGGGATGTCTTAAAAATTTTTTTGAAGTGTTAGAGGAACGTGACTCTCCTAAATCCTCTCCAGGGCTGTCTAGATTATGAACTCTAGCCGTGGACTAAGGAAAAAGAACACAGATAAGCATAATCTAAAATGTTAGCTAATTCTCAAAAGTTTTATAATTTACTTCAAGTTTTATTTTTGTTCTGGGGCTCTCCAGGACTATAAAGAGCACATAGGTGATTTGAATGTATTTGTTGAAATCCTTATAGTTGGAGGACTTACGTATTTTCTGAGGATGAAATATGTTAAACAGCTTTGACCTGGACTACATTTTGTCATTTTGTGGTTTAGAAGCTCTTTCCGCCTTTGCCTAGGTCTGAGTACTCTTCCCCGGGATTAGACCCCCTGCGCAGCGGTCCCTCAGCCCAGAGGAACCCCTGGCAGGGCTCTAGGCAGTGTCTTTCTACTCCTCACCTGAAATGAGTCATCTCCTGGCCTCCTGTTGCAGTAGGCTAGAGCTCATAAGCTGTATCCAGGGCCAAATATGGAATTCACTCAAAATTCTCAAGGGCAAGCATATTTAAGAGGCCAGCTCTTCTTAGAGTTTAAAAATCAGTAGACAGATGTTTAGTAAGTAAAGCTCTAGCCTTGCAGTAATCTTTTCACTTCTTAAGAAATGGCATTACTGGCTTATGTGGTTATGCAGAGAAATTAAAAAGTAATCTTCAGGTTATTCCTGCTTTTCTAAAGATTAAAAAGGAAATTGCCTTTTATCCAAATTCTGTATATTCATAATGTCCTCCCAGCCTTCCTGGTTCCTTTGTAAAATATCCTCTTTTTGTGTCTGAAATTAGCTAATTGCTGGCACAGTTAGTGGTGGTTGAAAAGGGCTGAATGCTTAGTGTTATTGATTCTGGTACATATTCTAACCCAGTGGTTGGTTTGTTTATTTCTTAACTGCAGCTCTAGCCAGAGATACATTTTACATTGTGATTTAGTATGCATGAATTACCTAAAATAAGTTTCATGAAATAATAATCACCTTAACTATATGTATTCCAATATCTTCTATTTCACTTCTTTTTTTTTTTTTTTAATGCTCATCATGATCTACTAAACGAATTAACACGACCTGCCAAAGGGTTTCAAACTGTAGTTTGAAAAAGCGGTCTTCTGGTATATGAAAATTTTTACTGTGTTCTTATGATCTGTAAAATATACTGGGATATATTCATTTTAATTTGCATGTTTTCAAACTTTAACAAAGTAGACTCTTCAAACAGGTACCCAAACTAATCCTACATCTAGAAAAAAAATTAAATAATTAAAAATAGAAAACTTCATGTTTGGGGAGTAAAGTTTTTGTTTTGTTTTGTTTTTTGTTGTTTTGAGACAAGGGTGAACTTTCTATTCATTCTTTTTACATATGCTCAGCTACTAAGCAATGTATTAATAGTGAGATCTTTGATCCCTTTATTTGGTGAACTTCATATGACTAACTTAATTGGAAACATTTGATACTTATCCAATTAATGTTTTACATTTAATGTTTTACATTTTACACAAATTGTGCCAAAGCCAGTAGGAATATTGGGTGCCATGATTCCTAATTTGTCACTTAGGGGGACTTACCAAAATTAGCTTTGCCTCTCTACCTTTTCTGTTTAAAGAAGTAGAAAAAAATGTTGTTCTGGCTTTTTCAAAGCTTTTGACCTGGTCAGGATGATGACATTTTGACAGTCTGCTTATGAACATCTTCCTGCAGAATCAGAAGTGTTTATCACCAACCAGCCAAGATGAACATGGTGAAGAGGATCATGGGGCGACCGAGGCAGGAGGAATGCAGCCCCCAAGACAACGCCTTAGGACTGATGCACCTCCGCCGTCTCTTCACTGAGTTGTGCCATCCTCCCCGGCACATGACTCAGAAGGAACAAGAGGAGAAGCTGTACATGATGCTGCCAGTGTTTAACAGGGTAAGTCCACATTGCCTAGGCCATGCCTTCCAGGACTGGGTAGCGCTGCAGGAATTTGAAGGTTAGAGTAAATCACAGATAGGAAGAAATGATAGAATGAGTTTTTAAGAAGCTTGATGTTGTCTTTCCTTCCTTTCAGTGTGCTGTAAAACCATGTGACTTTATCTGACCTGGTTAGAGTGAATTGCATTTAGTTCCAACATAAAAGGAAGACTGAGCATTCTGTAAAATGTTCCTATAATGGTTGAATTTTGGAAGGGGGTTAGGTTATAAATTACCATTTGTTATTTCCATTATGTTTTTGAAATGACGGTTTATTGCACCAAAGAATGTAATTGCCCAAGTATTTTGTACACTTCACAGGATTATCTCAGTTTGCTTTGTTGTTTGGGAGGGTTTCTGTATGAGATTTTGAAAGAGAATAGTTATAGGCCCAAGGGAGTCTAAATAGAGTTAATTTTTTAAGGTATTTTGTTAAGTCGATTACATGTGTAGTAATCTTGGTGGGGATATTTAAAATAATTTTTATATTTTTATCAAACGTGTACAAGTACATAGTTTAAAAAGTCAGGTAGTTCCAGAGGGCTTTTAGATGCCCCACCGCTCTTCACTGCCAGTCACTGCTGCTACTTTTAGCTTTTTCAGCACTGAGGGGCACCCCTTGAAAGAAAGTTGTCTAAAAGTCTGTGGGGATTGGGGAAGGGAAGTCTCCTTCAAGAATGTGATGTGGGGATGCCTGGGTGGCTCAGTCAGTTGAACATCCAACTCTTGATTTTGGCTCACGTTGTGATCTGGGGGTGGTGGGATCAAGCCCTGCATTGGGCTCCATGAGCTGCGGGGAGTCTGGTTGAGATTCTCTTTCTCTCCCTCTGCCCTTCCCCTGTTCACATGTGTGTGCGAATGCACCCTCTTTTTCTCCCTCTCATATAAATAGGTAAATCTTTAAAAAAAAAAGAATAAAATGTGATTCTTGAGGCCTTAAATGATAAGCATTAGCCCAATTGGAATTAACTGGACCAAATTAACCAAGAAGGTAATTAGAGTAAGAGGTTAAAGCATGAGTCAAGATAAAAAGCAACAAATATTTTAATATGTGCCAACATCTATAAGGAGTCCCAAGAAGTTGATTTTATATCAAGGAGGAACAAAAAATAAGACTGTCAAGATTGATAGGAGGTACATCATGATGGGTTTGTATATTGCATTAGAAGTCAATACTTTTTCCTGGAGGCATGCAGAGCCAATGAAGTATTTTAAGCAATAGAGTAAGACAGCAGAAGGGACCAAGGTAAGCTATCTACTAGGTTTCTAATTTGGGAAACTAATTGGGAATGTTCTTCCCATTTGCTAAGAAAGAAAGTTTTCAAAGATAGATTCATTTGAACTGTTTGCAAGCTTCCCAAGTGGATGTATTCAGTAAGCAGTTAGAAACTCAGGTAGGGGATTTGGCTGGATACGTGCTTTGGGGACTCTGGCAAGGATGGGGTAGTTGAAATCCTGGAAGGGGATGAGAGATTACTCATGGCTTATACTGCCAAGTGAGAAGGGCACTAGACTAAGAATCGACCATGGAGAATGTAAATGTCTAATGAAAGGAGGGGAACCCATGAAGGATACAGAACAGGAGCTGGTCTGTAGCAGTACAAAAAGAATCAGGAGAGGGGTGGTTATAGAGCCCAAAAGATAAATGTAAGAAGAGAGAGAGTAGTCACTACCATGTACCATAGAGAGAGACCCAGTAAGTTGAGGACTGAAAAATGTTCATGAAATTTGCCAGTTTGTAAGTTACTAGAATGGCAGAAACAGAAAACAGTTGAGAAGTGAATGGGAGATGAAAAGAGACAGTAGGAATATACTGGGCTTGTAGAAATTTGAAAAAAAAGAGAAAACAGATTGATGGACATGAACTTGGTGACAAGGGATTTTTTTGTATGTGTGTTTCTAGTGCTTTGCTTTGTTTGTAAAGACGGAGTAGATGCTGGCTCATAAAGAGAAGGGAAGAAACCAGTCGAAGAGGAAATTTGGAAATTTTTAAGAGTGAAATTGATTGAGGGGGGAGAGCATGGAGTCAAATTATGGGGCAGGGGGGTGGGGGTGGGAGGTGCAGGTGAGCCTTGAGCAGGAGAAAGATATTCCAACCTGGAGAAGAGCACATTTTGTTGGGTGTGAATGTGATTCATAGTTAGGTGTGGGAAGTTGAATAAAATCTTGCTTGATGACCTCAATTTTGTAAAGTTATCAATAGAAGATGTGGTCTTTTAAGAGCCTTGGAGTAAGGGGGCTTAAGGAAATTGTGATAATTTGGAATATTACAAAAGAGAATGAGAGATAGTTGAAAGGAATGGTGAAAGAATTAAAGGGTATTGAGGGTCCAGTGAAAGTTAGAGATGATAAATTTGTACTGGATCTTACCCATGTGGGTGTGTGATTTTTCTTTTGCAGGCACTCGACAGCATGCGTGTAGAAGTAGAGGAGACAGATAGATATATTATTTATTGGGATTGAGGTTTTGCTGGACTGGTAAGGCAGAGGGGCAGGAGTAGAAGGAGAATAGTAAGAGAGATCAGTTCACATATCACCCATCAGGTTGGGTAGAAGAGAAGAGTGGGTGCAAACAATATATTTAGAGGTTGTTCATTTTTTTAATCTATGAGATAAGAGGCTGAGAATGATGGAGGGAGGAGATGGTAGAGTAGGAACATGCGGAGAGGTGGGGAAAGGTTTAAAATAGCTGTTGTGAAAGTGAGAGAACAGATTACAGACAAGCCGTTTTTTTCAAGCCCTGGCGAGGTAACAGTCATTAATTTTTACTGGAATCGGTTCTGGGAAGTTGTTTGTTTCTTTTTTTAATCTTTTTATTTTTGTTTTACCTCAGTGTCACGATGTACTATTGGCCTACTGAATAGTTTGAGGTAATTTTCTTCTCTCAGACTTATGCACGTTAACAAAGTGATGCTAATGTTCGGAATAGTTAAGGCAGCTGTTCTCAGCTGTTACCATAAATTAATAGGTAATATCCTACATATGTGTCCCATGTATTTCATCAGCTAGGCTTCTACAGCCAATTCAAGGGAGGCTTAGACTGGAAGAATCGTCTAAATATTTGGGTTTTTTTAAAAAAGTAGATTTGAGATGCTTTAGTGATTCTCTGTTGCTTAGACTGTGACTTAGTTCTCTTGTGTTCTGTGTTGTCAGAAGTTTCATTATTCTTTCAAGTCAAAAGTTTTTAATTGCCTGAGTAAAAGCACATATATATACATTGCCTTATACCTCGAATACCATGAGTGATTTAAGTATCATAAAGATCAGTCAGCTCTTAACTAAAAAAAGATAGAAACTTATTTCTGTACCATTGTGACCAGTTTAAAAAATATATAGTATTCACTGGATTGTCATCAGCAAACGAAAATTATCCCTAGATAAGACATCCCGTCCATTAAGTTTGAAATATACAGCTGTATTTATTTAGTGTTCGACCATTTATACATGAATATTCTCCACTGCTAAGAAAGAGCTTTGATGAGGGGTGTCTGGATGGCTCAGTCGATTAAGTGTCTGACTTTTGATTTTGGCTCAGGTCATGATCTCAAGGTTGGGAGATCGAGCTCTGTGTCGGGCTCTGCACTGGGGCGTGGAGCCTCCTTAAGATTTTCTCTCTCTCCCTCTGTCTCTTCCCTCCTTCCTCCCTCTCTTAAAAAAAAAAAAAAGAGCTTTGATGCTTTGATGAAAGAATAGCTCAGTATGGTTCTCGAGTTCCGACCATGATTGCTAAAAATGAATCGTACTATCAATTTTTGAGACTGCTTGATTCGTGCTAAATGGCAAATAAACCATATTGCTGTTAGACGTGAGATCTATCTACAGAATCATTTTTAAAGAGTGCTCAGTAGTGTTATTTCAATGTGTGATTTTTGCCTTTAAGAGACACAGGTTGAGAAATGACATGTGTTGAGTCCTTTTTCTGGGCCAGGGCTCACGCTGAGGTCTTCAGCTGCCTCCCGTGGTCTCCATCACAGTCCTGCAAGGGGACTGCTGCTGTCATCTGAGAGATGATGGTGGAGTCTGAGAATAGCCAAATAACATTTATCCAGGATTCTTAAAAATGATTAACCTTTTTAATTTTAAGAACAAAAGCTTATTGGCAAAATACTTGGCTTAAACTATTCAAAAATGAATAACATTTTAGTCATCTAAAAATTAACTGCCATTATTAATTACCGTGGTATATGTTATCATACTTCATTGTGTGTTTTAAAATATAATTTTACTAACTAGATCTTCTTTTAGAAACTCCATTTGTTTTTGAATTACTTATATTTAAGAAGCACCTAAGTTGAATATAGTGTTTTTCTTTTTTTATCCCTTACAAGTGACCTTCATTTTTAAATTGTTGGCTTTAAAAGAAGAATATTCAAGTTGAGAACCAAATGAGAGATAAAATACATTCCAGTTGCACCAGCCTTTGGATTCCTCCCCTACCCCAGCCCGTGTCCACCTGGAGGTCTTACCACAGCTCTTTGTGCTGCCCAGCACCCTCTTTCTTTGGCACTCTGAATTGTGTGACTTTGTCTCATCATGCAGTGTCACTCCTTCATGCCAGTGTCATCTCAGGGAGACCTTCTTGGACAGCCTATCCCCACGATAGGCCTTCCCTTCCAGTTACCCTGTTTATTACTTCCTTTAGAACATATCACTAATGTAATTTCTATTCTTAATTTGTTTAATGTTTGTCTTCTGTACTAAAATGTGAACTCCACAAGCACAGGAATCCTCTTAGATTCATTTACTTTGGTATTCACAACTCTCTATTTACCTTTGTATTCATGACTCCAGATACTGCCTGGCATATGTATAGGAGATCAACACATGTTTATGAGTGAATAAATGAAAAGAATGAATCACTAGACTAAAAGTTGTTTATGTCAAAGAAGCAATAGTTGTTCATTTCAAAGTAGCAAATAGGACATAACTCTTTTTCCATAATAATGATTTGGTCAGTTCAAGGAAGACATATCTTTTAAAAAAAGTTTCTCATGGCAATAAAGCAGTTAAATATCAGGATTTGTGTGAAAATTTTGATTTCTCTTTCTTTCTTTCTTTCTTTCTTTCTTTCTTTCTTTCTTTCTTTCTTTCTTTCTTTCTTTCTTTTCTTTTCTTTTCTTTTCTTTTCTTTTCTTTCTTTCTTTCGAGCAGAGTGAGGGCAATAGGGGGACAGAGGGAGAGAGAGAATCTTATGCAGGCTCCATGCCCAGTATGGAGCCCGATGCAGGGCTCCATCTCACAACCCTGAGATCATGACCTGAGCAGAAATTGGGTCGGGCATTTAACCAACTGAGCCACGCAGGTGCCCCAAGTTAGTTGCATTTTTAACAATGTATTGTTCACCTAGCATGGAGACTGCTTCAATAACCATATCCATATACTGTCTAAGAAATGATCTTTTTGTTTTATGAAGTTGTCCTCATAACTCTTCAGAATAAAATAGCTCTTAATAATTCTTAGGAACAAAATATATATTACTATATTCTGAGTAATAGGAATATTTGCCTATTTTAAATTAGTTTGATGAAAGGCTTCATAATTGCCTTAGCAAAATACACAATTGGGTGTTCGTTTGTTTTTTTTAAATATTTTATTTATTTATTTGACAGAGAGAGACAGTGAGAGAGGGAACACAAGCAAGGTGAGTGGGAGAGGGAGGAGCAAGCTTCCCGCTAAACAGGGAGCCCGATTCAGGGCTTTATCCCAGGACCCTGAAATCATGAACTGAGCTGAAGGCAGATGTTTAATGACTGAGCCACCCAGGCATCCCCACAATTGTTTTATAAACAACAGTTATATACTCACATTTCTGAGTTGGAAGTAGAATGGTTATTCAAGCCTGTGTCATTGTTAGGCTTCTCAGTTTCTAATCTGCCTCCAATTTATTTGTTAAAGAATAGGGGTCTTACTAAAAAATGACCCAGTTGAGCTATAAACACATAACATTTATCAACATCTCAGCCGAAAAAAACAATTTATTGAGGTCTTGAAAAGTCCAGTTTATTTGTTCTTTGAGATAATGTAAAATTACTTCTGTGTAAAGTTAATGAACAGTCCTTAGATAGCCAAACAAAAGTATACCCCATAGAATTGATTTGTTTGTTTGGTGCTTCAGTTCAATTTGTTTGTTTGATATTATAAGGAATATAGTATGTGTTGTAAGAATGTAAGAAATAGATTTCTGTTACAAGGGTATTACATTATAAGTTGTATCCTTTTTTTGATGATCCTTGGAAGGAAATTTTTATGTTATAGTATAAAAATAGAGATACTTCCTTAAATATGTATTTTTTCTTACCTAAGGACATTGTGAACCATGTAGTAGAGTAGGCTTTCTCTTTTGTATACTTGAGCCAAAATTTATGACCCAAACACGGCAAATATAGAACTGGTCTTTTGGTCTTAGATTTTTGGTCTTTTTTTCCCATCTATTCCCTAGCCTTGGTTTATTTCCTTGTTTTTGTTTTCTTTCTTAATTTTAGTTTATATTCTTATGCTATAATTTATGCATCCTTCAGTGGTACTTAAGTATTCTCTGGAATCTGTTGTTGTGGGGGGTGGGAGACAGCATATAAATGCACAAATGTATTTAGGGAACATCTCTAAATTAAGGTAAAGTAGAATACAAAGATGAGTAAGATATGTTCACTCCTTTTGAGTGACATTTGAACAGATGATAAGAATACAAGATATGGTGTGATTAGTATTATAATAGAGAGCTGTCATAATAGTTTTAGAAGACTGGATTTCCTTCTAGCTATAAAGGACATTTTTCAAAATAATATTTCAGGATACATCTAGTTATATAGCCATTTCTTTTCTTAAGACTGTCGGTCCAGGTTTCATTTTCTTGTCCCCTTTGCTGAGCCCACACTGGTTTATCTTTAAGAATTGTGTATTCTAGGGGCACCTCGTGGCTCAGTGGGTTAAGCTTCCAGTTTTGGTTTAGGCTCAGGTCATGCATGATCCATGGGTCTTCAGATTGAGCCCTGCCCTGCGTAGGGCTCCACGCTCAGTGGAGAGTCTGCTTGAGATTCTCCCTCTCCCTCTGCCTCTCCCCCTGCTTGCGTGCACATGCTCACTCTCTAAATAAATACTTTTTTTTTTAAAGATTTATTCTAGAGTTCATTTGTCTTAGATTTTTTATTAAAACAAGTGTATTTCATGACCCTCACATTTATTTTCTTTAGTCTTTTTCCTAACAGTACTGTTTTGGGAATTGTACAATTTAGAAATTCTGAGCTATAGCATGAGTTTAGTGAATTCTATATTCAGTCTAGGACTTAACCATAGATAAATCCCTGCTTTTCACCATCTGATGTATTACCGTCATAGAACCTTACCATTTTTCTCCAAATTCTTTTTTTTTTTTAAGATGTATTTATTTATTTTAGAGAGAGAGCACACATTTGAGGGCGAGTGGGGGGAGTGGGAGAGAATCTTCAGGCTGACTTCCTGCTGAGTGTGGAGCCATAGGCAGGGTGGGGCACCGCTCAGCTCCACCTCAGGACCCCATGGATCATGACCTGAGCCAAAACCAAGAGTCTGAAGCTTAACCCACCAAGCCACCCAGGCTCCCCTTTCTCTGAATTCTTAATTTAGATCTCTTCAGAGAAACATGCTTTCTAAAGTTTACCAGTAAGATGGATTCAAATTTTATAGATAACTATTCTTTGGCTTTTATTTCATTTATTTAATCATTCATTCAAAAGATTGTGTAGTATGTACTAGGAAATGTGGCTAGATACTATTTATTGAAAGAGTTGTATTTTATTTATTTATTTATTTTTATTTTTTTGAAAGAGTTGTATTTTAAACATATTCAGATTCAAAGTATCTGTATAAGAATACGTTTTTGACTCGATTCTTAAGTCATACCACACTTTGAAATGTACAGAATGAAAGTCAGTAGTTGACAGTGCTTCATTAAAATTGTGTTTTGTAAAAATAAATAAATAAATAAATAAATAAAATTGCGTTTTGTTTTGTTTTTTTCATCCACAGGTTTTTGGGAATGCTCCGCCAAATACGATGACAGAAAAATTTTCTGACCTTCTGCAGTTCACAACCCAAGTCTCACGACTGATGGTGACAGAAATTCGAAGGAGAGCATCAAACAAATCCACAGGTATTTTTACTGAAACCAGGAAATACTATTTGAATAGGCTGTTTGGTAAAAGTGCTATTAAAATTAAAGAGAAAATTTGACCCAGTTTTATCCACGTGGATTTTAACTACCTGTCCCTGTTCCCATTCTCACACTCCTTGCTGTTGGTTGGTTCAGCATCTCCCAAGTGGAGCAGCTGTACTCAAGACCATTGTCCTCGGACCTCCCATCCCCACCCCCGCTCTCCCAAGAACACTCTATTTCCTTCTGAACAAAATCCAGATTCCTAGCATGACATTGAAGGCAAATCCAGGATCTGGCCATATGAAGTTTTTTTTAGTCTACATTTTATTTCTTGTTTTCTTTTCTATATTTCAACCAAACCAAGCTGCTTATATTTGTGAACATGGCTGTGCTTTTATTTTTATCTTTTACTTATGATGGTTCACCCAGAAGGGAGACACCCCCCACATCAGTATGTCTAAATCTTTGAAGCTTGGATTTTAAGTCACACCTCTTTGATGGAATGTTTCTTGATTCCCTTAATCAAAGGAAAAACTTTCTCTTTGGAACTAGTCTTTGCTTCTCAATTCCACCAGTGGTTATTTGTGTGTGTCTTTATCTTCCTATTAGACCATAAACTGCTTAGGGGTCTTTAACCTATAATTTTTACATATAATAAGCTTTTAATGAATGCTGCCCGAATAACTGTTCTTACTCATAATTAGGTAATTTTAAAGTTCATCAGGTGTCATCCCTTTATCCAAAATTAAAATAAGCTTTCTTGATTTTATTTGCCATTAGTCATTTTCTAAATTAACAGTAAGTCTGAGGGATTTTTATCTTGACTTTATTTTGTTATTTTGATTTTGTAATGGTCATTTGAGTGGTAGCTTTCTTATTGAAGCATTAGACTGATAAATTGATGATTTAAATTCTCTTTATAATGTCCCTTTGGACAATCACATCTTTTCAGCCCATCAAATTATTATTTTTCCAATAGTAACAATAATGCTTTGGTTTAGTAATCTTATTTTTAAATTTATTTTTTATTAATATGATACAGGCATATATTTAAGGGTCAGATAGTTAAAAGCTTTATTGAAAACAGCATCTTGGGGTGCCTGGGTGGCTCAGTGGGTTAAAGCCTCTGCCTTCGGCTCGGGTCATGATCTCAGGGTCCTGGGATCGAGCCCTGCATCGAGCTCTCTGCTCAGTGGGGAGCCTGCTTCCCCCTCTCTCTCTGCCTGCCTCTCTGCCTACTTGTGATCTCTCTCTGTCAAATAAATAAATAAAATCTTTAAAAAAAAAAAAAGGGAAAGAAAACAGCATCTCCCTTCTACCATCCTAGTTCAACTCCCATTTCTTACTCTCACTTTTTTAATATTTTTTTTTATATTTACCTCTGTGTCTCTGAATGATGTGCTTGCAGTATGTGCCCTTGTTTTTTCACATTTAGATACTATGTTTTGACTTCTTGCAAAAGAAAATGAGACTTTCACTCTCTAAAGCTCACCACCCCTGCCCGTACATGCATGCTTCCTAAGCCCCTCCAATATTGTTCTGTCACAATTTGATTTGATCAATATTATCTTGTATGGACTGTAAAAACACTATTTTGAGATGAGTCATATGGTATGCTGTGATTTCTTGAAGATTCCTTTTCCACCTCCAACAGAGTTAATAATTGCTTATATTTTGTTTAGTTTTCTATATTTTCATCACACATTCATCCCCTATTGCTAAAATGTTTTTCTGAATCTCCCCTCAATATGATTGAAGGCATCTGGTATTCTGAGTTTCATCTTCTTGCAAATAGCTCTTCCAGAACTTCTTGGCTTGCGTTAATCCAGTAATCCATGGTAGTTGTTCCCTAGGCCAGCCACATAGCTGTCCTTTTTATATTTTCACTCACGTTGTCTGGGATATCTTTCCACTTCTTTGGGATGGAACTTCTGTTTCCTGAATCTCAAGGCATCTTTCTTTCTCAAACTAACTTTTTCATTTTTGTTAAGGCATCTATTCCAGCAGCTTCCTGAGAAAAGATGCAGGGGAATTACCATTTAAGGTTTTGGGTCTTATGCGTGTCTGTGTGTTTGCTTTCATTTTGTTTTGTTTTTTAGAAATCCCATTAGTGAAAAAAATTTTTGACTGTTACTGTGAAAGATGGGTTCCTTTCTTTTTATCAAGGAAAGTGAAGTCTTTAGGTTAGCCTTTAAGGTACCAGGGCTTAGAACAACAGGTCATTTAGCATGACCTTATTGCAGAAGGGGAAACATAAAACCAGGGGTTCAGCAAGAGAATTCTCAAGAAGGCACAGGTCCACCACCCTCATTATCTCACAGAAAAGTGTGCTTGGAAAATCCCTGATGCCCCTCTATTGTACATTCCTAAAGTACAAACACAAATGTGAACTTATCAGTGAAGAAATAAAGAAACTGCTTATGATCTAGGCTGTTTGAGTACTGGATTTGAATGTCTGTTGGATGTTTATAGGAGCTGTTTACAGATCCTCACTGTTTAGCCCCAGGAGACTTAGGGGCCCAGGGGAAGTTAACAGGCCCTCCTACCAGAGAGCGGAAGCTACCAATGTCATGGGAAGTGGAGTTGAGGTCTAGCAACTCCCTTGGGGAGTTGGGAATGTGGTTGGTAGGGGGGTGTCTTTGCTAGGTCCTTCTTCAGGCAGCCAGCCCAGGGTGAGCTCTCGGGGTCATTTTGGAAAATCTTGCAGCTTGCATTACATTTATCCCCCTTTCAGTAGGTATCAAATTCTAGGTTGGGAATCATTTTATGTGAGAATTTAAAAATACTTTCTCCTTCATATTCTAGATTCCTACACTGCTATTGAGAATTCTGAAGCTAGGTAGCTTGTTGTTTCTTTCTGTGACCTGCCTGCCTTTTTTTTTTTTTTTTTTTTTTTGAGCATTTAGGATCCTCTCTTTGGCCTTCCTGGTCAAAAATTTCATGATAACATGCCTTGGAGCGTGTATTTTTATATGTTGTACTGAACTTTGAACTGGGAATTCATATCCTTTAATTTTGGGAAAATTTTGGGAATTATTTGTATAATAATATCCTTCACTCAGTTTTCTTTTTCTAGTCAGATGTACCCCTGAGACTCCCTCTTATTTTCTTATTTTCTCTTATTTTGTATTTTTGGTTTTTGACCCTGTCAGTTTTACCATCCATCCCCTCTTAGAGTTTCGGTTTGGTTTTTTTTTTTCATTTGTGACATTATAATTTTAATTCCTAAGTGTTTCTTTTTTTATTGGTGTCTATTCTTTCGTAGATTCTCTTTTTAGCTCTATTTCTTTCAGGTTGCCTTTTTTGTTAATTTGCTTTTGTCTGTCTTTTAGGTTAGAGGACTTCCTTGGCCATCAGCTCCAGTATAAGAATGGGGCCATAGAAAGCTGCTGGTAGCTCTGCAGTTGTGGGTGGGGCTTGAAACTGTGGCCATCAGCCCAGTGTGCTCTTGTGAGGCTGTTCTGTTGACTCTCTCCCCTGAGCTAGGCAGAGTCCCCAGTGAAGAATGTCCCGTTTCTACTTGGAAGATACATGTCTGCCTCTCAGCATTTTGGAAGCTGAGTAGGGGGAAGGTCTGAGGACCCTCAGCATTCAGTGCGTAAGCTTCTGCGTGATCTCCATGAGCCCGCAGCTGTGCCTGGTGTGATAGCCTTACTCCCTCACTCCCGCCCCAGCCCTAACACACTCGCTCCCTCTTCACAGTGAGCAGACCTCCAGTGTGGTGCCCACATTAGTGGGATCTGGGGGGGGGGGTCTCACTGCTCTTTAACATACTTTTACTAGGCCTTCCGTGTACACTCCCACGTTTACCTCTGCTTACAAAGGTACCTGGTGCACCAATTCCTGAGCCTGTCAGAGGTTCTGTTGTAGTTTAGTTGCTTTTTCATTTTTCCTGCGCTTGTTTTAAGATTCTAGAGTTTGCTAAATCAGTTACCACTAACCTGTCTGCTATTTCAGTATCCAAAATGTTGCTTCCATCTTTCCTATTCTCTTTGTCCTTACGGGTTTAGGCTTTTTGAAAAATCCTTTTGTAACCATTTTAGTGGGTGTATTAATCTGCTCAAGCTGCCATAACAAAATACCATAGACCAGTGACTTAAATAACAGAAATATTCCTTCACAGTTCTGGAGCCTGAAAGTCTAAGATCACAGTGATTGGTTTCTGGTGAGATCTCTCTTCCTGACTTGATGTGGCATCTTCTCGATGTGGTCTCACCTGGAGGAGAGAAACAGAGAGCTTGGATGTCTCTTCTTATGAGGGCATTAATCTCATCATTAGGATCCCCCACCATCATGACTGCATCTGAACCCTAATTGTCTCCCGAAGGCTCCATCTGGGATACCATCACATTAAGAGTTAGTGCTTCAACAGAGGAATTTGAGGGAGAGGGGCACAATTCAGTCCATAGCTGTGGGGCTTCAGGAGAGAGCGGAGATAAATGCTCGTGCACAACCTTCCATCTTTAACCGAAGCCCATTATGGAGTCTTTGGAGCAACAGCCATTAAAATATTTTTAGATCGAGGGACTAAATCTCTTATTCAGAAGTAGTACATTGTATTAATTGATCTATGGATTTTAAAGTGAAATGATTTTAATTATACTTGTAGTCCTTAAAGCAAGTTCAGTGAAAGGTGGTAAGATAATTTAAGGCAACTTCCCACTCCTGTCTTCTTTCTCCACGCACAGTGGGACTGCATCCTTTTTGTCTTTCCTGATTTGTTATTTCTGTAGAACAGAGAATTTGCTCTTAAATATAAGATTGGTGTGTTTTATGCCTTTTTAGCTATTTTAAACAGGTAACATGAAGGGAAATTGCTCTGTTCTATACTGACTCCTGTCATTGAATTTTCTTTCTTGAGCAATATTCCTAGATTAGAGTAAAATATTCCCCAAACTGTATTTGTACTTGCTTTTCTGTTGCTGTCTTTTTAAAATACCTAATCTGCATGTTTGTAGAAAAACGCTGTTCTGCCCTAGAGATTTGTTTTCCTAAATCCTCTTATGATTTTACATACATAAGGTAGGTTTTTCGACATAACGAAAAGTTTCTTAAATGGAGTACACGATGTCTTATTGTTAAAAACAGTAATAGTTACACCGGTTATTTTTTTTAAACTTTTTATGTTGAAATAATTCTAGACTCACCAAAAGTTGCAAATATAGTACATAGAGCCCCCTGAGCCCCTCCTCCATTGGTGACTTCTTGATTTCCAGGTATTATTAAGATATATTTTTCCAGATCATGTAATTCCATATAATTTTTAGTTTTAAACTTTTGAAATTTATTAACTTCAGAGTCCATTGAATTGAAATTCAATTTTCGTAGATGTTACCTCCACAAAAGAAACCTTTCCTGATCACCCTATCTCAAATAGATCCTTTATCCTCTATCCTCACACCAGTGAGTATTTTATTCAGCCACCTTAAATACTTCCTATAGAGCTTTGTCATCTGAAAATATCAGTTTACTTAGTTTTTTTGTTTTTTTTTAAGATTTTATTTATTTGACAGAGAGAGAGAGTGCACAAGTAGGCAGAGAGGCAGGCAGAGATGGAGAAGCGGGCTCCCTGCTGAGCAGAGAGCCCCATGCGCAGCTCGATCCCAGGACCCTGAGATCATGACCTGAGCCAAAGGCAGAGGCTTTAACCCACTGAGCCACCCAGGTGCCCCCAGTTTACTTAGTTTTACTGTCTGTTGTGTTCACCCCTGTATCACCTAGAGGACTACTTATCACAGATGAGGTGCTCAGAAGAACCTTTACTGATTTTTGATAGAGCATTTCTCTGTTTGGTGGTTTATTTTTTAAAATGCTTTGAGAATTGGAGTAGTGTTAGAAAAGCCAGACTTACTGATGTTTAAGAGAGAAAAGCATAATTTTGGAGTATCTCCTTTGTCACTCTTAAAGACCCCTGGCCGTGGGAATTCTTATTCTTTTATTTTTAGTGTTTAACATTGGAAGTTTCTTTTAGTCAATGTTGTTATCAAACTTGGATGGGGGGAGGGCACCTGGGTGGCTCACTCATTTAAGCGGCTGCCTTCAGCTCAGGTCATGATCTCAGGGTCTTGGAATGGAGCCCTGCCTTGGGCTCCCTGCTCAGTGGGGGGTCTGCTTCTCCCTCTCCCTCTTCCCCCACCCCTGCTCATGCTCTCTCTTTCTCTCTTTCTCTCTCTCAAATAAATTAATGTCTTTTAAAAAAGATACTTTGATGGAGATTTTTTGATCTTTTGATTTTTCTAGCAAAAAATTTTCAAGATTCCTAGGTATATTCTGAATCATCTTTTTTCTTTTTAGGATTTTATTTGAGAGAGGGAGAGAGAAAGCATGTGCATGAGTGGGGAGGGAGGAGCAGAGGCGAAGGCAGACCGTGCTGGGTTCCAACCCGGAGCTTGATCCTAGGACCCTGAGATCATGGTCTGAGCTGAAATCAAGAGTCCACTGCTTAACTACTTGAGCCAGCCAGGTGCCCCTTAATCATCTCACCTCTTGTATATCCCATTCTCATTTTCAGATTGACTGATTGATTTTTATTGCATCAAAAAACGTGAGATTTACCCTCCTAACAAAATTTTAAGTGTATCGTATAGTTCACTCTAAGTGCAATGTCTTACAGGAGATCTTCTGACCTTTTTTATCTTGTATAACTGTATCTTTATACTCATTGTAAGTTCGACTATGCAGCAACTCCCCATCTCCTCCTTCTCCCAGCCCTTGGCATCATTCTACTTTTTGATTCTATGAATTTGGCTAGTTTCGATACCTTACATGACTTTTTATTTCATAGAAAGTTATCATTGAAAGTAATTTGCTATAATTTCTATGCACATAATTTTTCTCCAGAAATTGAGCCCTCTGTGATTCATTTGAAAGTTGTCTGTATTTGTTGGGCATCACAGCAAGGTTATTTTTTTCAGGACTCCTTTGAATTTGGTGTGAAGTACTTGTTGTTTTGTTTGTTACCTAATTACCACTCACATATCAAATCTATCAGATCGCTTCTAACATGGATTATAGATAGCTCAGTAGGAAGATGCAGTTCTGTTGTTTGAATCAATCCATCAGAAGTTAGTAAAAATGGAAACATGCAAAATGCATATAAGGACTGGTGTGTAATATATGAGGGCAACTTGGCAATTCTCGTTTTCTCTCTGTCTCCCATAATTCTCTTTTGGTTGTTGCCGCCATGTGGCTTTTGTTGATTTGTTATTTAAAATTAAATTGTTAAAATTTTTAGTATGTTAAATTGTTATGTTTAACAAATATGTTAAAATTTTAACATACTTGTTAAAAATATGTGTTGGCCCTTAACTAATTTGAGAAAATTTATAAATTTGTGGCCATATTGTGTACAGGGTATAGCTTAAGATTTTTTTTCCTACCTTTTGTAGTTATTAGTAAGTTCGACTATGCAGTCTACTTAGTGCTAAGGGCACATGGTCCGTATAAGTCATTGAAGCAAAAAATCTCCACCCATGTAAAAATAATATCTTTAGTTTATTATTAATGACATCATTGCATGATAGGTGCTGCTGTTACATACAATGGTATGATCCCCAGTGGACAGTGGCCTGGTGATGGAGAAGCTGGTGGATGCTTACCACAATTGGTGTCTTACACAGCATCTGTGGTGGGATTAGTTTAATGTAGTGAATCCCTAAGTAGACAACCCAGCCTCTTTTTTTGAACAGAAAAACAGTGTGCCCCGCTGTCCTCCAAGGATTTCAAAGCCACAACACCCTCAGGTAATTTTATTCCCAAGGTGTGGTTGTGTATTATCAAATGAAAAAAGAGCATGGAAGCTATGAGTTCTTATACTATTTTTCTGACTAACTTGTAGAAGGTTTTTGGGGATGGGAAAGAGTTTTGGGGGCTTGGTTTCTTCATTAATGAAAAAAATGTAATAATACTTTGGATGTGTTTCACATATTCATCCTGTTGCATAAGTTTGAAAATGACTGTGCTTTAAATGCAAAGGAAAAATTGTATTGCACTAAGTTTTGCATTCCGATTGTTTTGAATATTGTCTAACTGAATTCACTTATATTGTCTTTAAATTTCTTTTTAAATTTCTACCTTCTATTACTTAATCTAATAATGAGCTCTACTAACTCCATTTCTGCATTTTTCAGTTAACTGTGTGTATTGAAATGCAGTGTGAAAGCTAAAGCTTGAATCAAATGATTGGCAACTCTCAAGATGGGTTAATATTAATATATTCCTTTCATTAACTTTTATAACCTTAAGTTAAATCATTTAAATTTGTATTTGTTAAATATTAGTGAAATTGAAAGATCCTAATGCAATTTTTTTTTTTTTACTAGAAGTGTTTTTCTTTCAAAGTTTTAAGAAACTATAATTTGTGGAGGTTTAATTTAAAATTACTTTCTAGGGGCCCCTGGGTGGCTCAGTGGGTTAAAGCCTCTGCCTTCAGCTCAGGTCATGATCTCAGGGTCCTGGGATTGAGCCCCGCATCAGGCTCTCTGCTCAGCAGGGAGCCTGCTTCCCCCTCTCTCTCTGCCTGCCTCTCTGCCTACTTGTGATCTCTCTCTCTATGTCAAATAAATAAATAAAATCTTAAAAAAATAAAAAATAAAAAATAATAAAATTACTTTCTAGTATACATAATTTTTTATAGATCACACTGAATGTTCAAGACTTTTACAATGAGCTTCTTGAGTCATTTAAAATAAAAAGTGGGAGATCCCATTATGGTGTTTTGAATGGTAACATACTAAAATAAGTAGATGAGGGTAAAATAGTTCTTATGAATACATTTGTTATGTAAAATCCTTTGTCAACGAGGTCTTCTCCACATTCTTCTCAGAAAAGGGTAGTTGTTATTGTTCAGTTGGTAAAGTTGTTAGATACTGTTACTAATTACACTGTCTTGATCTTTTCCAATCTTTATTTTCACGTGTATTATTTAATCAGCTCAGCAATCCATTGAATTGTCGTAATGTTTAATAACAATTAGAACATTGAGAGGTTTTTTTTTTTAAAGATTTTATTTATTTATTTGACATAGAGAGAGAGATCACAAGTAGGCAGAGAGGCAGGCAAAGAGAGAGGGGGAAGCAGGCTCCCTGCTGAGCAGAGAGCCCGATGCGGGGCTCGATCCCAGGACCCTGAGATCATGACCTGAGCTGAAGGCAGAGGCTTTAGACCACTGAGCCACCCAGGCGCCCCAGAACATTGAGGGTTTTTAAAGATCTATTATTTGTCTGTTCTTATCTTGGGAAGTACCTTAATATTCATTGTCAACCAACACAAGAGTAACCACACATTTGTATAAATGCGGACTGTTGCTCAGATAAATAGAACCGTTGCAAGCCAAGAGTACATTTTTGGTGTTTTGGTTCTCAAAATAAGCATTAGCATTCATTGTTCATAATTGACAACTTACTGAATAGCAGTTATTGAGTAACAGAAAATACATATTTGTCCAATTTCCTTTTAACATTAATAGCTTTATATTGAAAAAACATGAGTGGCATTTCAATTCTTTCAGAATGTATCTTATCTATAGCTCTCTAGCTTTCATACTGGGAAGGTAATTTTGTTCATCTCTTCAACATCTTTCTTCTTTTTGTCCTCTGTCAGAAGCATAGGTGATATTGACCAGTTCATTTTCTAATCAATGTTTTTGTTGTTGTTGTTATGAAATAGAATTTTGTTACATTGATTTCATGATGGAATAATCAATTTGAAGGCTGCAAGTAGTTTTTTAATATGTTGAGTTATGAAGTTGGAAGTGAACAATTTAACACCAAAGTTGCCTAACTTGTGCAGAAGCCTGAGAAATGGAAGCACAACATGTCAGCCTTTGAGAATTTTTACTTACTGGAAAGGAGTTGTCTTCCTTACACAAGCATTTAATTCCTATCAAGGAAAGAAGGCCTATGTAATATAGCGTTAAAACCTGGCCCATTATAGGTTTGCAAGAAAAATTTACCAATGATCTCAAACCACAATTGGTAAAGAATGTTTCTCGGTGAGATTCTTTTGTTTGCTCGCCTCTCTATTGAGACCTTCACAATTTAACTAGGCTTAAACACTGATTTCTTTGTAGTACTATTCCCCTTCTCAGAACTTTTAGGAATCTGTTATCCATAGTAAACTCCCAACACTCTTGATGTTTGTAACAAGTTGAGCTCAAAGTGCCCTTCTTTGATCTCCTTAGCTTGATTTATTCACTCATTTAACAGATAAGTATTGACTACCCACTTAGTGCCAGTGATGTGCTTTATACGAGGGATTGGCAGTGAACTAGGCACACAAGAAGTCCGTCTGCTCCCATGATGTTTCCTTCTAGAGAGGGGCGAGAGGGTATAAATCAGTGAAAATATGAATACAATAATTTCAACACTTTTAAGATGTTGAAATATTAGAAATAAGCCAGGATTCTTTTGGCTTCCTTCTTTTCCAGTAATTTTTTTTTAAATCACTATCTTTATCTCTTACAAGGTAGACAGATTGGATTTGAATATAAGTTCTGTCACTGACTTGCCATGTGACTGTAGGCAAATTACTCATCCTCTCCATTTCTCAGTTTGTATTATTATAACAGGTATAATGATAGAAAATAACTCATAAGGTTCTCGTAAAGATTAAATGAGTTAAATCTTCAAGTACTAAAAAGAGTGTTTGTAGTACAGTAAGACTTAGTAAAAATGAGCTATTTAAAATTTTTTCTATTAAAATATTCTTTCAAATGGAAGTATATAAAGACGAAATATGCCCAGCACAGTATCCTATGTAAGTCTTGTATTCATTCAACTATTTAATGAACACTTTCATCTTGATCGTCTTAAATGGAAGAAAAAAATACCTCGAAGACAACCTAAATTCTATTTATTCTACATTTTGCATTTTTATGATGTGTGTGAAGTGTACATTAGCAACTTTTCAGGTTGGTTTTGATAAGTGAACAGATTGGACTTATTTTCTGACACTTTAATTCATCTCGTATACTGATAGAAACATTGCTGATGAAATTAAGCACATGGTTCGGGATTTGTCCCATTTCCCTTACCTCTAAAACCATAACTGACTAAATTTACTTTCCTCCAACACTGCCATTCTATGCGTGGCACTCGCTATTCCCACTGTCAACTGCTCAGGTCCCCCCTCATGTGTGTCACTGGGGCGGCTGCTGATTTGGGTCACCTCCACCAGAGTCTTTGCCCTTCCAGTTTGCCCTAGACATCACCACCACATAGTTAGAACGATCCTTTCATCGTCTACGTTGCTCAAGAAACTACGCTTGCGTTCTCTTGCGCAGAGTCAACAGCCTTTAGATTACCTTCCTTCATAAATTGGCTTCGATTTTCTATCACTGCTGTTGATGCTAGACTCTAATTCTCAAAATGCTCTTGTAGAATATTAACACAGTGTTATTACAGTTCTTTGTCTTGATCTTACTTATTAGGCTCAGTCTTCTATTTACATTTTTGTTTTAATACTCTGCTTTTAATCTCTCTGTTCCTTGCCTTCCCTCCCACTTCCTAGACAAACATATCCTTCTTTTCCAGGTACGTTTAGCTCAAATTTTACCTTTCTCATGACTCTTTTGGACTAGCTCGTGACGTTACTGTCCCTAAAATATATAGGTTGACTTCTCCATTTCTGTATTGATACTGTGGTATGCTGTAAGGCCCTAGGTATACCATTAAAATATTGCTCTTTGTAACATATTTTACATAAGAGAGCATGTAATTGTGCTGATATAAAGGACGTGCATAGTAAATGATCATTGTTTGGCAGGTTTTAAGGAGGAACCTCTTTACATGTGATGTCTCCCCATCTCATGGCTTTCCTTTGGTTTTATAGAGGCTGCAAGTCGGGCCATAGTCCAATTCCTAGAAATCAATCAGAGTGAAGAAGCCAGTAGAGGTTGGATGCTTCTGACAACAATTAATTTGTTAGCGTCCTCTGGTCAGGTAAGTTCTTTGTTTTTGTGTTTGATAACTTGACTTCTTTTTTTATCCTCTTGAAATTTTGTGAGATTAAATTTATTATCGGATCCAAATAAGGTTTTATGATAATCATTATGTTCTTCTAGTGCTTCTTACACTTTATTCCATGCTTCTTACAACATCTCTATGAGGAGGTTTCTGTTTTATAAACTTCACACCTGAGGAAATGCCTAACTTGAACAGCGTTTTCCATCTTTGTCACATCCTAACATACGTGGAACATGGCAGCAGCACGCAGCCTGAGGGGCACGGCGCTGGACTCCTGTGACTGTAGGCGAGTGACCCGGACCTCTGGCTCCATCTGGCCCAAACCAGCGCTGCTGCGACCCATGTTAGGGCGCCTGTCTTTTTTTTTCCCTAAGTTTATTAAACACATTTATTTTTTTTTAAACAAATGTAATTTACATACTGTATAATTCACCCATTTAAAATGTGTAATTCAGTGGTTTTTACAGAGTCGTGCAACCATCACCACAGTCAATTTCAGAACATTTTCATCATCCCAAAAAGAAGCCCTATACCCTTTAGCTATCACACCCCCATTCCCTACCCCCACCCCCAGTCTTTTTTTTAATTCGATTAATTAACATATAATGTATTATTTGTTTCAGGGGTACAGGTCTGTGATTCATCAGTCTTATATAATACTCAGTGCTCATTACAACACATACCCTTCCCAATGGCCATCACCCAGTTACTCCATCCCTCCACCCCCTGCCCTACAGCAACCCTCAGTTTGTTTCCTAAGATTAAGAGTCTCTTATGGTTTATCTCCCTCTCTGATTTCGTCTTGTTTTATTTTTCCCTCTCTTCCCCTATGATCCTCTGCCTTGTATCTTAAATTCCACATATCAAGGGCACTTGTCTTACAAGAATCATCTGGGGTCACTTTGCTAATAAGGAATAAATGACATGGAAAATACTTTTAAATTCTTTTAATTTTATGGAAAATAGGGGAATACTGACATTTTCAGGATAATATGTATTCCCTTCCTGCTTGATTTATTCTGGAGATTGCTCCCCACCCCTTCCCCCCATCACCTTTAAACATCTGCCATGATCTGTGTTGCATCTACTCAGTGATGAGCTGTTTGGATACCTGACTTTTGGCCTATGATGTGGGCATGAAAGTTTATTCAACCTTCTACGGTTCTGAGTAGAATTATCTATCAAAGTTAGTACCAGTCTTGAGAATGGTTATTATCTAAATTACAGTGGGCTTTCAAACAACTCGCATCATTTAATAATGGGACTTACAAAGGTGGCTGTGACACTGGTCATACTACAGTGACAGGCCACAGCAGAAACAGTGTGTATTCCTTAGTAACCATATCCTGACACTAGTCAGTAGCCTCAAGTAGTAGCACTGGAACTTTTTTCCCTTAGAATGATCTGTTTCCCTTTTTTGTTTGCTGATTTAGATTTCTTTGTTTCTTTCTTTCTTAACATCACAAAAGGAATCAGACCAACTTGCTCTGATGTACCTGGGACTTTCCAGATTTTAGCCTGGAAGCCCCACATCCCAGGCAACCCTTGAGTCCTGGGCAAATGGAGATGTTTGTTTACCCCAAGTAAGCTTCAGATAGTCTTAAAGAGGCCCACTGTTTCCACATATCTGTGACCAGACCAGAAGACTATCCAAATGTCAGTTCTGTTTGCTGTTGATGGTAGCTATAAATGCTATAAATTTGGTTTGGTTTAGAATAGCACGTAAAATAATCATTTTTAATTAGACTATTTCTAAGTTTTGGGTTTTTTTTTTTTTAAGATTTTTATTTATTTATTTATTTGAGAGAGAGAACACGAGTGGAGGTGAAGGATTGAGGGAGAGGGAGAAGTGGACTCTCTACTGAGCAGGGAGCCCAACATGGGGCTCGATCCCAGGACCCCAAGATCATGACCTGAGCTGAAGGCAGACGCTTAACCTACTGAGCCACCCAGGCACTCTGGAATATTTCTAAGTTTTAATCGCATTTTCTGTAGATGCTGTCTTTCTCAGGTATGAACAGAAAGTGTGTCCTACCAAAATTCCTAATACACTAGAAAGTCAATAAATGTGAATTAGCTTAAATATGTACAAATGGACAGATTGCCTTAAAAGAGTAAAAATAGAATCAGGGGAAACCTAATCACTTTTTGAAAAAATTACAAATGTTGATGCTTACTAATTTGGATGCCAAATTATACTTTTAGTCTATCAGTTATAAAATGAAAATGAGAAATCATACATTTTGCCTAATGGAAAGGGAAACCTAGTAATAACCTAACTAGAAAATGAGACATTTTATTTTATTTTTATTTTGTTTTTAAAGATTTTTATTTACTTATTTGAGAGAGAGAGGCAGAGATAGTGACAGAGATAGTGAGAGAGAGCATGAACAGGGTGGAGAGGGAGAAGCAGGCTCCCTGCTGAGCAGGGAAAGAAAATTCAGGATTATATATTTTGAGTTAGCTTTTTTGTTTGTCTGCCATTTCCTGTTGGTAGTGGTGAGGTACAGAGATGACTAAAACATGTCCTAAGTCATCATGTAGATGACAAAGATGGAATAGATGAAGATAGCACTGTAAAATGCAATCATGGGGACGCCGGGGTGGCTCAGTCGGTTAAGCGTCTGCCTTCAGCTCAGGTCATGGTCCCAGGGTCCTGGGATTGAGTCCCACATCGGGCTCCTTGCTTCTACCTCTCTCTCTCTCTGCCTGCCGCTCCCCCTGTTTGTATGTTCTCTCTATCTCTGTCAAATAAATAAATAAAATCTTAAAAAAAAATTAAACCATTAAAAAAAATAAAATGCAGTCATGGGGGGTATATGTAGTGCTATGAAAATAGAAATGTGAAATGTGAGAGTTATAAATTTTGTAGGTGGGGGTGGGAGGAAAGATGAGGAATTAAAGCTTCTGACATTGGCAGACCTTTAAACTGAATGTCAAAAAATTTTTTTAAATTAAAAAATAAAACTGAATGTCAGATGTATGGAGACAGCGTAACTAGAAATAATCATAGTGGGAAGAGCAAAGGGTTTTTGAAATATTTAGAGGCAGGAAATGATACTGGATGTGTAGAAAGGGATCAGATAATGCAAGGGATTGTTCTCTTTTTTTTTTTTTGGTTTTTGGTGTTTTGTTTGCAAGGGATTGTTCTTTAGGTCGCTCTCCTCTCATCACCCTGCTACTGCATTCGTTCAGGCCCCATCTCTCATATGGTTTTCTGTAATACTTTCCTAATTACCCTGGCTTTCTTGCTCTTTATGTCTAACTTAGATCTAGACTATCACCAGCTAATTTTCTGAAATCTGGTTCTGTTACTCCTTTGTTTGTAACACTTCAGTGATTCTCCAGTGCCAGGAAAATAAAAGTCAAACCAGAGTGGGAGACCATATGCATACATAGGTCGTCAGGCATGTACACTTGGGGACCATTCAGCCAGCTCTGTCACCTAAGGCAGATTATGTCAGTGATGAGCTTCAACTGCTTCATGTGTAAAGTCAGGATCATACAATAATAGAATCTACCTTGTAGAGTTGATGGAGAAATAGATGAGATAATTAAAATGCTTAGCCTTATGTCTGTTTTATAATTAACACTCATTAAAGATTAGACATTATTGTGGCTTTTCAGGAATTAACAATTTTGGACTCAGGTTCCTGAAACATACTATACTGTAGAGTTCAACCTCCTATGGTATCTTCCAGATGATCTTTCCCCTCTTAATTCCTGTACTTCTCCATTCCATTCCTGGCAGTGTTGATAATTCCCTTTATATTAGCCAGCATGTACTGTCATTGCTACATAGTTGAACCTGCTTCTGCTAGTAGACTGTGGTCTTCCTAAGGGCAGGGGAGCCTTTTCTTGGTATGTCCCGTTCCTAGCACACCGCCAGACATACCCTACACATTCAAAACATGCTTGATGAGAAAGTTAAGAAACTGAATACAGATGATGCCAGTCTCTTGATCTCCAATGTGGTAAAACTTTATTCCAAACTGCACCATGAGAAAATTTGGCAATTATTATAGCATACTTCCTAAGAATACTGGAAGGTTCACCATAACAAGAAGGTGGAATTTCTTCCTTTAGAAATTGTCGAAAATGATATAAGGATTTTTTTGTGTCAGTGATGGCTGTATCCCTCAAGTGTCCTTCCAGCCCAAGAATGTATTTTAAAAATAAAAGTGATAATCAAGCAACTACTAATATGTAATGTAGACCTTAATATAGCTTGCATTTTTTATATAATGCTTATATTAACTCTAAGACCTATGTGGCATTGTATCTGTTTTATAGGAGAGAAAAGTGAGGTCCAGCAAAATTAGTTTGCCCAAGTTTATGGTTAAGTTTCTTTTTTCTAAATCGCAAAGCTTATATTCTTTGAAACATGCTGCCTCTTAATAAGTAAATAGTAAACTTAATAAATAACAAACACATCTCAATCTTGTATTAAAACAAACCTGTCCAAATGGAAAATGAGTATTCGTCAGCATGGAGTAATTTTTAAAAAATTTTCAGGCATTTAAAAAGTTATTTGGATATGTAATTTTCTGGTTTAAAATTTGTGAGTTAATGATTTAACATCTGGCTTAAAATTCGTGAACTTCCTTAGCTGTACCAATTAGTTATATCTGTCTGTCTGCCTATTCACTTATTTATTGGTTTGTTTTCCAGAAAACCGTGGACTGCATGACAACGATGTCAGTGCCTTCCACCCTGGTTAAATGTTTATATCTGTTTTTTGACCTTCCACATGTGCCTGAGGCCGTTGGAGGTGCACAGAATGAGCTACCTCTAGCAGAACGTCGTGGACTACTCCAGAAAGTTTTTGTACAGGTATGGAAGGTGCTGTTTGTCTGTCCCATCAGTATCAGTCTATTTATTTATTTATGTATTTATTTATAAAAGATTTTATTTGACATAGAGAGAGAGATCACAAGTAGGCAGAGAGGCAGGCAGTGGGGGGGGGGGCGGGAAAGCAGGCTCCCTGCTGAGCAGAGAGCCCGATGCGGGACTTGATCCCAGGACCTTGAGATCATAACCTGAGCCGAAGGCAGAGGCTTAACCCACTGAGCCACCCAGGCGCCCCAATACCAGTCTATTTAAAGTGAAACAGGTGTACTCCTTAAAGAGATATTCTGCCTATTCCATTTTCTATAGTATTCCATGCTCTTTATTTTTTTTTAAGATTTTATTTATTTATTTGAGAGAGAGAGTTAGAAAGAGCACACAAGTTGGGGGAGAGGCAGAGAGAAAAGAGAAACAGACTTCCCACTGATGTGGGGTTGTATCCCAGGACTCTGGGATCATGACCTGAGCCAAAGGCAGACACTTAACCAACTGAGCCACCCAGGCGCCCCTTCTATGCTCTTTATTATTGACTTTGTCTCATATAATTGTCACATTTCTTGAATCTGAACACTTATGTTAAGGAGTAATGGAGTGAGTCATTAACAAGTTTATTTCTCTGGACAGTTTCAACTATTAAGTTTCCCTTTGATAAAGCAATAACATCTCTAAAATGAATTAAGCAAGTAAAACTTCTGACAATCATATTAAATTTGGGGTAATAGTTCTTACAATATCGAGAAATTCTGTTTGTTGCTCTAAATATAGGAAATTCCTAGCCTATAAATATTTTACTTGTAAAAGGTAGTTTATTTTAGTGGCTGCTGCCACCTTCTCTGCTCCCGGCTTGTAAAGTCCTTCTTTACCACTGTTGCCGCTATTCCTTTAATAGCATTAGCACTTAACCAAGTTTTAAATAGACCTTTGTTAGTTAGGCTGGAAGTACTGCCGTCATTTTGATATCCTTCTTTGGGAGAAGATTTTCAAAGCAAAGTACACACATGTGGAATACAGTCTATCCATGGGACTAATACGGTATTAAGTAAACCACATTGACACAAGGGGACAGATACTGCGTCATTTTATTTCTATGAATCAAAGTGGTCAAACTCTTAGCAAGTAGAATGGTGATTCCCAAGTGCCGGAAGGTGGGGAACAAGGAGTTGTTGTTAAGTGGGTATAGAGTTTCAGTTTTGCAAGATGAAAATGTGCTAGAGATCTGTTGTACAGCAACGTGCATGAAATGAACACTTTACTTAAAAACGATTAAGATGAATTTTGTGTTACATGTTTTCAACTCAGTTAAAAAAAATAAAAACAAACCACACCTGTTTGAATTCAGTTCTCTGGAATTACGTAACTTAAGATGCACATTTCTCACCTCTGAAGTAAGGATAATGATACCTACCTAAAGGATTTTTGTGAGGATTAAGTGAAATAAAACACAAAGCTATGGTTCTCTGTCCAGGGTGTGGTAGACATGAACTGAAAGTCCCTGTGATTGCTGCTCTTTCCACCACCAATGCCACCATCGTCAGAGTAGCCAAGAGGACAGTGGATCTGTAGTAGATAAGGTGGAGCTGGGTACATGATAGTGGGGTCTTTGCTGCAGAGCTTTTTGGAGGGGTGAGCAATGAAAGGACAGGAAAGAGGGAGACTAAGGCAGTTTTAGAAAGGAAAAGACATGGCGCACATGGGTGGCTCAGTTTAAGCGTCTGCCTTCAGCTCAGGTCATGATCCCAGAGTCTTGGGTTTGAGCTCCAGGTCAGGCTCCCCGCTCAGGACAGAGCCTGCTTCTCCCTCTGCCTCTGCCCTACCCCCCTCCCCCCAGCTCATGCGCACACATGTGCGCGTGCTCTCTCTCTCAAAGAAATAAAATCTTAAAAAAAAGAAAAAAAGACAGGATTATCAATAAAGTACTAATTCAACAAACATTTATTGAACACTGGATTTCTTAGATACTTTTTGCTAGTAAGGTAACATCCATTATCTCATATAATTTGGAAGACATCTCATGACTTTAGAGGCTTTGTTTTTCCACAAAATGATGATGAGAGCAAATGGCAGAAATAGGATTAGAATTTATATTTATCTGAGTCCTGAATTAGATTGGATGAGAAAAGCAATGGGAATAAACAAAGGAGTAAATCCCATAGGAATTAAAGCTGCTTAAAGACATTGCTAACAAATGTAGTGGGTTAGTCTTTGCTTATTAGACTAGTAACCCTATTTCAATAAAGCTCTTCTAAAGAACTAATTAATACCTTTGGCAATAAATGGAGGCTGAATTTTGTGTATTTAATGCTAACTAAGTATAGCAAAAATTTTTTCTAAAACTTAAAAAAAAAAATGTTTTCTGTATTTAAATGCTGTGGGTGTTTCCAAATGAATGTGGGATTCATTTCGGCATATTGGAACCGCTAAATGTTAAGGCCAAAAGGAACTTCAACGAGAATTTAAATGAAACTCCCCATTTAAAGTTACAGAAACTAATAGCTGAGGCTGTAATCCATAGCAGTTGTGTGGCAGGGATGGGGGCCTGGCTCTTCCCACCTCCTAATCCAGAGCTCCTTTAGTGTCACTTCCTCGTTTCAGTTTCTCCTCACAAGCTGGACACTGTGGTCACCATTTTGTTTAGAATGCCAGTGGAGACAGATTTACTAAATGTTTTCAGAATACATATTGTTTATGATAGATGAAATCCATATGTTTATATTATGTGACACATGGTTTCCTGGGACCTTAGCATTGGTACTGCTTCGTGTAGGCATTCATTGTGTTGTTTTGTTTGTTTGTTTTGTGGGTTTTTTTGTTGTTGTGTTGATGTGGCCAGTTATTTCTCTGCCATACTTGGCTAGACTTAATAACAGAGTCCCTACAAATAGAAATGGTTAGTGTATGGGAGAAGAGGAACGAGATGTAGACTGTTTGGTTTTCTATTCTATAAAATGAAAGGATTACATGAGATTATTTCTGAGAATCCTTTTGCCTTTAAAGATTAAGAACTAGTTATTTTAAGAATCAACAAATTTAAGGAATTTTTTTTAAAGATTTTATTTATTTGACAGAGAGAGACAGTGAGAGAGGGATCACAAGCAGGGAGAGTAGGAGAGAGAGAAGCAGGCTACCCACTGAGCAGGGAGCCCGCTGCGGGGCTAGATCCCAGGACCCTGGGATCATGACCTGAGCCGAAGGCAGATGCTTAACGACTGAGCCACCCAGGTGCCCACATTTAAGGAATTAAATCCAGTTCATTTTTTAGAACAAAGATTTGATTTGGAGAACAGTATTTTATTTTCAGGTTTGTTTTTATGTTACAAATTTATGTTACAAATTAGAGAAATGACATTCATTTCTTTAATCACATGAGGCAGTATGAGAGCCGGTGAAAAGTATAATTGATAATACGCTTTTCTAAAGATAGATATTTTTGCTGCAGTCGACGATCTTTTTTTCGTATTTTCTTTTTTGTTGCATTTGACATGTATAGGGAAAGATGATACCTATTACATGTATTAAGTCAGTATCCAACAATTTCTCCAGGCATTTTTGTGTGTGTCTGTTGAGGGGGAATGCCTGTATTTACATTTTGTAAATATCTTACTTCTCTGAATTCTCGGTCCTTTTTTTTCCCCCTTCCTCATATTTGGCAGCTATGAATTAGAAAGCCCTTCTATTTAAGTAAATTTTTGCATTGAAGGAAATAGGAAAAGTAAAAACCTAACTTTCTCAGACAAAACATATTTTAAATACTTTTTTTATATTTAGCAGTTTCCCCACAGATGCCGAAATACTCAAATTTCATGAAGCACTTATCTTTGAGGAGAATAAAATTTACATAAATTATAGTTACTTTATTCATCATTATATATATTTTTAAATATTTAGAAAAGAAATTTTAGCAAGGAGAAGAAAAGTTAACTTCTCCTGATGCTGAGACAAGATTAGAAGAAATAAAATCCGTTGAGAGCAGAAACCATAGCTGAATTCTACAACTAGTGGCTCTTAGTGCTTTGAGTACTTGTATAATGTGTATTCTGCAAATCATAGTTAAGGAATAAGTTCTCATTCCAAAGTTTAAGAAGTTTTGAGTCTTCTTTGAAAGCCAAGCTTTAGAAGATTTTTGGCTACTAGACATAATTGAAAGATACTTCTGATTTAAGATGATTTTTTTAAAAAATATTTATTTATTTGACAGAGAGAGATCACAAGTAGACAGAGAGGCAGGCAGAGAGAGAGGGGGAAGCAGGCTCCCCGCTGAGCAGAGAGCCCGATGCGGGGCTCGATCCCAGGACCCTGAGATCATGACCTGAGCCGAAGGCAGAGGCTTTAACCCACTGAGCCACCCAGGCGCCCCTGAGATGATTTTGTTATTGTAATATCCCCTTCTATTTGTATAGAAATTGGAACAATTTAAAAATACTTTTCAAGGCTTGTTTTTACTTTCTCACCTCCCTGAAGCTGTCCTTTTTAGAGAAGAAAATTGTGTCTCACCTATGACAATCTAAGAATTAAAGAACCAAATTAGAAAACCAAAATGTCGACCTTGAAAGTTACTGTTGATTATTCCATCTCAGAGTCAGTATGCAAAAATACCACAGAGAAGACAGGATAGTAAACAGAGTTGTTGTTGTTGTTGTTTTAATTTTAAATAAGCTGATAAAAGTAGGTCTGGCTTATTGTCTTAGCATAACACACTTCTAAATTATAGATTTTTTTAACGTTTCCTGAGTTAGAGCACCCATCATTGTGGCTTTAAGGATATCACTTAATACTAACCCTGAACTTTCAGAGTTTTTAATAATCAGATCTAGCCTCTTCTGGCTCCTCCCTTTACCCAACCATTCATTTATTTAAATACGCATTTGTTTTGTTTTTTAGATCTTAGTGAAACTCTGCAGTTTTGTTTCTCCGGCGGAGGAGCTGGCTCAAAAAGATGATCTCCAGCTTTTATTCAGTGCAATAACCTCTTGGTGCCCTCCCTACAACCTACCTTGGAGGAAGAGTGCTGGAGAAGTCCTTATGACCATATCCCGTCACGGTCTTAGTGTCAATGTAGTGAAGTATATTCATGGTGAATATTTCTTTATGTTCATTTTCGGTGCTCTAAGTTTCTTTCATTTTTCTCTTCCTCATATGATAACAGACTGCTTTTTATCTCTCAATTCTCTAAAGATTCTATTTTAAATTAAAAATTATATTTGCCAGGAGAAAAAAAATTTTTTTATTTGTGAGACGTTTCAAATGTAAGAAATTTTTATATGTTCCAAACAATGGATATTTATAACAGTTGAAATAATTTCATTGTCATGTAAATGTTTAATCATAATGTAAGTTTGGTGTCGTAGCCTATTCTTCCCTAATCTTCTGAAAAAAAAAAATTTTTTTTGAGATACTATAGTTTAAAGCCTTTCTGAAGATACTGCATAAGTAGATAGATAAATATCTGCCCAGTGGGGTGGATTCTTTATCATTACTAAGGAGAAATTGTGCATTCTCTTTAACTCCTATGTGAATGTCAGCTACCCTTTAAAATGTCTTACTAGGAGACAATGTAGCATTTCAGATAGTTCACTTCTTACATATTTTTTCCGGAAAATCTTACAAAATAATTTTTAATACAATTGTTCACTCATGTAACATCAGTCAGTCATTAAATGGTTCTTGCCTACATTCCCATGTTAAGTCTTTGAGCTTTTGTTATGTGACATTAGGTTTCTTTAGACAAATAAATTTCATTAAAGATAATAGACATTTTTTTTTGAGAGTTTACACCCTATTTTATTTCATGGAACAACTAATAAATCACAGTTACGCTTCATTCAAAGCCCCATATCTGTTCTCAAATTTGTTCCTGATTCTGCTCGAACCCACACTCCTCTGTGCTTTTACTAAGTTATGAGTGTTCCATGGAAAATTTACTTTAAGTAAAAGATCAGAAGGAGCCACAAGGACAAATGAGTTCTATTCATACCCTAGTGCCTGGCCAGCTGTGTGAGGGCTTCTGTGACACATGTCACATCCACTCAGCACCTCTCCACAAGGCTCAGAACACTGCCTGTGCTGGGAAAGCATCTGGAGGTGAGGAGTGTGTGACAGCCTGCTCAGGGGTCCAGGCTCAGCGTCTCTCTGACTGGGGGACTGGACTAGTCAGTCCAGTCCACTAGTCAGGACTGTGCCTGCAGGCGGCTGAGAGAACATCTTTTTGAAAAGCCTTTAATCGCCAAAGTCAGTGAGAAGGTATATAACTATGCTTTAAATGAGTAACATACAGTCCAAACATAATTTAAAAAAATTTATTTCCTAAAGTATTTCTGTATCTCATTGGTCCATATTCACTCGAATTTGAGCTTTTAAACTAGTGATTGGATTTTTCTTTTTAAACTTAGAAGATAGGGTTTTTTTTCCCTTTTTCCCTTTTTCCCTTTCCCTTTTTCCCTTTCCTTTTCCTTTCGCTATCCTAACATAAAAGATCAAAAATATCATTTGGCAGCAAGCAATCATTTTGTTTAATGAAAAACATCCAAGTATGATGTTAAAACTATAATAATGTCAACTATTTTCAACATTTCCTATATTACCCTTTGTTTACTAGAGGCAGAGCTTTTCCAGTGAATTTGAATCTTATATTTACTTTAAGAATGTGTAACATTTATCTTACAGTATTTTATAGATACATTAAAATTTAATATTTCGTTAAACACCGGTTTAAGAATAAAAATTTTCTTAAGCAGTTGGTATAAATAATACATATTTATTTAATTCTTAATTTTTGCAGAAAAAGAATGTTTATCTACATGTGTTCAGAATATGCAGCAATCAGATGACCTGTCTCCCCTAGAAATTGTTGAAATGTTTGCTGGGCTTTCTTGTTTCCTCAAAGATTCGAGTGATGTTTCCCAAACTCTTTTGGATGATTTTCGGATATGGCAAGGATATAATTTCCTTTGTGATCTCTTGCTTAGGTAAGACCCCACAATTTAAGAATACATTTTAAATGTCTATTCAGTCTTTTTCGTCAATGGAAACAGCATGGTTTGGGACTATGGAAAAAAAAGGAATTCATTACTTATTCAATGTATACTTTATCCCCTTGGCTTTAATCACTTCTTTTTATTCTTCTCTGTCAACAGAGCATAAAAAGTGAGTTTAAGCTTGCAAATGCAGGCTACAGATGTGGTGGAGTCCATGGTTAGGTGTGGAAGTAAATCCGTTCTTCAGTAGCTGAGGGAGAAGAGCTTAGATGAGCTAATTAACATCTTCCTAAAGTGTAAACTCTTCATGCTTAATTATATTTTTGGGATTTCTTACTATACCAGTGGTTTATTAACGTAGTTAATAACAATAATAATTATGTAGATTGAATGAGACCTTACAATGTATATATAAAACAAAATGTTTCACAAGCCCTCTTTTCCATCCCAAATGTTTCATGCATATCCTGGGGAAATGGCTGGTTGCAAATTTATTAGGAAGAAAATACTCATGTCTCACTAGTTGTTCCTGGCCCATTACTTCCTTTTAAATCATTTGATCTGTTGTAAACCAGCACTATTTTGTAAACTCCTTATTTCTAACACCAGTTTAACCTACTTGCCATTACTACTAAGCAACTCCCAGAATACAGTTTTGCATATATATCTTAATTTACAGAGGAGGGCATAAAAGTTGATGAGGTGAGCATTTCACATTACTGAGTGAGGGGCGTTAATTGGTGTAATCCTTCGAGCCTGCAGATTGATCACATGCAATCAAGAGCTTCAAAAATGTTGATACTCTTTGACATAATAATCGCACTTATGGTTATTAATCCTAAAAATATAATCCTAAATGTAAACAAAATTAATGTTCCTGTATTCTGATTTCTACTGGCTGTTCCACCTCCCTTTCGCGAAATCTGTGGTTGGCTCTCCATGACCATTGAAAGAATATCTATAGGTATTTTATATTAAAAAGGAGAAGCATTTGTGTTAACACTGGTAAATGGAAAAAACAGGTTATAAAATTCTGTATATGGTATAAAAAGAAGTATTATTAAGACCAAACTTTTTACAATAAAAAAGGCAAGTTTATAAACCATATCGGAATATTAAAAAGTGTCTGAGTTTTGAGGCTAAACATACTTTTTTCTAATTTACTGTATTCTTCAGCTTTATTTTAATGAGAATAATTAGTTCTATTAGGGAGGAAGCTCCAATAAATGTTACTCTTTAAAAGAGATAGTTTTGTACCCCATTTTGTGTTCTAGATAAAGCCGCAGTCAAAAGATAATTCCATAATGACTCCAAAGGTTCTTTTTTTTTTTTTTAAAGATTTTATTTATTTATTTGACAGAGAGAGAGAGATCACAAGTAGGCAGAGAGGCAGGCAGAGAGAGAGGGGGAAGCAGGCTCCCTGCTGAGCAGAGAGCCCGTTGTGGGGCTTGATCCCAGGCCCCTGAGATCATGACCTGAGCCCACGGCAGAGGCTTTAACCTACTGAACCACCCTGGCGCCCCTCTAAAGGTTCTTTTAAAGAAATATTGTTTTAAAAAATTTTTACTCTTCAGAGCTTTATTTAAATGTATTCTAATGTGAGCACCTGAATTAATTAATGAGCTACAGATAGAGACTTAGAACTCTTTCTAAGAAGTTCATTTTTAAAAATTGTTAACAGAAAATGTCTTTGGAAAGAAATGGTTAATAAGGTTTTTGGTTGTAAACAGTGAAAGTTTATAATCTTAGAGTTTTAGGGAACTTAAGAGACATTTAATGTAATTCTTTTATACTTTCTACCAAAGATTAATAACTTCATAATCTTAGAGTTTTAGGAAACTTAAGAGACATTTAATGTAATTTTTTTATACTTTCTACCAAAGATTAGTGATCAATCTAAAATAACACTGTTAAATGCAAAATCAGCAGTTATATATAAGGTCTTAGCCTATTATAACTTTCTTTCATATGGTGTAATGTCTTATAAAATTTGTAGATTTTTAAAAAAATGTTTTTATATGAGGAAAAATTGTACAAAGAAACTTTTTGGAGTACTTTATGCATTTACTTATTGCATATGCAAATTGAAAATTTCTTTCTGAATTAAATTTGAGGGTACAACAAAAGAGAAGAAATATTTACCAAATCATACTTTTCCTAGATTGGAACAAGCAAAAGAAGCAGAATCCAAAGATGCCTTGAAAGATCTGGTTAATCTGATAACTTCCCTAACAACATACGGTGTCAGTGAACTAAAACCAGCTGGTATTACCACAGGGGCACCCTTTTTATTGCCTGGATTTGCAGTACCTCAGCCTGCAGGCAAAGGTGAGTTGTTTTTTTTCTTCCTATTTTGAGCCACTCAAAGAAGTAGAGACAATAAATCAGTTTGACTTTGATTGCTCTTTGTTACATGTATAAAGGTATAATAGGCTATTTTTCATTAGAGTTTATGCTTTATTTATGGTGCAAGTTCTTGAGTGACAGCTTTACCAAGTCACATGCTTGAAAATAGTATATATGATGAAAACATTATAACATCAGTCAATGAAATTTACATTTTAGTATTTCATCTTAATATTCAAACAGCTTAATAATCAAAACATGCCCTTTTTGAATGTTGGCACGCTAATGCATTTCTAGTTTATGTGATTGGAACTTGATTCACACTCTGATCGCCTTGTTTATCTCTATATAAGATATAAATAGAAAGCCCGAGATGCAAATACTTATAGTTTAAAACTAAACAAATATAGGTACAAAGACTTTTTCTTTTCTTTTTTTTTTTTTTGGTGAGAGAGAGAGGCAGAGAAAGAGAATCTTAAGCAGGCTCTGCACCTAGCACGGAGCCTGATAAGACACTGGATCTCACAACCCCGAGATTGTGACCTGAGCTGAAATTGGATGCTTTACCAACTGAGCCAAAGACATTATATTATTTCTTTCAGATCAGGGAGTAAATTTATAAAGTTAGGATTTCCTAACTTTGACTCCTTATCTAGTAATCTTTTACTAAGAGAACTTGTTCAGTTAATAACATTTAGTTACATGAGAGTGCAAGCTAGTTTTATTGTTTAATTTTTTTAACTGCATAATAACTGTTCTAAAAGAACTTGAGCCTGAAGGCCTCTCATGGTTTTTTGACTATGATTGTCACTTACTAAATATTCGATACAGTTATGATATTTGCATGTAAAATTTAACTGCCAGAAAATATCGACATGTCTGGTTATTTAAATTTCATAGTATGTTATCTACGTATTTTATGACATGGAAGTCAGCAGTTATAAATTTATTTCTTCAGTGAGAATAAATGAATTTACTAGAAAGTCCTAAATTTAATTTATTGGGGAAAATTATATTAAAAAGTCATGACTTTGGAGTTGGAGTTGTCAGATTTCCTGTAGTAAATTGTACCCTCAATGTGTAGGTTATGTAGAACTTTTCAAGTGAGTCTCTGTGCAGTAAGGAGAAATCCAGGCATATCCTACTGAGCAGTTGAAGGTTTCACTTTATTAAATATTAAGGAAAAAATAAGAGTCTCAAAAAGCCCCTAATATATGTCTATATATTATATATAATATATAATATAAGCTTGAGTATTACACAATCAACTGTTTCTTTGAGTTAATTTAAAAATAGTTAATAGTTTAAAAATAGCTCACAGCAGGGGTGCCTAGGTGGCTCAGTCGGTTAAGCGTCTGCCTTCGGCTCAGGTCATGATCCCAGGGTCCTGGGCTCGAGTCCCGCCATTAGGCTCCCTGCTTAGTGGGGAGCCTGCTTCTCCCTCTCCTACTCCCCCTGCTTGTGCTCTCTCTCTCTCTCTCTCTCTCTCTCAAATAAATAAATAAATAAAATCTTTAAAAAAAAATACAGCATACTTCCTATTTTAAACTTTATTGTTTTATTTGGTTAATCAATCCGATCATGATACTGGCATAATAGCTAGTTACAATAGCATAATTTTGTAATGAGAGAATTAATGTAGCAAAATTGACCTTCCTCATATGTCTTCCTCATATCATCTCATCTGTAACAGGGATAATAAATATATAACCTAGCACCTTGGGGGGTTACTCGGAGAATCCAGTGACATGATATCTATGAAAACAAGGTTAACTAGAAAGGACAGTGCCCTGAGAGTCAGAATCTGGGTGACCCTGAGTCATCGAACCTTTCTAAATATCACTTTCATCTTCAGAAAAATTGATGTACTATTCTATAAAATGAATGGATCAAGCTAGATCATTTTGAGTTTAATTTGTAAGTAAAAAAATACCTATTTCCCATGGCCTGCTTTGTTAGGGTTATTGTGCAGACTAAAGGAGATAGCTCTGTTTCACATAAAGAGAATATGGGATTTTTTTTTTTCGTCATCAGCACTATTGAGGCATCATTTGCATATATTCAAATCTGTCCATTTTAAGTGTCAAATTTGATGAGTTTTCATAAATATATATGATTGTGTAATCACCACTATAATCATGATATGGAATATTCCCATCCTTCTAAAGATTTACTTGTTTCCCTTTGCGTTCAATCCCCGCTTCCCCACCCACTTGCCCTGGCAACGGTTGATCTGCTTTGGTTCACCCTGTGGTTTCGCCCTTTCTAGAATTTCACAAACTGGAATCATACAGTATGTAGTTTTTTGCATCTGGCTTCGTTCACTTTTGTGATTTGTCCATGTTATTGGATGTATCTGAAGTTTGTTCCTTTTTTGGAAAGTATTTCATTACGTGGATTTCTTGCACTTTACCTTGTTCACCAATTGATGGAGTTTATTTAGTTGTCATGACTAAAGCTACTATGAACATTTATATGAAACAAGTCTTTGTGGGGACGTATAGTTTCATTTCTTGGGTAAATACCAAGCAATAGAATTGCTGGGTCATATGTATATTTAACTTTATGAGAAACTGTCAAACCGTTTTCTAAAGTAGCTATCCCTTTTGCACTCACGTCAGCAGCAGTGTGAGAATGTTTGCTTTACATCCTCAGCAACACTTGTTTTAGATATTCTAGTGAGTGTGTAGTAGTATCTAGTCGTGTTTTTAATTTGCAGTTTTTGAAAGGGTTTCAGGCATCTTTTAATGTGTTTATTTGCCATCTGTATCTCTCTACTTTGATTGAGATCTCTGTGCCCAGTGTTTGATAGGATTGTTCTTTTTACTGGGATTTTAAGAGTTCTTTAATTATTCTGGATAAATTTTTTATAAGATATGTATTTTTTTAAGTATATTCTCCTGATCTTAATTTGCCTTTTTTTCTTAGTAGCATCTTTAGAAGAATGGAAACTTTAAATTTTGATGGAGTCCAACTTATCATTTTAAAAATATTTTGCAGATTTACCTCATATTGAAAAAAATCTTAACCAAATTCACTAAGATTTGTGTTTTCTTCTAGGAGTTTGATATTTTGATAATTCTGTTAGGGTCTATGATACATTTTAGGTTAATTTTTGTATATGGTAGGAAATAAGTTTTTTTTCATCCAGTGTCCATATAATACGTATATGTATCCAAGACCTTTTGTTGAAAAGACCATATATAACCATATATCTGCGATTCATTTTCAGGTCTGCTCCATTGATCAATATGTCCATCCTTAAGCCAATGCTATAAGGTTTTGAGATTACTGTATCTTTTTTTTTAAACTGTATCTTTAAAGTAAGTCTTAAAATAGAGTCATTTAAGTTTTCCAATTTTGTTCTTCCTTTTCAAAATTACTTTGGCTATTCTGCATCCTTTGAACTCCACATAAATTTAATAATCATGTCAATTTTTGAAAAAATAAAAATAAAAGCCTGAGACTGGGAGTTGATTGGGAGTACATCAAGTGTAAATCGACTTGGGGGAAAATTGACGTTTTAACAATATTGAATCTTCCAATCCATGTGTGTGTGTGTGTGTGTGTGTGTGTGTGTATATATCTTTCCACTTATTTGGGTCTTATTTTCTCTAAGCATAGTTTTATAGTGTACATAGTACAAGACTTTGAAATCTTCTGTTAAGTTTATCCTTAGGGTACCTGGGTGGTTCACTTGGTTAAGCAACTGCCTTTGGGTCAGGTCATGATCCTGGAGTCCCAGAATCAAGTACTGCATCGGGCTTCCTGCTCAGTGGAGAGTCTACTTCTCCCTCTCCCCCTTGCCCCTCTCATGCTCTCTCTCTCTCTCATTGTCTCTCCCTCAAATAAATAAATCTTAAAAAAAAAAAAAAGAAAGTTTATCCTTAAATATTCTTTTTGATACTATTATGAACAGAATTGTTTTCTTAATTTCATTTCAGATTTCTTGTCACTAGTTTCTAGAAATGCAGTTGGTTTTTTAAAAATATTAACCATTTTTATCTGTGATTTTGTTAAATTTGATTTTTGGTTTTACTGTTTGTTTTTTTCCTTTGCTGTTGTTACATTTCTTTTTAATCTAGTTTTGGATAAGAGTTGATGGACTCTTGGAATAGAGATGAGGAAAGCCAAGTGTGACAGTGTTGTGTGTAGCACTGATTGAATGAAGCAATGGTAGTCTTTGCAGATTGTAACTCTTCAGTTCGGACTGTTTAGGGGTTTGGGCTGGAATATTCTGATATATTGACGCTGTTTATCTTTTTGTCAGTTATTTCTTCAGGGTACTTCGGGGGAATACTTGCTTTGGTGTCACTGGTTTCTTTTTTATCATCTGTGAAAAGGAAATTCCTGTTACTAAGGAATTTTTTTACATATTCATTGATTATCACATTTAAAAGAGGAAACACGAATGTACCTACCTACCTTACTTATATTGCTCTATACATATAGTTTACCAACCTTATTTTTATTATTTATTTATTTATTTATTTATTTTTAAAGATTTTATTTATTATTTATTTTACAGAGAGAGAGCGAGAGACACAGTGAGAGAGGGAACACAAGCAGGGGGAGTGGGAGAGGGAGAAGCAGGCTTCCCGCTGAGCAGAGAACCCGATGTGGGGCTCGATCCCAGGACCTCAGGATCATGACCTGAGCTGAAGGCAGTCACTTAACTGACTGAGCCACCCAGGCGCCCCTCCAACCTTATAGTTAGGGCTGATTTTAAATCAAATAGAACAGTATAGACATATAAATTTTAAAAGAAAAGGCAAACTGAGTTATTAATGAAGGTGATAAACTTATCTGTGTATATTAATGCTTGAGAATGACTTATATTTCTGCATTTTATAGCAAGAACGTTTATAAAACTTTGTGTCCTCACTAGCAGAAAGCTTTTTCTTTTCTTTTTTTTTTTTAAGACTGATTTACTTATTTTAGAGAGAGAACACGAGCCAGAGGATGGGGAGAGGAGAGGGAGAGAATCTCAAGCAGACTCCTGAATGTGGAGCCCAACACGGGGCTCGATCCCAGGACCCTGAGATCATGACCTGAGCCAAAATCAAGAGTCAGATGCTTAACCAACTGAGCCACCCACGTGCCCCTATATTTGACTTTTAATTGTGTGTATGTGTACACATTGTATTTGGTTCAGCTTTTTATGGTGGACAATTGTTCTTGGGATTGGTTATTAATATTCCTTATCTTTTGTCAGTGACATCACTTCAAACCAAGTAATGAAGATAAAACTTGAAAAATGCCAAATTTTCCCATCTTACTCTAAACTCAGCTCTTTTTGACTCCTTTCTTTATAGTGAAAACTGATATATCGTCACTTAGTTGAGAGATGCAAAATATTGGTTATAGTTATCCTTTAATCTTATTTGTCATTGTTGGTCACTTGTAGTCAGACTTTAACAATTTGCATGTCCACCAGTCCATCTGAGCTTGGTTTTTGATTTATTACCTGCAGGTAATAAAAAGGGACAATGTCCTCAAAGAGCAAGCATACTATTAATCTGGAGCCGGAAGTAAAAATATATCTTTGGTATTTGCGATGTGTAGAAGAAATTTATATGTTGTAGATAAAACTGAGATCATTTACAGATTGAAGATTTTTAAAAAATCTTTTCATTTTTTAAAGAATGTCCAAGCCAGGATTTCTGGGCAGTCTTTCTAACTCATTTTTTATTTTTCCTAGTTCTGTGTTTATCTTCTTTCTGAAATCCGGCTTATTCTGTAAGCTACTATGCTAATTTCTTGGTACTAGGTTAATATTTTGGTCACTATGGCAAATGCCCTGTACTCCTAGTAGTTAATGAACCTGGGGACAGTTCTTAGAGGCAATCACTTGTTTTCAGGTGCTTCAAATACTTTATGGGTTAATTTCTTTATAATTATTTTTTACTAATTTGCCTCACAAGAGCCAGGTATACAGATTTTTTTTTCTTGGCTGGTATATTTAAAAATCAGATGTTAAAAAATACAGCTAGTAGTTAGCCATAAATGGCTTTAACAAATGTATATGTAAAGAAATTGCACTCTTAGCTTGAAAACAAAATACATTTTCAAATTAAAATTTGTGAAAATTCTAGTGTAGTAATGATAAAGGGACACTGGAACTTAGAGAATTTTCAGCCTCCTGTTTTCCTGCTTGCATTCTTGCTGTTTCCTGGCCTTTTACTGCTTCAGGCTAAAAGTCTTTTCATGAGAGGTAACTGTTCTTACAGTCAAGGTCCATCTTACAGATAAAAGAAAATGAAATCCCTCCCTATTTCCAAACTCAGAAGGCTGGACTTACATAATATGCTTTATTTTCTATAAAATAGTCTAGCATTTCAGTATATACTGATCTTGAATTGGAATATTCATGATGCATTAAAAGTTTGAACAATATTGTTTTCAATTAAATGACTTAAGTTGGATGGAGAAAAACAGGACTTTTTGTGAAAACAGAATGTGTTCTTAGTAAACAGTTGATAAATGTTACAATTCATGATCTGTTTAAATAGACTAGTTTGCCATGATTGAAATATCACGTAACACCTACTTCTGTTTCCTTGTTTTCCATTTTAGGTCACAGTGTGAGAAACATCCAAGCCTTTGCAGTTCTTCAGAATGCATTTTTAAAAGCAAAAACCAACTTCCTTGCCCAGATCATCCTTGATGCCATCACAAATATCTACATGGCTGATAATGCCAATTACTTCATCCTCGAGTCACAGCACACACTGTCACAGTTTGCAGAAAAGATTTCTAAACTCCCAGAAGTACAAAGCAAATACTTTGAGATGCTGGAGTTCGTCGTTTTTAGCTTAAATTACATCCCTTGTAAAGAACTTATTAGTGTTAGCATCCTCTTAAAATCTAGCTCTTCTTACCACTGTAGCATTATTGCAATGAAGACACTTCTTAAGTTTACACGACACGACTACATATTTAAAGATGTGTTCAGGGAGGTGGGCCTTCTGGAGGTCATGGTAAACCTTTTGCACAAATATGCTGCCCTCTTGAAGGATCCAACTCAGGCACTAAATGAACAAGGTAAAGCATTTTCCAGAGTTTCACTTTTATTTGATAAAGGGGTTTGGGCAGGATGTTTTGTTCATGTTTTTGCCTTTCATTTGGCTGTTGATTTGAATGATTTAAAAATGGGCATTAACTGTGATATCCTTGTGAATATTTCCCACAATTAACTTGTTCCTTCAACCTCTGTTAGGGAATTGGGAAGGAGCAGGGGCCTAGAAATATGTGATTGTGGTGGAAAATAATTTAAGTAAAAATTGAGGGAAACATTTATGGTCCACATGATTCATGTGTACTACTTTCTGCTTCTATGAGGAAATTTAAAAAGCTCCTAGAAACAATTGGGATGTTTAGGTGCCTCGCAATGTTTTTAATTATAGATAGCAAAAAAATAAATCCTTTTAGTGATGTTATGTATGTACACATATATTATCATTTAGGTACCCTAATTTGATATTTTTCATCCTTTCTAATCTGATAAAGGCATAGAGGTATCTGGCAGTTAGTATTACATATGTGAATGAATTAATACAGTTTGAATGGATAGCACTATTCATAAATAGTGCCTTAAAATCTTTCTTCCGTTAACCTTAGGCTTGATTAGGAAAACTTTGTAAGAAGAATACATTTAACTTTGGCATTTTCCTTTTTTTTTTTTTTTTTAAAGGTTCTATTTTAATTCCAGTTAGCATACAGTGTCATATTAGTTTCAGTTGTACTATGATCCATCACTTCCTTACAGCGCCCAGCGCTGGCATTTTCCTTCTTCCTGTTTGTTAGACAACTATAACTTTCTAGCCACACCAAAATAAAATCTGTAAGCACTGATTTTGACCTTACTTTTGGTAGCTAGTGGGCACGTGTATCATTTTTAAAGATTGTATTATATCGTATGTATTAGTGGTAAAAGTGAATATTAAAGAAATAATTAAATTGTTAAAACCAAATCAAGAAAAAAAATAAGCTTATAACTTTTGTGGTTTGAATCTTTGGTCCTTTTTCTTAGGGGATTCAAGAAATAATAGTTCAGTTGAAGACCAAAAACACCTGGCTTTGTTGGTTATGGAGACCTTGACAGTGCTGCTTCAAGGATCCAACACGAATGCAGGTGACTGGACAAGCTTCTGGCAAATGCCTTGGGGGAGTATTATCTCTGGTTTTGTCTTCTCGAATGACTCTTGCTTCTGAAAGGTTCCTGTCACTTACAGAAAAAACTGTGGATTCAGTGATGGTACCATCATATCCAGAAATACAATACTTTTGACATTTATAAGTTTATTGACAAAATATGTAACATTATTGTTATTATTTCACAATATGTTCTTATATTTTATTGCTTTTTTTAAAATACTATGCCTTGTTTTTAAAGTAGTCTTTTTTAAAGTAGTCGTTAAAGTAGTGGGGTTTTTTTATTTACATAATACAGACTTTTAGTCAAATGACTTTGTTTAAATATTTTCCAAAATATCTGCTTCCTGTAGTGATTTTCTTAATTTTTAGTAATTCACGTTAGAGTATTATAATATTACAACTTTAAAGAAGTATTGAAAAATGATTCTGTAGTAAAACTTGCCTCTCCCAGGTAAATTGGATTCATTAAATCTTTATATTTGGTCTCAACTTTTCTTCAGTCTTTTTCTGTCATTAACAGTCCATTTGTATTTGTAAAATATCACTCTTGCCCTTAAAAAAGATCACTTGAAACCTCTCAGGCAACAATGTCAGTACAATTTGAGAAGAGTAAGTAATGGGGAGGTGAATCGAGATGAGTAGGCTGGGCTCAGATCATATAGAGCCTTTCAGGCCACGCCAAGGAACGTGAATTATATTTTAGGTGTTATGGGAAGTCACAATGGATGAAGGAATGAACGAACAAGAAAATGAACTAGTGAAAAAACGCATTGCCTTTTGCCTGAATGCAAAGGAACTCAATATTCAACATGTTTAAAATATATCGTGTGTCCCAGGCACCATGCTAGGTGTTCGAGACACAAAGATAATTCTTGTCCTGAAGGAATTATAACCTGATAGAAAAAGATATAAACGTGTAATTATATGTCATTACTTAAGTACAGTTTTGTCTAATTCCAAGACAGAGTTGAATGAATTTAGTAGGTTATTTAAATAATAAGTATTAATGGGTATGATATTAACATTTCACCTATGGTATAATACATAATCTACTTATTTCCACTAACTAGGGTTAGTTGACTTAGATAAAAGGATAAGGATGAACTATTAAGGATTTATTTGGCAGATTATCTTTTGATGACATGACCTAGTGTTACACAAGAGGGACTGAACAATTCAGTTGGAGGAGAGTGGAGAGCTTACCCTGTGTGACTAAAAGTCACTTAACACATCTCCCAGAGTGCCAGACATTTTCACAAAGGTCTTTTCTTAATGACTATCTTTCCTTGTTAAGAGAGATGTTACTTAGCTATGTGATCTGGGGCACTTAGACAGTGCTTCGCTCATAGTAAGTGTTCAGAAAATATTAGCCATGGTGATTATATAATGGGCACTAACTGGTGTCCTGGAAGTAAGTACACATGGTCTTCCATGTGCTAAATCTCAGCACATGACTTAAATTCCCTTCAGGGCCATGTAATTCTTATAAAGTTTGCAACTAGAAATTCATTAAATAGAGAGGACAGTGGCCACTACAGTAAAATCCACGGATATCTTTTCACTCAGGAAACATTTACTGAAATACAGACTAGAAGGAAATCCCAAGTTTAATGGGGGACCAAACATACAAACAAGTAATACTAAACTGTTTGATATAAACTACTGTAATAGCGGCATATACAAGGTACTCTAGAAGCTTAAAGCTTTAAACTGAGCTATGTAGATATCAGTCCTCATCTGTCATTTGCTAGCTGGGTGACCTTGGCCATGTTACCCAACTTCTGTATGTCTAATTTCCTCATCTGTACAGTAGGGGATGAAGATTAAATAAACCAATCTATGAAAGTCTTTGGAGTGGTACAGTGACTGATGCTTTTTGTTATAGAATTTGTCTTTTTTTTTTTTGGTTCATGTGCTCTACTTCACCAAAGAGTTTGGTTCCTTGCAATTTTTCTCATTAAGGAATATCTTATTCCACTCCTTACTTGCAAATACTTGGGATGGCTTTCTCAGTTTAAATCTCATTTATTTGGGCTGTTGTTCATCTGAAAACTTTTTACATAATTTGATTTCCAGTATTCTTCAGCTTAAAGCCTTTACATAAAAATATTGAGTCTCTTTTGTGTCTACTTACGAAATTTCTGAATATTCTAGATCGGAGAATTTGAACATGGTGAACATATTAGGGCATTAATCTCTCACTAAGGAAATCTGGAGAGAATTTGCTTCTTTGCTGACCTCCCATAGTACAGTTGTGTGTGGTCATTTAAAAGGTGAAATGGCTGGGTGGGTTTTATTTGCATTCTTTTGAGTTACTCTTCGTACAAAAAGATCAAGTTTTAATCCATCTCACTTGTCTTAGAAGGTGTTAAGTTAGCCCATGTTATTCTTTTTTCTCTCTGAAGGAATTTTCCGGGAATTTGGAGGTGCGAGATGTGCACATAATATAGTCAAGTACCCACAGTGCCGACAGCACGCCCTGATGATTATCCAGCAGCTGGTGCTCTCTCCAAATGGGGAGGATGACATGGGCACTCTCCTGGGCTTAATGCATTCAGCCCCACCAACAGAACTGCAGTTGAAGACTGATATTTTAAGGGTAAATGTAATAAGCGTTTTGTTACTGCTGTCTTACCGTTAAAATCTGTGGTTATTTTTCAATGACTTAAAATGATCATAAACTATTCTTGCAGTTTTTCTTCAAGTCTAAAATTATGTCAAAGTCAGAAGGTGAAAGAAAAGCTCGTGTCTTTTCTGGTCTCCGAGGCCCTCAGGTCGCCATCTCTTTCCCCTCTGACACCTTCCCCTTGCATCCTCACCCCCAGTCCTGGCACAGACATCACAGCAAATAGAGCTGCCTTCTAGAATCAAAACTTTCTTTTATTAACTTTTGCTTTGTGCAGTGACTTTCTCAACAATAAAAAGTTTTTATTCTTTACACTATTGTCTATTTCATCCTGTTTTGATTGAGTATAATAACAATTTTGAATACACATTTTATTTTAAAACATAGTCTGACCACAACTTATCTCACAGACGAGAAGGAAATCTATAAGCATATCAATATTGGGGAATATTTGTAAATTTGAAGGGATTGTTCAGAAAAAAAAAAGTACTACCTTCCAAAGATATTAAGATTGGCAGCTTTTTTAACATACATTTTCCTTCTTTCTTGGTACCTTTTTAATTGGATTTGTAAAACATTGATAGATAAAGCCAACAGGGGGTAATGAGCTGACCTGTAATATTAAGGCAGTGTTGTTCTGGGAAATGGTAATAACTGACTCAGACTGCAGGAGGGCAGGACGGAGGGCCCCATGTGTTGTACTTACTAATTTCCGTGGTGTAAATACTGCCACTATGACCTGTTTCAGGCCACTAAAATGTTCCTGAATGTGGATTGGGACGAGATGGACAATAGCACCCCCATTATGTAGTATCTTAAGAGTACAGGCAAGAGTAAAATACAGAAAATAACTGGGAAGTGATGAGCTTTGAGTATTTACTATGTTTGTTTTTAAAATAACTTATTTAGTTGTAAATTTATAGAACTTAATTTTTAATCACGCCTGTGTTTTAATAAGGCACATAAAATTCCAAAAATATAACAGTTGGCTCTCAAGAGCCAGTATGAGCTGGCTCCAGCATTGCAGTGCTTTGAGAGCAGGAAGGAGTTTGGGGAGGCAGTGAGAAGGATTGGGGACCTCGATTTCAGTTTCCATTTTTGTTACATTCAGAACAGATTCTTGGTGTCTCTGTTCAGCTGACAGAACCACAGACCTGTGTAATTTAATTTATAATTATTTGTGCAGAAACCCAGAATTCCATATGCGGTATCTTATAATTCTCCCGATACACAAATTTGAATTGTATGCATTATGCTTATGCAAATTATGTAGCTAATGTATAGCTGTTGGGAGACCTGGGTGGCTCAGTCGGTTAAGTGTCTGCCTTCAGCTCAGGTCATGATCCCGGGGTCCTGGTATCGAGTCCTGCATCGGGCTTCTTGCTCAGCAGAGAGCCCATTTCTCCCTCTGCCTGCTGCTCCCCCTGCTTGTGTTCTCTCTCTCTCTCTCTGACAAATAATTTAAAATATTAAAGATATATATATATATATATATATATATATATATATATATATATATATGTATATGTATATATATAGCTGATTTTGTCTAATTAACCACCTACTATCAACATCACATTGTAACTTTGGCATCTGCTACCGATCATTAATTATTGATTAAAGCAGCATATTCAATTATTCACAGCATTTTGAAAGTTTTCAGATACTGAGATGATGCTATGATGATGTCAGAGTGGCAGGAGAGTGCTAGTTGAGAGGTAGTAGGAGGGGAACTTATCCAGAACTATGTAATATAGACTATTGGACTCAGCATTGATAAGCACTGTTTTTCTAACCCTTATACTAATTCCAACCTGCAGTATGGTTTTCTGCATATTACTTTGACTCTGAACTCACCCTTCCTCCTATATGAAATAATACTTGTCCTGTTTTCTCCAGTGTGTTTTTGAAGACAAGGATGGTCATGCGCTTATGTCAGGCACTTTGCTAACAGTTTTACTTATACTTTCTGTGAAGAAAGTTATCATTATTGCCTTGATTTTACAGGAGTGAAAACTCAGACACAGAGGTTAAGTAGCTGACCATGGTAATACATTTTGTAACATTGGAGTCAGAATTTCAACCCAAGCATTCTGACTCAAGTCCTTGCATTTAATTTCCAGGCTAGATGATAAAATGCTTAAAAAGGAAAAAAAAAGTTGATATCACAAATGTAAGTACAGTTAATTAAATTTGACAAGACAGGGAAACTACTATCAAATCCTGGTAAAATGGAAATTTATTGGCAGAATAATGGAAGGAATGCATTGTATTTTAAATTTTTGTATATACTATAGATTGCATATTTTCTTTTAAAATAATTGAGGCATTGGTACATATAATATCTTAATTTCTGAAGCAGTGTATTTCAAAAGGGTAATTATATATTAGCATTTAGCCTTTCCCTTCAGATACCATTAGAAATGTGAGATATTTTAATAAAATGGACTTTTTAAATGTAATGATTGGGTGCTCGCTTCGGCAGCACATATACTAAATGTAATGATTGGGAACATTATAAACGGTGTCCTAAGTACTATTAGATGCCCATGGTGTTCCAGTGGCTAAAACAGGGAAAAGGAGCCCATGTGTCAGCGAACAGATTTCAGATTGCCGTTTGGGCCAGTAGTGTCATAGTTAAGTGCAGAAGTGAGGGCAAAATTGTGCTTGGGTTTATATCCTCCCATTGCCATTGTGTAAGCTGTACAGTCTTAGGCAAGTTAATTAACCACGTTGAACCACATTTAACCACCATGTATAAAGTGGAGACAATAATGGTGCATAACACATAGGATTAAGGAGAGGTTTAAATACGCTAATACACAACTTGAAGAAGTACCTTATACATAGCCCATACAATGTCAGCTAATTTTATAATGTGTGATTCTTAATAATAAACTAAGTTAGAAGTATGACAATTCAGAAAATAACTAATAGTTCTGAAAGATTGTTTTATTTGTTTCTTCAGGTTTTATTTCATAGTACTTACAACTGTTCTGGGCAAGAACATGCTTTCAGCCATCAGACTGTAATTCACTTTGCAAGAGGGAATGTCTAATAAGTCCCTTGAAGTTGCTCCTCTTTCCAAAGCGTCAGGATATGGTCACTTTATATGAATTGGAATACTTCAGGTCTTGGCTGCCCTGACTTCTTAGGAAATCAGTTTGTATACATACACAGTCATAAGCGTTCATGACTGTGTAAAATTATACTAGAATATGTATTTTACTTATTTAATACAATTACTTTGTAAAAATCACTGAATTCATTGATGTCATTATCCATCAAAGAAAAAGCGTTTCCATCAGGATTTGGATGTAGCCTTAGTCTACCAAAAGAAATATGTGACAGTGTTTGCTAACACTATCTTCTGCCTTTAATATAACATCTTTTAATTGACGTATAATTAATATATAGTGTTATATTAGTTTCAGGTGTACAATATAATGATTCAGCAATTACATACATTGCTCAGTGTTCATCATAAGTGTACTCTTAATCTCTGTCACCTGTCTCGCCCATCCCCCCCACCCAGCTCCCCTTGACAACCACCAGTTTATTCTATTTAGGAGTCTCTTTTTGTTTGTCTCTTTTTTCTTGTTTGTTTGTTTTGTTTCTTAAATTCCACATATAAATTACAGCATTTGTCTTTCTGTAACTTATTTCACTTGTCATTATACCCTCTAGATCCATCCATGTTGTTGCAAATGGAAAAATCTAGCGCTTTTTTATGGCTATTATTCCATTATATACACATACCACATCTTATTTATCCAGTCACCTATGAATGGACAGTTAGGTTGCTTCCATATCTTGACTATTGTAAATAATGGTGCAATAAATAGGGGTGTGTACATCTTTTTGAATTAGTGCTTCTGTTTTCTTTTTATAAATACCCAGTAGTAGAATTATTGAATCATATGGTATTTCTCTTTTTAATTTTTGGAGGAACGCCCATATGGTTTTCCACAATGGCTACACCAATTTGCATTCCCACCAACAGTGCACAAGGGTTTCCTTTTCTCCACATCCTTGCCAACAGTTGTTATTTTTTGTGTTTTTGAATTTAGCCATTCTGACAGGTGTGAGATGATATTTCATTATTGTTTTGGTTTGTATTTCCCTGATGATGAGTGATGTTGAGCATTTTTTCATGTGTCTTTGGCCATCTGTGTATGTTCTTTGGAAAAATGTCTATTTATGTCTTCTGCCCACTTTTAAATTGTATTTTTTTTTTGGTGTTGAGTTGTATAAGTTCTCTATGTATTTTAGATATTAACACCTTATCAGATAAATCATTTGCAAATATCGCCTTCCATTCAGTAGGTTGTCTTTTTGTTTTGTTTGTTGATGGGTTCCTTTGCTATGCAAAAGCTTTTTTATTTTGGTATAGTCCACATAGTTTAATTTTACTTTTGTTTCCCTGGCCTCAGGAGAAATATCTAGAAAAATGTTTATACAGCTGATGTCAAAGAAATTACTGCCTGTGGGTTTTTTTTGTTTGTTTGTTTAACCAATATATTTCTATTTATTATTTCATGAACATGTTGACTACCAAACATTCAGCTAACTAATATTATCTTCTAAGTATCAAAAATGTTACAAAAACTGGATTTTTAAATATGGAATTCTAAGATTCATTATATAATTCCTTTCATTCATTTTTCAAAAATCTCTGTCATTCTTTAACAGTGTTTGTTTGTTTTTTAGGAGTTTTATGGCTTCACAGTTAGGTTTTTAATCCATTTTGAGTTTATTTTTGTGTATGATGTAAGAAAGTGGTCCAGTTAAATTCTTTCCCATGTGGCTGTCCATTTTTCCCAGCACCATTTGTTGCCAGAACGGTCCATATATTCTTATTTCCTTTGTCATAGATTAATTGACCATATAAGCGTGCGTTTGTTTCTGGACTCTGTTCCATTGATCTATATGTCTATTTTTGTGTAATATGTCATTTTTTAATTAGTAAAATATTTTATATGCTTCATAAGGCTGCTTAATGGGGAAATGGCAAAAACATTCCTATCATATATTTATAGAAATGATATTCCCCCCTTGACATTCATGTATTTTATTTTAATTTTAATTACAAGGGAAACCCTTTGTTTTTCTCATCCCCTGTAGGCCCTCCTATCAGTCCTTCGAGAAAGCCATCGTTCAAGAACAGTTTTTAGGAAAGTTGGAGGATTTGTGTACATTACATCCTTGCTTGTTGCTATGGAAAGGTCTTTGAGCTCACCACCCAAGAATGGCTGGGAGAAAGTGAACCAGAATCAAGTGTTTGAACTTCTCCACACTGTGTTCTGCACATTGACGGCAGCAATGCGCTACGAGCCAGCCAACTCTCATTTCTTCAAAACAGAGATTCAGTATGAGAAGTTGGCAGATGCCGTTCGATTTCTTGGCTGCTTCTCAGACCTAAGAAAAATAAGCCCCATGAATGTCTTCCCCTCAAACACACAGCCATTTCAAAGACTTTTGGAGGAAGATGTAATCTCGATGGACACAGTGTCACCCACTTTACAGCACTGCAGTAAACTCTTTATTTATCTCTACAAAGTAGCCACAGATTCTTTTGACAGGTATGGCTTTGCTCTGAATTAAAGGATGTGCTGTGTATGACTTCAGCATTAAGGTTTGAATTATAAGTTAACCTGAAAGAAAATGAAAATGAATCTTTTCTCTTATTTGCTTATCTCTCCCTTTATTTGCGAATCTTACTGTTGCTCTGATGTTAAGGTTTTCAACGTGAATATTTCTGTATTATTTGTAAATCTAGGGTCAGTTAGCTCTTGAGGCACTTAATGGAAGTTTGTATAAAGTTTAATGGTGGTGTTTGTTACTCTCTTTTTCCTCTATTCTCAGCGTTAGGTACATCGAGACTTACTGATATTAGTTATCAGTAGGAGAACGTGGTTATGATTATATGTATTTCCAGACAGATGATATATATTCAGCATTCCTAATCATTCTCAACGTTTTGTAAGCCTTGGGAAAGAATATAGCTCTGTAAGAGACGTTGGTAGTTCGAGAGTCTTTCAGATTTGTTTACTCATTCCTTCATTAAACAAGTACTTAACGAACACCTACTGCATGCCATGTTACTGTGCTAGTCTTGAGGGGTCCAGCACAAGACGACTTTAGACATGGCCGCCCGTTAGCTTAAATACAGACACAAACGGTGACAATATATCGTGATCAAATCTATCAGGAGGGAATTCCAAGGTTCTAAGGCAGATCAAAAGAGTGCCACTTTACCTAAATCATTTATTTTCAGTTCTTAAAGTGTTTTCTTACTTTGAAAATAATGGAAGAGTGGTCATGGTGCTAATTTGTCCCAAGAATTATCACTTTTAACAGCTGCCATAGTTTCATTTCGTAAATAACGATTGTTTCTGTATTGTCCCCATAAGTTAAGAAAGTAACTCTATTTGGATAGAGCTTCTGATAGGTTTTATGTCCTTTACCATGAAGTAATCTACTTTGAAATATCTCCTGAAGTGTCTTGCTTCTTGACAATATTTCTTAGACCTTACCGTTTAGATAAGAAAATACAGGTAATGTAAGAAAAATTGTTTTCCCATTTTTAGCATCTTGAAAATAAAAATGCATATATATTGTTAAAAGAAACATAGTATGGTGTAGTATTCAAGGAACAAGCTGTTTGAAGTTGAAATTTTAATATTTAGATTCAACCTCTTTTCCCTTTGCTACTTATCCTAGTTAGTATACTTCATTTTTAGTTTTCTTTGTCAAAAACAGGGCTTACGGCACTGTTTAACAACCGTGTTAAGTGTTAACATTAATAGATAAGCATCTGCCTTAAGCATGCTTTCCTGTTTCCCTCAGTGCATGTGTTGTAGTCTTGTTTCTTGTTCCTGCGGAGTATGGAGGATGTTCCTTATTACACTTTTACTGGTAATTCTTGTGAAACTAACCAGCTGCCAACCTGGTGTTCTCTTCTAACCTCTCTAAACCGCCCTGTCTGTTTTGTTGTCTGTAGTCGTGCAGAACAGATCCCTCCTTGCCTGACAAGTGAGTCTTCTCTCCCCTCTCCTTGGGGTACACCAGCTTTGTCCAGGAAAAGGTACTGATCTTATAACAGAAGTCAATCCTTATTTGTGTGCGGGTTTTTTTGTCTGTGCTTAATTATATGTTAATGTGGTGATTGTGCATTGTACAAAAATTTTTTGGCTTTCTATTTGATTTTTTTTTTTAGGTTTTAGAATCATCAACTTCTGAGTATATTTATGAGAATAAACTGCATTAATGCTATGAGGATATGAGGGACATTTAGAATATTGTCATCTGATTCTATTATTTAGAGTAAAATATGCATTTTACTTTTAGAGCAGGCATATCTTATTAAAACTAATTTAGAAATGAGGACTTAGTGCCTCTTTAAGTACTTTTTTTTCTTTTAATGTGTTAGGAATCCTTCTTTGGTTTTTGCTTTTACTCCAAAATGCACATCACAGCACTGGAAAGGAGCTGCATATTTTCTCAATCAGGTCCAACCAGTTGAAATGTGATGTTGCTGTGGAGACTTGTCACAGCCAACCTTTGAAAAAAATGAGTAAAAAAAGCCACTCTAGCTCTTGTTTTCATTGGTTTTGTGTATATCTCTTTTTTAAGCTCATCTAGTCTACCTTGTATATAAAGCCTATGAATATAAAGAACCAGCAGTTGATTGACAAGAGTACAGTTAAGATCCATTTAAGATTCCATTTGCAACCGTACTTAAAATGATCATAGCCTGTAGAGTTGGGACCAATACCCTTCCTTCCCCAGTTTTTGTCATAACCAAGTACAAGTCCTTCAGTCTTATATTAATATATTCTTCCATTGTGGCTTTCTAAAAATGAATCCTGAGGTTCAGCTGTTGTTAATTAATTTTATTTCGCATTAGATTTTGTAATTTGAATATTAGTGGAATTATTACATTAAAACTGTTACAGGTCCTGTATTTCAATATATTACAGTAGTAATATTCATTAGATAGGTGGACTTTATATTTTCCTTTTTCTCTTATTTTTACACTAGGACTTAGAGTTCATTTTCTGACAATAAATCATGGAATAGTTCAGAATAGTCTTAAATGAATTTAGCGTTCAGTATATTTGTATTTTAAAACTATTTTGTTTTTGTTTTTCTAAGAGCAATTTTTAATAAAGAAACCATAAAATCATTTTTAGTTGAAGTAGTGTATTTTTCTGTTGCTAAAATGAATGCAGTAAAAGGTATTCTTTGTGTTTGAGGATTCACGTGTGCTCACTATCCCACATACTGGATATTAGAAAAATAGTTTTAATTACTAAATAGTTCTAATTATTGAAAGTCATATTTATGAATTCATAAATTGTGAAGGTATAAAAACTGCTGTGTTTAAAAACATTTAACCATTTTTAAGTATTAACCAAAAAGTATAAAATACTTGCAGTAGAAATTCCAGATTAAGAGAACACATGGAAAGGAAATCCATCAGAACTTATTATTTATTTAACTGATAATTTGACAAAGGGAAAATTTTATTCCATCTCATAAACAGTTATTTAAGGGCTTAGATCAAAAACATTTTGTCATCATTTGCATCACAGCTACACTGAAGGATGCTATATCTTTGACTTCAGGGGAAACGGGTCACTGATTCAACTGTCCTGGCTGAGTGAATCTTTTCTATGGGAATTCCAATTAGGCTTTCAGGTTGGTTTTTATCCCAAAGAAGTTCCCAATACTGTTCATAATAATAAGGTCAACACTGACATTTTCAGGTTTTGCCAGTCTGGTCAGGTTACATACATTTTGCTCAGTGATAAGAATCATAGGCTAATAAAGAAAACAATGTTTTTATTTTCGAATGCAAATAAAGTAACTTCTGGAATTAGAATATCTTTAGGACATCTCAGGAAATTACTTCAGTGTCTTTTTCTTGTGGCAAAATGTGTTTTTGTTGGCAAAAGGAGAAACCAACATTGTATTAGTTCTTATAGCTTGTGGAGTATTCAGACACAAGCAAGTTTTGAGTTTGTGATATTTGTCTGGCACTTAAAATTCTGGAGATTCTTCTCTATTTTAAGAATTGGGGACAAAAACCTAGGAAACCTTATACTTGGAAAACTAAAACTCATAATACTTTTCATTACTATTCATTATTCAGAAAGAATAATGGAACAGAATTATAGCTGAACAGTATTTAGTCAGTGGTAGCGGAAGTGAAAACAAAATACAAAATAAAAACCAAGGCTCTCTAGAATATATCTGCAGGGGAAGAAAAGATGGCTAGTAGTAGTTACTATTCAAACATGGTATCTGTTACTCAGTGCCTGTTCATACTTGGCGGAAATTAAGGCAAAGCATATTCAGGATTTAAATATTCAAGAATATATTCCCCAAAGAGGTAGGTAAGTCTTAAACATATATGAAAATTTAGATTGAAATATTAAGTAGCACTTTCTCTAAGTTTTAAAAATAATTGCAACATAAAAGTTAAATTTTGAAGTGTTGTCTTATCCTATGTTTGTAAATGATTAGGTCTTGCTTGGGATTATTCATTTAATAAGCTTATTGTAATCTCTAAATTTAAAAAATGATAATACCTGCAGTGATACCTAAGTGACTTAGTAAATATTAATAATATTATATAATACCTCTTAAAATAGACTTAATTTTAGTTCATAAATATCATGTTTTAGATTTATGCAATGTTTGCAAAATTTTTCTGGTTTGAGAAGAATGACTGTAATTTTTATATTAATATTGTTATCTTAGGGAAGATTGAAAGGTTTACTACTATAATAGCTATATATTAATTAGTAAAGAGTTTAGTTTCTGAAGACATAAAGGCTCCTTCCTGGGTATATCCATAATTTAAGTTCAGTCTGTATTAAATCTGGAAACTCAAATAATTTTGGAAGGCCTGTGACTAAAATATACAAGTAGAATTGGGTTTTTCTCCAAATTGAGTTATTTTTTATGTGTAATGAAAAACAGGTTTTATGAAATTTCTTGGTGGTTGAGAATTCCTGTTACACTATAATCTTTTTTTCTAGATGGGTCAAAATATTTCATAGAATAAAAGCAGCATAGGAAGAGGATACTTATTGGTAATAATCAGCATTTAGAAATGAATCCTAGTAAGTTTAGAAATTAAATATTTCTGAACAAAAACAGGAAAAAAAAAAACAAAAACCCAGAGTTGAAAAAATTAGTAGGTGGAGGACATGGTGACTTTAAATAAACTGAAAGAGCCCACATGCTTTTTTTTTTTTTTTTATAAGTGAGGCTGAATACTTTCCTAGAATCTCTGTTAAAAAGAGAATGGTACTTTAAAAAAAAAATGGCCGTGCCAAATCTTTGCTACAGAATCACTGACTTAAAGCATCTGTTTCCCAAGCTGCTCTTGTGCCAGAGAGCTGAAACCGCACTGCTCTCAGAGACAGAGCTCAGCACTAGACAAATTATACTGAAACCAATTCATCGGAACAAAGAGCTCCCATAGGCTGAAGCCACGAGCATCTGTTCTCTAGTGCCAGGATACAAAATGTGCAAAACTCATGAATTGTAGAAGGGGAGTATGAGATAGAAAGTGGAGATCATTGATGAGAAGAAATGTGCTATGTTCAGGATATAGCAAGGCTTCCTACCTCATAGAAGCTTATTATGTAAAATATGCCTTCTATGTTTTTACAAAATTGTGATGAGTATTTTCAGCGGTAAGTGGGTAATGCAAAAGAATGTGACTGTAGTTCCAAATAAGCTACAGGAAAACTTCCTTGATGCTTAACACTACTTCTTGTCAGGTAGCCAAGATTCTTAGCCAACCCTGACTGATTGACCCAGTTAGAGAATAGGCCACTTAGATCTTGTTAGTCCCTGATGATGTTACCCATGGTTTAAGTGAAGGTTACAAACACATAGGTAATTTCAAAAGAAAATCTTATCAAGGGGCTCCTGGATGGCTCAGGTGGTTAAACGTCTGACTCTTGATTTTGGCTCAGGTCATGATCCCAGGGCTGTGGGATTAAGCCCCACATCTGGCCCGCACTGGGCATGGAACCTGCTTGAGATTCTCTCTCTCTCTGTCCCTCCATCCTCTACCCTCTAAAAAAAGAAAGGAAGAAAAGAAAGAAAAAAAATCTTATTAGGAAGGATTTGATTTAATTTATATCCTTATCACATTATATCAGAAATTTTACCTTACCTAAAGTTTTGAATCACTGTGATTTCACCTGTTTGCTGCATCTTTTGGTACAGGTGTCATTTTTTTTTCTTCCAGTTTTATTGAGATATAATTGGCATTCAGCATTGTATAAGTTAAATTATATAGCGTAATTATTGTCTTACATATGTTGTAAAATGATTACCACAATAAGTTTAGCTAGCATCCAACATCTTAGGGCGCCTGGGCGGCTCAGTCAGTTAATCGTCTGTCTTTTGATTTCAGCTCAGGTCATGATGTCAGGATTGTGGGACCAGGCCTGCATACCTACTCGGCACAGAGTCTGCTTGAGATTCTGTCTCTCTCTCTCTTTGCCCCTCCCCCTTATTTGCTTTCATGTGTGCTGTCTCTCTCAAAAAAAAATAATAATTCACGGTATGTCTGGGTGGCTCAGTTAGTTAAGCATCTACCTTCAGCTCAGGTCATGATCCCAGGGTCGTGGGATCAAGTCCAGCTCTGGGCTCCTTGCTCAGTGGGGAGCCTGCTTCTCCCTCTGCCTGCCACTCCCCTACTACCCCTGATTGTGCTCTCTCTCTGACAAATAAATAAATGGAATCTTTAAAAAAAAATCTTTTAATTAAAAGTCCATAATCTCTATACAGATACAAGAAAAAAATGTTTTCCTTGTGATGAGAACTATTAGGATCTACTCTCTTAGCAGCTTTCAAATATACCAGAGAGCAGTGTTAACTTTAGTCATCATGTGCCCTTCTTAAATGAAACAATCCAGGTAACAAATGCTAAAGACATATCAGAGCCTAGAAGAATTAATAGTTAAATTGTTTATACATAACTCATTAAGTATTGATAGTATATTGCTCTTTTATATCCCAGCCTTTAAGTGTTTTATAACCCAACCTTGAATTACAAAGGTTTTTGCTTGTCAGTGGATAAAAGTAACAAAAGATGAAGAAATTGAATAGAGAATTTGATTGGAATTTGATGCTAAATTACCCTTCTTTCTTTTCTACAGGCATACGTATCATTCTGTTTCAACTCCCCCTGTTTACCCTTCTAAAAATGTCGCTGACCTGAAACTACACGTGGCAACGACATCTCTCCAGAGTTCTGATGCTGTCATCATCCATCCTGGAGCCATGCTTGCTATGCTGGACCTGCTGGCCTCTGTTGGGTCAGTGACACAGCCAGAAGTAAGCTTGGACATGTTAGCTCCTCTCCATCTTTCATAAGTGAAAGGACGTGAATATAACTGTATAATCAAGGAAGTGGGGCCAAGAAAGATAGACTAATAGGGAACCATTCCATATCACATACTAAAGTAGAAAAGGAAAAAAATAGGATTTTTTTATTTGGGTCTTAACTATCTTAATGAGAGAGATATGTATGTGTTAGAATACAATTCATTTGTCATGAATGCAACCAAGACAGGTGCTAAAATAATTCTGCTTATCAATCCTGCTCAGCAGTGGAAATTATTAATAAATAGTACCGAAAGAAAAATGAAGATACCACTTTGAGGCTATTTATCTGTTCTGACTTGTAGCACTCAAGAGTTCGGGTGAATTAGCGCTTTAGTGACTAATTTGTTAAAATAGTGTATCGCTTCTAAGGCCTAAAGGGTCACATATATAAATGATAGGCTTTCTTTTAAACTAGGTCTTTACCCATCATGTAAAAGACCTTGTATTCACCTTTTCTACAAAAATTTAAATACTATTGGTTATATAGTCATTTAATACAGAAAACTTAGGAGAGAGTGGAGTCTGGCTAGGAGGATAGGAATGAGGATAGGAAACGTTTGCCTAGCTCAGTTCTGGAGTTGCTGTGTCACTCCCAGTCAGCTTCTGAACTCCTCTGAAGGTCATCTGAACCCCGTAGAGACCTCCTATTAAAAGCTGTGCTTCCTGGGGAGAGAACAATCAACTTTCTTACTAAGAATGCCCTGGTGGCATGGATTTCTTTACCTTTAGCATGCCCTGGACCTTCAGCTCGCTGTGGCAACTATTTTGCAATCCCTGGTGCACACGGAGAGAAACCAGCAGGTCATGTGTGAAGCGGGTCTCCATGCCCGGCTGCTGCAGCGGTGCAGCGCGGCGCTGGCTGATGAGGAGCATTCGCTGCACCCGCCCCTGCAGCGCATGTTTGAGCGCCTAGCCTCCCAGGCGCTGGAGCCCATGGTGCTGAGGTCAGTGTGTTCTCTTTGCACTTGAAGGAGCCCCAGTTAGTAATGGCAGTTCCTAGAGTCTTCAGAGTCTGGAGTTCCTGCCTTAATAGACCTATATTCAAGTATCGTGGCCAAAACCACTGTAACAAAAATGGGCAAAATGCTTGGCATGTCGGTCTTAGGGAAGTCTAGTTATTAGAAAACAGGATGTTTCTGTCCATGGGTATTCCTTCCACTCGAATCCAGCAAACTCTCCTTTAAAAATAAAGTCCTGTTTATATGACTTGCATTTACTTTATATTTGAGAACTTTTTATATGTAATAACTCTTAAGAAATACTTTTTAAATGTTCTTATTTTAAAATACTTACATATTGGGGCGCCTGGGTGGCTCAGTGGGTTAAAGCCTCTGCCTTCGGCTCAGGTCATGATCTCAGGGTCCTGGGATCGAGCCCCGCATCGGGCTCTCTGCTCGGCAGGGAGCCTGCTTCCCCCTCTCTCTCTACCTGCCTCTCTGCCTACTTGTGATCTCTCTCTGTCAAATAAATAAAATCTTTAAAAATAAATAAATAAATAAATAAAATAAAATAAAATACTTACATATTTAGAGAAAGTTGTAAAGATAGATGAGAGAAGTTCTGCATCCCCTTCACCCAGTTTCTTCCAGTGGTTCCATCTTACATAACTATAATATATAACCTGAAATTAAGAAACTGACGTTGCTACAATGCATCCTTGTATGCTGTGGTTCTCTGTTCCTTACCATAAGCGTAGATTTATGTGCCCACCACACAATCTGATGTCACAAAGAGCTCCCTAGTGCTACTACTCCTTTATTGTCACATCCATTCCCCTAGCCTCCACCATTCCTAACCCCTGGAAACCACAAATCTCGTCTCCATCTCCATAATTTTGTCACTTTGAGAATGTTATATAAAAGAAATCATATAGTATGCAACATTTGGAGACTGACTTTTTTCACTTACTATAATGCCTTGGAGATGCATCCAAATTGTTATGTTTCAGTAGTTTTTTTTTTTTGAATGCTGAGTTTATTGTATGGTATGAATATACCTTCTACAGTTTAACCATTCAAGAAATATATATATTTAAATTTTGGTAATGTAAGATAAAAAGTCCTCTGTGTTTTAGGGATAAAACCCTTTATTTATTTATTTTTTTAAGACTTGTTTGTTTATTTTAGAGGGAGATTGACAGAGAGAGAGAGCACGCTCAGGGGGAGGGGCAGAGGAAGAGGAAGAGAGAATCTCCAGCAGACTCTCCACTGAGAGCAGAGCTTGACATGGGGCTCAGTCCCAGAACCCTGAGATTATGACCTCAGCTGAAACCATGAGTCGGCCACTTAACCCACTGAGCCTCCCAGGGATAAAATCTTTAAAAAAAAAAAAATACTTTTTCCTTGAGGGGTGGCTGGGTGGCATCAGGCTCTTTGATTTTGACTCAGGCTCTGGTCTCAGGATTGTGAGATTGAGCCCCGTGTCAGGCTCCACGCTAGGTGTGGAACTTTCTTAAGATTCTCTCCCTTCCTGTGCTCCCCCACTCCCCTCTCTCTCCCTCTCTAATTAATAAATGAATATACATATATTTATTTAAATATAAATATATTTATGTAAATATACTTATTTTTATAAAATATATAAAGTATAAATATATATAAATTTATTTAAATATAAATATAAAAAAGATATTTTCCCTTGAAATTACCTTGCCAAACAGATTTAATGTATAAGTCATCTTGTCCCTCCTTACAAAAATACACTCATATATCTCATCACTTTCAGATGTAAGCAGCTCTCTTTATGAGATAATTTTCTTTTCTACTGAAGTATTCCTTTTTCATATAGCTTTTAAGAACTTTCTTGAAAATGGTTGGGCTTTATTTGTAATTTATATTTTTTAACTGGCAAATAATGGTGGATTAAGAATAAACCATGCAATAAACATTAAACAGTATTGTATCGGACAGTGTGTACTAGGCCTTGACAATACCAGGATGAATGAGACTGTTCCTGCTCACTTTGTCCATCATCTTATGGATATATTCAGAGACCTAAAATATTGCAACTAGCATGGAGATTTTCCCCTGATCATTTTTGGTAATCTGCTTCTTTAAAAGTAGAGAGAGTGAATGAGACAAAGAGATTCTCTCATACTTAATACTAGTATTTTATTAAATAACTTATATTACTTAGATAAACAGTAAGCAATGCAGACCAACCATTTGTACGTGCTCAGTTTTCACAGTGAATGAATTTTCAGAACTAAATGTCTCATGATAGTACAGATACTGGAGTTGTTGATGAACCATTGGCCATAAGGTTATAAACTAATCATAAATTGTACTCCACATGAAAAACTAGCAAACGGTACCTAACTTAAAAATTTTTTTTTCTGCTGTAGGGAGTTGAAAATTCAGACATTTTTTTTTCCTTTTACATGATGACATAAATGACTGGATATGAAGGACTCCTAATTGTGTAACTCCTAGACAATTCAGTACATTTTTGTACATCACATTTTAAGAGAAATGATCCCCAAATTTCATTTTTTAGCCCTTCACGATATTCTGTGTTCTTTTCACAGCTAGGTAATTCAAATGTAAAATTAACATTGTATATTATTTTATAATAACCGTTTGGATTGCTTTTGTATTTTTAAGTAGTCTGTTACAATTCATGAGACCCCATATTTTGTGTGTTTTGTTTATGAATTCTATAATGCTCCCAATCAAAGAATAACTGCTTTGTCTCTTCTTCAGGGAATTTTTGCGTTTGGCAAGTCCATTAAATTGTGGTGCCTGGGACAAAAAACTGCTAAAACAATATAGGGTCCACAAACCAAGTTCACTGAGTTACGAGCCAGAGATGAGAAGTAAGTTGACCTTGGAAGTTCCCTTTTTTGGTTATTGTGTATATGAAAATCACATGGGGGGATGAATATAATTTCAAGAAGTTTTACTCTGAAAGAAAGGAAAGGAAAGGGATTGTCGTTATTTAAATGAGGAAACATAAAATCTGGTTGGCTGACTGAAGAAGGGGACAGATGGGGGTGAGAAAGGAATCACGAATGGAAACAGGATCCAAAGGAGATGAGAATTACGTGCAGACCAACACTTGACTTGGAAGGGGCAATCCTCTTTCTCAGAGGATTCATAATTTCTTTGCCTTCCTCATGTAGCCTTTGCCGCCTGAACTAGAGTGGTTAATTAGCTTGTTGACAGGCCATGGTTTTGTAGGAGAGCCGCTGCAAGAGGACGTGGAGGACAGGAGATTAAAAATACTGGATAAAAGTAGTTGAAGAGCTACACTGGGCAATGTAGGCTGGATAGGAAAAGAAGTGACACCAAACAGCTAGTGATAGACTGGAAGAAAAGGGATAGGTCACTGGACTGGAGAATAGTAGCTAGGCCAGAAAGCAAATGTGCTGAGAGAAAAGGAATGAGAGAACTGGAGGAATGGGGGTGGGGAGAATAATGGCAGTCAAAATTGGAGCAGTGAAACATGCGAGGGAAAGGACCGTGCCTAAATTGTGGCTCTGGAGTGAGGTAGAGGTGAAAGATGTTCCTAGAGCTAGAAGTGAGGTGTTAGATGGGTTGCTCATGTGGACCTGGACGTCCCCCGGGACGCAGAGAAGACTGAGAATGACCTGCCACTAGCAGCAGAGGGCACTCTCGTAGACAGGTGTGTGGTAGCGTTGCTGAGAAGAGCCCCGAAGAAGAGTTTCTGCATCAGGCTGCTGGAATGATACCTGGCACGGGCACTGCCTACCAGTCTGGAAGGGACCCCCGAGAGGCAACGGGTTCCGTCCGAGCCATGGACAAGCGCACCCTCAGCAGAGAGCTGCGTGGCACTGGACCTCCTCCTAGTGCGAGTTCTCTGGTTTTGTTGGGTTTTTTCCTTTTCAATTCATTTTGTATAATTGTGAGCCATAGTGATAAGCATTTGTTTTGATGGATCCAAGTAACCATTACTAGCAAAGCAGGAAACTTAGAAAAGCAGAACAGCTGCCCTGAAAGGATGTAGTGATCGCTTCGTTCATCCCCTTGTTCTTTGAGGTGAGAATCCTAGAGATTAAGCAACCTCCACCTGTTCTTTCAGTCTCAATTTTTTCTCCTGCAAATTATCATCAGTGATTAGTGAATACCGTGTTTTGGAAACTAAGATCTTTTGAGTTCTAGTACAGTTTTACTGGAAAACAAAGTATTGCGGTTTTTCATATCTGTCAGTGTACCTCCCCTAGATGTATATATTCTTTTGTTATTGTTGTTTTTGTACTTAACACAATTCCTTAGAATTGGATTGTGATTTCCTTTGCAAAGAGTAGAAACAAAAATAGTTCCTTTATCTAAGAGAAGATCGAAATATTTCTATGGTTGATTGAATGCTTAGCATATTTAAGAGAGAAAACAATTATATTTATGTAGTTTACCTTGAGAGGGAATATTTTCTCCATTCTTTACATTTGTAATGTATTCCTGAAAAATAGACCAGTTTGTTTAAAATTTGTCTTTTTCTTCTTGAAATTGTTACCATTTACATGGATATAGGAATTTTTTAATTCAAGTACTTTTGTGATTACATATTTAATTATAATACTTGTAAGGGAAAAGTTAAAAGTGGGAAGAAAATGGGAGAGAAGCAAGTTTTTGCTATTTATCTGATTATTTTTATGATAAAGATTACCTGTTTCTTTCTATTGTAATTGAATATTTTGCTTTCTTAAAGAGAGATAATAAATAATTTCGTGAAATAAAAGTACAATCTTGCCTTTTAGAAACATCATTATCTGTAATTTATAATTAAATTACATTGTAACTGTGGCTTGGATAGTGGTTACTGGTGATTCTTACTATTTTTACCCTGTAGTAAAAATGTAGCCAACATTTCTGCAATGTGTTTATGACTTTAGTTATAAGTAAAAAAGGAAACACATGCTATTGAAGTTTAAAAATGAACATAAAGTACACTAAAACTGGAAAATAGCTTTGGTGTTTAAACATAAAATTATTATATACTGAAACTCAAGAGTGGTATTTAAAAATAAGTCTGCTTTGTAAAGTCATTATTTTAGAAATCTACATGATATTTTTCCCAAGAGATTTTCTTTGACTTGCAGGTAGTATGATCACATCTATGGAAGGTCTGGGTTCAGATAATGTTTTCAGCTTACATGAAGATAACCATTATCGGATAAGCAAGAGCCTGGTAAAATCTGCAGAAGGAAGTACTGTACCTCTAACGAGGGTGAAGTGTCTGGTCTCCATGACAACCCCACATGACATCAGACTTCATGGGTCATCAGTTACTCCAGCTTTTGTTGAATTTGACACATCCCTTGAAGGGTTTGGGTAAGAAATTTGTATGGTAGTCAAGCCTTATTATGTGATTTTATGGCTCTTGCTTGCCTTTGACAAACAGATCTTTGGTTTTAAATATACTTAGTTAAGATATACTATATACTCTCAAATGATGGAGTTCTTTAAGCATGTTATTTTAAGGCTTTTAGATTTAATTTTATTTATTTATTTATTTTTTAAGATTTTATTTATTTGACAGAGAGAGAGATCACAAATAGGCAGAGAGGCAGGCAGAGAGAGAGGGGGAAGCAGGCTCCCCGCTGAACAGAGAGCCCGATGCGGGGCTCGATCCCAGGACCCTGAGATCATGACCTGAGCCGAAGGCAGAGGCTTTAACCCACTGAGCCACCCAGGCGCCCCTAATTTTAAGTTATTTATTATATTAAATAAGTTGAAATGTTATAGGAGTCTGGAATCTAAGACCCATGGTCCAAATTTTTTTTGTCAATTTGTTGTTTTTTGGCAAATAGAGTTTTATTTTAACATAGCCACACTCAATTGTGTATGTATTGTCTGTGGCTGCTTTCATATTAGAATGGCAAAGTTGAGTAGTCATGACAGAGACTCTGGTCTACAAAATTTATGGTTTGGCCCTCTCAGAAAAAGAGTTTGCCACCTCTGATTTAGTACACTAAATTTATAGAAAACATGCAAATTAAAATTAGATTAAAAGTTGTTTGGGTTTACTCATCATCCTTTCCCCCAAATTACCTAGCTTAGTACCTTATACATTATAAATATTCAGTGACTATCACATCAAATGAGTAGATAATTTCAAGTGGCCAAAAGTTCTACAGTAGCCGAAGAAGGAATAAATCTATAGAGAATCTAGAGGAGAATCTCGAAGAATTTATAAAATCCATCGGCCTCAAAATGGACACAAATGCTAATACTATAGATGTGTGTCTATAGTAGTTGTCTGTGGGATTCTTATATGTCAGTCTAAAACCATAAATTGCATTTTAAGAACATTATCATGTGTTATTATTGAATGGTGAATTAAAACATATTCTGGAATAGTCAGAACTAATAAGCACAGAGGAAAACAACTCCCTGGAAAAGGGCACAAGGGAATTTTTCTGCAGTGATGAAGTTGTTCTAGTGTCTCGAACAGGGTTCTGCACTGGTGCATTTTACCATATGTGGCCTATACTTTGATTTTCTAAAAAAAATTTAAAATAAAAATAATGCCACTGGAGATTGTTAAAGTACATCTTTCTGCACACTTACATAATTACAAGAAGGGATGGACTGTGTTAGGCACCCAGGTTTATTCCGTGATCTCTTGGCTCTAGTTACCTTCAAATGATGGTAATTACAGTGTGGCAAGCGCATAGTGGTAGGAGAAGAAAACAGTTGATCTCTAACATGTACATTGTCTTTTCTCTAATAGCTGCTTGTTCCTGCCCAGTCTGGCCCCTCATAACGCTCCCACAAACAATGCCGTCACGACAGGTCTTACTGATGGGGCCGTGGTCAGCGGCATTGGTTCCGGTAAAAACTAACTTTCTTTGCTCATGAGATTCTTTTTTTTTTTTTCTTAGTAGATTATATTTTATTTAGAATTTATTGCCTTCTTTTTAAAATGTAAATATGAGTCAACACAAACTCTTTCATTGTTACTTTTCTATTTTTATTTTAGGTGAAAGATTCTTCCCTCCTCCATCTGGCTTAAGCTACTCTAGCTGGTTCTGTATTGAACATTTTAGTTCTCCTCCAAATAACCACCCTGTCAGACTTCTTACTGTCGTGCGCCGAGCAAATTCTTCTGAGCAACACTATGTGTGCCTTGCCATCGTCTTGTCCGCAAAAGACCGGTCTCTGATTGTTTCCACCAAAGAGGAACTACTCCAAAACTATGGTCAGTATGTTTCTTTTTGCGTCTTGTGATAATTGAAAGCATTAAATTTCCTTATAAAATTCATCTTTAAGGCCCAGCTGGTAATTCTTTTCCAATTTAAATTATTAAAGAATAGAATAGGTTATAGGAAATGTTGAATATTGTTTACCAGTGCATTTTAAGGCACATTAAAAGAGACTTAGATAGAAAACAATGGAAAGAGTTCCTAAAATAAAGATTCATCTCTACTTGCCAAGAAATCACAGCTTTTGCTAGGAAAGCAGATTGCTTGTTTGATATATTTTAGTAAGGATTTTCATTGGCCATGAATTCTGCTTAACTAATGAATATTCATCGAGCACCTGCCTACCATATGTGCCACTCTGTGCTAGACACAATAACATTTTAATTACTTTATCCATCACTTACCTTCAAGGCTTAATACATACCATTTAATAATCCTAATCTCCTAATTCTCTCCAATATGCCATAATGTTACATTGCTGTCCAATAGAACATCAAACACGACATTCATGAGGCTCTTCCTAAATCATGTGAATAACATAAAATATAAATCTCAGTTTACTGAATGTTCTTTGCTCTGAATATAAGCATTTTTAACATAAATACACCTCTTCTTTATTGTCTTCTAAATTTATCTTTTAACTAACCAAATACCGCATATTGTTTCACATGTGGTTGGTATTCAAATATTAATTTGAATGTTAGCATAATTAGATTGTAAGGCGTCTTTTCTTAGTATTCTTTATGACTACGACAGAGCAATCATCAATATTGTAGAACTGCTTTGAAATTCTTCCTGGGACACTACTTGATCCTTTTGATGTTTTCCTCCTAATCAAACCTGTCTTCCAGTCTTGCCGTTTGGGAGACCCACTCTCTCGTTCTTGTCCTGCATCTCTGACATCTCTTCTACAACTTCCTTCAACACCTTTCTTTTCCACCCAGGGTGTCATCGTTAGTCTTTGTATTCAAACTTCTCTTCATGAGGGGGGAAAAAAAAACTATCTTTGTTAGCTTTAGGTCTTTTTAATCCCAGCGATTCCGAAATTAAATTTTTTTTTTTGTTTTTCTGTGTCCCATGCTTTCTCTTCATATTTTAAATGCAAATTAGACATCTTCATATGAATAGTCTTTCTGTAAACAACTCAGACTGTAATGTTTCTTCTTTATAAAACCTGCCTCTCTTTCTGTTTTCATGTCTTGGTAAATGACACTCCCACCACCAGTTAGCCAAGCTTAAAACCTCAAATCTACCTTGATAATAACCCCCCTTCCACTAAGTCTTACTGAATTATGCTTCCTTCATATTTATTGAATCTTCTCTTCCTCATATGCCTGCCCACTGTCATAAATATTATTCAGTTTTTTTTTATCACTGATCTGGACTTCCAAGATTTTAATTCTTTGGTTTTGTCTTTGTCTAGACAAAAATAGAAGTAGAACTATATGCTCCTACACACGATGTGATTTATTACCTTGGTAATCTGGGCAGCCCTGCTACACCTAAAACACTTAAAATATAATGTAAAAGTATGAATGAATTAATGAGAAGAAAAGGAAAATAAATATGGATGGCTTCAAAGGGAAATAATGAGAAAAGTGAATAAGGAGAATTTGCAAAAAGGCTAGAATTTAATGGAAAAGTTAAGGAATGGATCTAGGGATATTTCATTAAACTAGGAAAATGTTTTCTAACTCTATCATTTTCACAAAACTCAATTTGCAAGACTACTATAATCCATGTATCACGAGGAATCACAGTAACAGATAACATTAGTTACAGATGATGTTACTACTGCAAGGATCCATCCTCTGAATAGCTGTAGCCCATTAAGATGCATAGGTAGTTAAGAGTTGTCTGAAACCAGTCGGCTCACCAAGATATCCTGACATACCACTGAATGCTGGATATGGCTTAGTCTCAGCCTGAGTCAGAATGTGAAACTCTCAGAAAATTTTTGTAGGTAAAATCTTCTACAGTTCTGGAGAAGATTCAGTCTATTAACAGGAAAGGGAAAGGAAGGATTTCCTACTTTTGCCCACACTTTTGATCTTTTCTTTTCACATCCTTTGGTCCATACACTAGACCTTTCAAAGCTGTTAGACCCTGCTTTTCACCTACTTTCTTCAGTTCTGTTCCTATATTAGGTCACCAATTGATGAGATTCTGCATTTCTTAACTCATCAATGAACGTGTATTTTCTATTATCATTTTAAAATACAATCTTGGCATTCCAGTATATGCTGATACTTTAAGATTCCAAAAATAAATATTAGCATTTTATTTGTAATTCTTTCTTCATATAATTTAAACTTTTAACTTTTAGCGTATTTACTTGTATGTGCTTATCCTGAAAAATTGTGGGTCTGCTTTAAGTTACAGATTAGCTCTTTTTAAAATTTTTTGGGGGGTGGGTGGGTGGAGGAATGAATTTTTAACATCTGGGTATATACACTGTTATCCCACCCCTTCTTGAATGTTTAGAAATGTTAATTTTTAATTAGCTTAACATTAAGATTGAATTAAAATTGACCCATTATTTCCTAGCATGATCAGGCAACATACTGGGTAGCAGAGGGAAGCCAGGTGAGAGTCAGGAAGTGATTGCAGAATGTTAGGAAATAATCAGAGTTGTCTGGTGTAGCAGGAAACTTGAATCAAAAAATACCTTTCCATGTAGCCACTGTGGAAACAGTACAAAGTTTTCTTAAAAAACTTAAATTTATCATATGATCCAGTAATTCCACTACTGAGTTATTTATGAAAAGAACACAAAAACATTAATTCAAAAATAAATATGCTCCCCTGTGTTTATTGCAGCATTATTTACAATAGCCAAGCTATGGAAGCAACCAGGTGTCCATCAATAGACGAATGGGTAAAGAAGAGGTGGTATATATGTATATACAATAGAATCTTACCAGTAGAAAAGAATGAAATCTTGCCATTTGCAACAACATGGTTGGAACTGGAGGGTATTATGCTAAGTGAAATGAGTCAGCCAGAGAAAGACAAATACCATATGATTCCATATATATGTGGAACTTAAGAAACAAAACAAAAGAAGCAAAGGGGGGAAAGAGAGAGAGACAAACCAAGAAACAGACTCTTACCTGGAGAGAACAAACTGATGATCACCAGAGAGGAGATTGGTGGGGGCATGGCTGAAGTAGGTGATGGGGACTAAGAGTACACTTACCATGATGAGCACCGAGTCATGTACAGAATTGTTGAATCTCACTCTAGTGTACACCTGTAATGTAATGTAACAAATCTTTCTACTCCATACATCCCCTCCTTACTACCAGCTGTCATCAGGCAAGGGTCAGAGCAGTGCAACTACAAACTGAGAACAGAGAGTTGGCTCTTTGTATCATTGCGTAGGCATATAGCAAATTAAAATTTTTAATTCTCTAACCAGTGCTATAATCAAATGCATGGCAAATGAGAATTTCAAAAGACATTTCATAACAGATCATGACAGATAACAATCAACTAGTCTCTTTTTGTTGTGTCTTGTAACTTTATTATCTGTTTATTTTGTATTGCATCAACTATTATAACTTTATTTGATTATAACTATATATTGAGCAGAAGAAAGCAATGCATTCCAGGTCTTCTTGCTACAGATAAAGTTATTGAATGAATAGGGCATTTTCATTTATATCATCATCAGTATTATTTTAACAGAAAGTCAAGATCTAGATATAAATAACTGTTAGAATGAGGATGTTGAGTTTTTTCTTTCCCCTCTTTATTTTAGTTGATGATTTTAGTGAAGAATCCTCTTTTTATGAGATTCTCCCATGCTGTGCCCGCTTTCGATGTGGAGAACTTATAGTTGAGGGACAGTGGCATCACCTGGTTTTGGTGATGAGCAAAGGCATGCTGAAAAACAGTACTGCAGCCCTCTATATTGACGGACAGCTTGTTAACACTGTGAAGGTAAGTGTACTTGTGCTTGTCAGTATTAACCTGCTGTACAAGAGAATTGAGGGATGGGTGTGTTTGCAGGGGTAGATTACAAATTGACCTTTATTACCCATTTGAACCATATGTTTAAGAGTCATGGGGCTGGCTAGTTCATATCTCTTGATTAGCGAAGAAGAGAAAGAAGGGGTTACAGAGTACTAAAGAAGGTAGCGAGTATGTCAGCGCCTGAGCCAGGTTGCCAAGTGATTTTTCCCAACAAAAAACCAGTTGAGGGATGCCTAAGTAACCTATGAGCACAGTGTTTTGTCACTTCTTCGTTGTCATGCATTCCAGTAGATTGTATATTCCCTTGGAGCTGGAATTGTTTTTATTCATCCAAATTTGTTTTCAGATCACCCAGATTAGTCCCTGATGATGATAGTAGGTGTTCCATTACTGTTCGCTGAATGAATGAGTGTGTAAATATTACTCTACATACAGATATATGGTATTCAGAAGAGAGGCAAGAGAGATGAAATAACCAGTAAAGAATCAGAAGTTCTTTTTTGTATCAGGATGAATGCCACTAGTTACTTCTGACAGAACTCAGGTAGCAAGCTGTTAAATTGTTTTAGCTCTCTAAAAGATAGTATCCATTTTTGTAGCGATTATCTCTTGAAAGAAGCAACGAAAGCAAAGTTTGTCCTTTTGTGTGAGTTAAAGTTTAAAGAACAGTGAAATCGGCAGCTTCCTTGAATGCATTTCTTTTGTTAATGATATTTTATTGTGACATTGTGTTTCAATAAGATAAACCCTAAAATGTACTCTGAGGGAATAGTCATTGTTTGTTTTATACACATGATTGCATTTGAAATGGGCTTGTGGATTCTCTAGTAGGTCGCTCCTTTGTTATCTTTAGTATTATTTAAAATAAAAATGTCCCAGCCTCTGTTCTAGAATTGAGAGGTAGATTTACTACGGATACGTTTACATCGTCGTTGTCATCACCGTGCCTGTGAGGAGTCAGCAGTCCCCTGAAACCACCTTCAGGCCACGTGGTGGTCGCACACAAACACTGTTAAGGTCACCAGTAACTGTTCTGTAATGTGGGGAGTGGTAGATGTAATCTAAAGCCCGGACAGTGGTACCACAAACCGTCCTTCATACCATCAAGTGGAAGAAGCTGCCTCTGCAACGAGAAACAACTTCACTTCATTATCTCTTATCCTCTAATCATAGGTTTATTGTGAACGAATTGAATGATAGTTTTGCATCTTGTCAGTAAACACCAATGTAATTTCAAATCTGAGAATGTAATTTACATTGAGATCATGGGTATAAATTACATAACAGACTTAAATTTTATAACTTTTACAGCACTTGACCCATTATAAAACACTTCTTATGAATATAATTTTATTTGACAGACTCATATTGAAGGTTACTTGGCTAATTTCAAGACTACTTGAATTCCATAGTTGGAAAGCTCTGTTTTTCTATCAACCCCCAAATTTCATAGAAGCATCATTAATTTGATAGGCAAACCAACCAGACAGTAACAGTATCCCTCTATCTGATTGTTTCTCTTTCTTACATTAGATAGTTTATCAGAGAGTTGGATAATAACAAATTTCCATCTTCCACATCATGTTCCAGAATCTTGGCCTGGCCTCATGTATCTCTCAATCCAGCTGCTTTTGTACATTTGTAAAGTTGCATGACTTTAGGATACTGAACTATACATAAAAAATGATTATTTTCCTGGTGAAAGTGGGAGATTTTTGGTTCTATCTCATATATTTGCTTTCATTTCTTTTGCAGCTGCATTATGTTCACAGTACTCCTGGGGGCTCAGGTTCTGCTAACCCACCTGTGGTCAGCACGGTCTATGCGTACGTTGGCACTCCACCTGCCCAGCGCCAAATTGCTTCCTTGGTTTGGCGCCTGGGACCCACGCATTTTCTGGAAGAAGTTTTACCTCCTTCAAATGTTACTACCATTTATGAACTAGGACCAAATTATGTTGGAAGCTTTCAGGCCGTATGTATGCCGTGTGAGTAACTAAATGTATAAAACTTAGCTCCTGCCATGTAGATCCATGAATAAGTGCGTGTACACATCTATATACGGGTTTGTAGACAGGGTGTGGATGGGGTTGTACATTATGTTCATCTCAGAAAAAGAGCCTTTTCCTTCACTCTTCTTCAGTATGATACTGTTGACCACTCACTCCTACTCCAGATAGTCTCCTCCACTGATGGTGCTATCCTTTCCTGAGTTTCGTCTTCACGCCCAATCACTAATTTTCTAGTTTTTCTGATTGGCTCCAAGATATGATTGCTCTCTAGGAGAGAGCAACCTTCTAGAAGAAGAGCAACCTTCTTCTCTTTCTGTAATTTCTCTTATTACATAAGCATCTTAAAGTATATCTATTCTGGGAGCGCCTGGGTGTCTCAGTGGTTAAGCGTCTGCCTTTGGCTCAGGTCATGATCCCAAGGTCCTGGGATCGAGCCCTGAATCTGGCTCCCTGCTCAGCAGGGAGCTTGCTTCTCCCTCTCCCTCTGCCTGCTGCTTCCCCTACTTGTGCTCACCCTCTCTCTCTCTGTCAAATAAATAAAAAATTTTTAAAAATGTTCAAAAAAAAAAGGTGTATCTATTCTGGTTAGAGGAAGGAAAGATGTTACCAGAAAACACACACACACATATTTTTCAGGTTAGATGAATTAACATCAGTTTTCCTCATCCCTTTACTCCTAGAGTCCACTTCTCGTTATTCTTTCTCCCAAAAGAAATTTAGAGCCAAAGGAACTGATGTAGTAGTACTCTTTCCAAGTGATGTCCTCCATCCTCCTGTCCTCAGTCTTCCAAAGTTCTCAGAAGACTTAGAACAAGTATATTGTAAATGATGATAATCCTATGGCTAAGTAATTTGTCTTTCACTCATGTTCTTTTTCTTTTCTTTTTTAAGATTTTATTTATTTATTTGAGAGAGAGCACGGACAAGCAGTGGGGAAAGGGAGAGGGAGAAGCAGACTGCCCACTGAGCAGGGAGCCTGATGCAGGACTCGATCCCAGGACCCTGAAATCATGTCCTAAGCCGAAGGCAGATGCTTAGCCAACTGAGCCACCCAGGAGCCCCTTTTTCACTCATGTTCTTGATTTAGATAGCGTCTAATAGTAGCTAACACTCAACACTCAGTATGTGCAATAAGTTAATACACGTGGAGGGCAGAGCTGTTCTAAGCCCTTCACATGTATCTGTTCATCTCCTCAAAACATTGGTACTTATGTACTATTTTTATCACCCCCATTTTACACATGAGGAAACTGAGGCACAGGGATGTGTAGGTCACATATCTTTTAAGTTATAAAGCAGAGTTTCAAACATAAGCCATCTAGCTCCAAAACTTGTATTCTTAACTACTCCACTATGTTGTTCAAAAGAATATAGAGAAGCACAAATGGGGGCTCTCACTGGGGAGGAGACCTAGTGTTAGGAAACATACAGGCATTCCACTCATGTTCATGCTCTTTCTCCTTTGATCCTAAGGGGAGAAATGTGTGATTTCTTTGATAACAGTTAAAACTCGTTTCCTTTACATTATGCTATTTGTACAGCACATTTTAAGAATAAAACTTGGAATGTAAAGGTCTACGACTAGGTGGTTTTCTCTCTTTTCTGAAAAGAAATAAATGAAGAGCTGAAAATTTAAATAAAACAGTTTTTAAGTTTGGCTCTCCTGTTCCATTTTAAAAGATTTTTGAGTTTACCCATTCAAAAATGATAGACTAAAAAAATCTGTGTTAGGATAAGGAGAAATACTGATGATTTTAAAAAGGATCATTCTTCGTTTGAAGGTAAAGATGCAAAGTCTGAAGGCGTAGTCCCATCTCCTGTGTCATTAGTGCCAGAAGAAAAGGTGTCCTTTGGCCTCTATGCACTCTCTGTGTCTTCCCTAACGGTGGCAAGAATCCGGAAAGTGTACAACAAGTTGGACAGCAAAGCCATCGCTAAGCAGGTAAGCCTAATGATTTCCTGGGTTCTCTGTGGCAGGTTCTCCCAGGAACAGTGTTTCAGAGAGTTGTTACGAGTATCCCCCAAGTAGGAATAGTCACTGAAAACAGTACCTTTCCTGTATTGCTTATTTTTGTTTTATTTGGCTTTGGATTGAAGCCAAAACATAATTAGATACTTAGCTTAATTTGGAGAAGTGAGAATTCCCTTCTCTGTGCATGATTTATATTTGTTTTTTTGTTTTTGTTTTTTTTATTGGCAATTAAGAACTTGAATTGCAGAAAACGAAAGAAAACAATTGCTCTTAAGGCTATAACTTAACTTTTTTCTGGATCACCTACTATGTGCCAGATACCATCTTGTTTAGGACACAGCAGTGGATATAGAGAAAATTTCTGCCTTTATGGCTCTTACATTGCAGTGGACAAGACAGATGATAACTAAGGAAATAACTTGGAAAGTTGGAAAGTTCCAACTTCCAAGTTGGAAATAACTTGGAAAAGAAATAACTTGTCATAGGTCATGTTCGAAGGTGAAGAGTGCTCTGCAGAAAAAAAGCAAGAAAGTAGAAAGTGATCATCTTTAGTGTTAAATAGGATGGTCGGAGGAGGCCGCACTGTGAAGAGGTGAGGCAGCAAGCAGGAGAATATGCAGACTGGGATACGGGCCTGGCACGGTGGGGTTTTGTCCCAGCGGTGTAAGTGCTAAGGCCTGAGGAAGGTCCATGCCTGCCAGAGGCAGGCGCGGCTAGAGCAAATGAGAGAAGACCTGGGTAGTAGGAGAGTAACTCAAATAGATGATGGGGACTAGACTGTTAGGGATTTATAGGCAGTGGTAAAGGCATTGGCTTTAACTAAGTGATGGGAAGCATGATAGGGTTCCAGGCCTAACGAATGAAATGTTAGCCAGGATGACTCTGACCTCTGTTGAATAGACTGAAGGGGGACAGACAGGTAGAAGCAAGGAGATCAGTTTTATAATAATTCATACTAACGATGATGGTGGTGAGAACTGGCATAAAAGCAGTGGCCGTGGTAAGAAATGATCAGATTTGAGGTATATTTTGAAGATCAAGCCAACACTTTTTGGTGATTGGATGTGAATTGTGAGGGAAAGAAAGGAATCAAGGATAACTCCCAAGATTTTTTTGCTCTTACAGTGAGGAAAATTGGATCATTTTTTTTTCTGATTTGGAGAAAACTTCAGGAAGAGTAGTTTGGGGAGAAATTCTGAGAACTATGTTTTGAAAAAATATGAGAAGCATATTTGACATCTTAGTGGAGATCTCAAAGCCATTGAAAATATGAATCTGGAGTTCAGAGTATAGTGGTGTGAACCATGGATGTTCAGAGGTGGTATTTAAAGCCGCGAGACTGGATGCTTTCACTGAAGTGTAGATGTGGATAGAGAAGAGAAAGGTTACAGACGGAGACCTGGGACCTCCAGTACTGTGGAGCTGGGGAGATGAAGAACCAGCAGAAAACAGTAATGAGTAGCAGCCAGCAAGAAAGGAGAAAAAACTAGGAGAGTTTGATGTGATAGAAATCAGTGGTTGACCATGGCGAGTGTTTCTGGTCAAGAAAGACAAACACTGAGGACTGACGAACAGTGGGTCAAGTGATGTGGGAGTCATCAGTGAGCCTGGCAAGCTTTTTTTGCTGATTAGGGAAGGCAAAACCCAAGAGAGGAAATCAAGAGACTGAAGAAAGGGATTTGGGGACAGTAAGCATTGACAACTCTCGTGCAGTCATATGTCTGTAAATACATGAACCGTTTTTAAAGAAACATGAACTGTAGATAAATTTAGTTCTACAGGTAACAATAGAATTAAAGTCTTAGGATTGTGTTTGCTTCGAAAGCACGTTAAGTGTTTATGTGTGTGTACACATGCAAAACTTAACATTTCTGTAGCCATGTTTTATCTATAAACACTTCAGTAATTTATGTGACATTTACTTGGATATGAAGTAAAGCTAATATTATGTTCACTACTCAGAAATACTATGAGACAGCTAGTGCTAAGAACTTTAAAACCATGACATAGTTTCATTCAGAAAGACCTCTGAAGCTATTTCCAAAGACTCCTCCCCACCACCACCATCTTTATCTCAGTAGATTATACTTAACTTACTTCCTGTGACTTTCTACCCATTGGAAGAGCTTGCCCGTTTTAAAAAAAAATGAATGCTCACATTTTTAATATTCTGATATGGAGAGGAAGAAATGATATGTTACTAATCATGTTTTGTTTCCTTTTCTAATCAAAATGTTCAGATTGTTCCTCTATAATTACATTTTATTTCCCTTTCCTATTCTTCAGTTAGGCATTTCCTCCCATGAGAATGCCACTCCCGTGAAATTGATACACAATTCAGCAGGACATCTTAATGGACCTGCGCGGACAGTTGGGGCTACTCTGATTGGATACTTGGGTGAGTCAGATTGTCTTACTGCTTCAAACTTCTTTAAGCCTTCAAATCTGTAGTCACTTTCTCCACAGGAAGGCAGGTGTTTAAATTCATATTTCATAATGTTCTTGTGATATTTAGAGATGAATGTAGCAATCTCAAACTCCAGTCAACTTAAAAAATCATAACCTTTTTAAAAACCCCATGAACTTTTTCCCTCTCTTATCAGCACTGATGAGTGCTAACTACATACTGCTGTGTAATTTCAAGGTAAATTTCGCACTACATTTAGGGATAGATGTAAAGACTTAGAAATATTGATGGTTATTGCATGGCTTGGTGCAGTGGTAGTGGTACCCAGGAGTGCATCTATTATTTGGAAATGAGCTAGAAATAAGAGCTTTGGTGTATAAATAGTGAATCCAACTATGGTAAAAGTTAAAGCTGGTGGACATTTTGCAGAGCCTTATACCTGATGTCTGCTTAAAAAGAGTTGACTTTTTTTGTAAGATAGAATCCTGAGACATAATCCAGTCACGTCCTCCAAAATTCAGAACCAGCCATTATGTATTTAATGTACAAATTGATAATAATATTGGTTCTTTTTTATTTATTCTTTTTTATTATTTTTTTTAGTTTTTTTTTTTGGTTCTTTTTTAGATTAACAAAAAATTAGTGTTCTGTTGGTCAGAATCCCACATGTTTATCAGTCTTTGGCAATTTTTATTGTCTCAATGATGTGCACATATCTTAACTTTGGATTTCTTCTTTCACCACATTGCATTGATAAAACAGTTTTCTTTATGCTAATGCACATCGTAGTTTTTCTTTATTCAATTCAGCAAGTATTGACCGAGTAAGTATATGTCCTTTGCAAAAAGATAGCAGCACATGGTATAGTAAAAAGAGCAGTGAGTGAAGAGTTGAAAGAGTTAGGTTCTAGCTCCTGTTCTGTTACTGTGTGGTATTATGCCAGACATTTGAGCTCTTTGGACTTCAACTTTCTTATATGTAAACTAGCAGTGCTGACCCTAATTACCTTAGAAGGTAGTTTTCAAAATTTAGTGCCATAATATATGCAAATATTATGAATACTGCCAAGCACATAGAAATATAAAATGCATATTAGTTTTATTTTTGGAAAATTCAATCTCGATTAGTAGGCAGACGACATTCAAACAGTGCCTTTTTTAAAAAGCAAGGTTAGGAACATAGATGTGAGTTTTTTTTAGTGGACCCTAAGTTAGTTCTGGTCCTCTCTTTCCACATGATGATACTCTTCTGGTGTCATTGATGTATTGTTACACAGGCTGCGGAACTAGGAAAAGCTTTGAGTAACGGCCAGCGATTGTGCCTTGCTTGGCTTATCTTGGGAATACTTGGTCCTTGCCAGGATGGCATCCACATCCCATTCCCCAATTCAGAGTTGGAGTGCTATTTCCCTCCTCAGGTTTATTCCCCAACAGTACCTAGTTAGGCATTCTCACTTACCCCAGAAATGCATTCCCAGGGCATCTGCACTTTTCCTTTATGTTGCCCAAAGCTACACAGTCAAAACCTTTGAGCTTGCTCTCAAACTCCAGTCCTTCTCTTCTCCTCCTTTACTCCCACCTCATCTCTGAGTGTAGCTATTAGCATTTATTGCCTTCTATATCCTACCTTGAATTTTTTTTTTTTTTTTTTTAGAATTTTTGTTTTAGGATAAAGGTGATTTTTTCTAAAGTATAATTTAAAATTAATTAAATACTTCTTAAGATGATTTATTCAGTTCTTGTTAACATGGGGAATTTAATTATTTTTCACTGTCTTTTGATCAGGAGTAAGAACGTTTGTCCCTAAGCCTGTTGCCACTACTTTGCAGTACATTGGTGGAGCGGCGGCCATCCTGGGCCTGGTGGCCATGGCTTCTGATGTGGAAGGGCTGTACGCAGCAGTCAAGGCCCTGGTTTGTGTGGTCAAGAGTAACCCACTAGCCAGCAAAGAAATGGAAAGAATCAAGGGCTACCAGGTTTGTAACCATAAAGCTTCACCTTCACTTTTCTTTGTGTTCAAAAGAAAAAAAAAAAAAAAGAATCTTCTAATTTTCATTATTACTCATATTTTTTTCAAACTCTGGAAGAATTATTTCATCCAAATATACTTTAAAGGTCACTAGTTTTTAGTAAAAGTAATGTATTTCTTTTTTTTTTTTTTTCTTCAAATTTTTATGACTACAGACAATTGTACAATGAACAACCTTAGAATAAACTCTTGGTGCAAACAAAAAGTAATGTTATTTCAAGTGAGATTATAAATTGTTTCTTCTGGCTCAAACTTTTTATCCTATCTCATCAAATCCACCTTCCTACACTCTTGAATTAGGCTGTATTATTTCAGTTATTCAGTTATTTCATATATATTTGCTGGTTTGGAGTGACTCTTCTCTATGGAAATAGGAGTGAAATGAAATAGGGTCATATTGCCAGCTACTCTTATTGCCAGCTGCCAAATTGGTGATAGACCCAGAGCTCTCCTCACCTTCCCTGACTCTCCCCTCCACACCCAGTTATCTTTTACCGCCCATCCCCCTTTACGTACCTCAGGGACGTGAGAGCCACGTTGTAATACCTGTGCCGTTGCTAGTCCTGAAAACTCATGTGGGATGAAAAATATCCACAACCTACTAGGTTTAGGCAGGAAGTTATTTGTCAGAAGAGAAACCAGTATTTGGAGGAAGCTTAAATTTATTGTAGATAAAGCGTAAATGCCTTCTCTTACTATAGCTAGTAGTTCATTGGTAGTGAGTAAACTATTTACTGTTTTCTATAGATTTAATCACACTATTTTACTAAGTGTTTTATTTTGCAAAACTTTCAAAATGACTATTGTGGCATTGCTAACCAAATTTTGTGAAAATACACGAACCCTCTAAATGTTCCAACATTGTGAGAATGACTAATAATTCTATAACTATTTCAGACAATATCATTCAACCTTTTAAAATTGTAGCTATGAAGACTGTGGTGCAAAAGAAAAATCTTTGTAATAAAATGTTATGTGGAGAAAAAAAATTATATGCACGTGATGGCAACAAATTAAATATATGTGAATTGAAAGGGTTTATATAGAAGATATTTTAATGATAGAATGATGGGATTACCCTGCTTTTCAGATTTTCTGTAATGTTATATTGTCTTAATAAAAATTTAGAAATCAGCTTAGAAGTCTCAGGAATTGCTTTACACAGAGTTCTCGTGTGTGTGTGTGTGTGTGTGTGTGTGTGTGTGTGTGTGATTGATCGATGGGCATGTGGTATTGCTTTCTTTCAGTTGCTGGCGATGCTGCTTAAGAAGAAACGTTCCCTCCTTAACAGCCATATTCTCCATCTAACATTTTCCTTGGTGGGAACTGTTGATAGTGGACATGAGACCTCCATTATTCCAAATTCAACTGCGTTCCAGGATCTACTTTGTGATTTTGAAGTATGTATATGAACACTAACTGGTAATATACAGTCAATGAATCCATTTCTTATTCTGTATGTTGATAGAGTTAACTATTAAACAGTTTTTGTCTCTAGGATGTGTTTAAATTTTATAATTTTACAATGCTTCTAATAATGTTATTAGTAAAGTACAAAAAATAGGGTAGTGATGGGGTTTCTTCTCTCCAAGGATAGTCCAGTTTGCATGTAGTGTAGAAGTGAAATGGTGTAAGGCATTTATCTAACTAGAGCTACTTCGCTGCTTCCTCTGGCTTTATGAGAGGCAAACATATTTTCATCAGATAATTCTAATAGAAATTTTTCCTCCGTAAACATGAGCTATTACACCTGAAATTTTGGTTAATAGTAGCTACATAGTAAACTAGCGTTTATTTTGTCTAAATAATAAGGTACCACTTAATCTCACTTACGTCTTTTCCCTTTAACTTCCCATTCATGGTACTTTGCATACTCATCATTATATATATATATATATATAAAATATACATATATTACACACACACACACACACACAGAGTGCTTTATATCTGTATATATCTTCCCTGTGGGTCTGTAGGCTTATGTGTGCAGAGATCATGTCTTCGTCTATATCCCTACCACCCAGACTGGTGTCTAGTACTAAATGTTTGCTGGCTGTAATATCTAAGCCACAACTCTTCTTCCTCATAACTACTGTAAGCTCTGTCTTGTCAGTTATCTTAAATCCCTGACAAACAGGCTGTGTGCCCTAATTGTTTTTCTGAAACTTTATTTGAAGCATATTAGCAGCCAGGCCCATACTCAGTCTTCAGTACTACAGCTCAGGAGCAAATGCTGCATGTCTCCCTCTTTTTTTTTTTTTTTTTTTTTTTTTAAGATTTTATTTGTTTATTTGAGAGAGAGCATGAGCAGGGCAGGGACAGGGCGAAGGAGAAGCAGGCTCCCTGCTGAGCAAGGAGCCAGATGTGGGACTGATCCCAAAACCCTGGGATCATGACCTGAGCCGAAGGCAGACGCTTAACCAACTGAGCCATCCAGGCGCCCCTGTCTCCCTCTTTTTGCAGCTCCTGACTCTCTTGCTAGCCTTTGGACAGCAGTGTCCTGACTCCTATATCTTTCTCACTTCTTTCCCCATAATTTTCTGGCTCTGAAATTTTCATTATTTTTACATAAAAGTGTCCTATTTCTTTATCTTATTGTTTTCTTTAGGTTCTTACCCCATCCCACAGCCTTGTCTCTACAAAGTTGAGCCCCAAATCTGATCTCTGAATTGCACACTTAGTTCTGATCTCTTACTCAACATTTCCGTTTTTATGTCCCAGCAACACCTAAACTCAACTTAACATCCTTCCCCAAATTAGTTCTTCCTTCTAACTCCGTTTCTATTAATAACACCACCATTTCCCTAGTCACCAAGGCTTGAAATTGAAAAATCAGCTTTCTTCTTCTTCCCTGTTTATAAACAGTCTGAAATTAAGTCCTATAGACTGTACTTCCATATTTCCTGTAGTTGACCTTCTTGTTTCTACTTTTACAACTTAGCCAAAGCCCTAATCATCTTCTCTTACCGACTAAGATAACTACCACTTCTTTCCCCCTTTCCTCAGCCTACCCATAGACCTTCTGACCTCATTCTTTCTAAGGCATAATCATACTAATTACTCAGAACTTCCAGTGATTTCCCTTCCAACACGATAAAGTATTCATTTCTTAATCTGATACTCAAAATTGTAATATACAGGGTGCCTGGGCGGCTCAGTTGGTTAAGCGTCTGCCTTTGGCTCAAGTCTGATCCCACAGTCCTGAGTCAGAGTCCCATTTCGGGCTCCCTGCTCAACGGGGAGCCTGCTTCCCCCTCTCCCTCTGCTGCTCCCCCTGCTTGTTTTCTCTCTCTCTCTCTCTCTCTGTCAAATAAATAAATGAAATCTTTTTTAAAAAATTGTAGTATGCAAACCTCTCATTCTTTTAGAAAATACCTATTGAACATCTTTAAGCCAGGCATTGTGTTAGGTGCTAATGATATGAAAATAAAAGAGTCCTTGCCTCAAGGCATTTAATCCATTAGAAGAGAAGAGCAAATAAAAAGACTATTAAAAACTTGTGAAAGCACAGAGATAAAGGTATGCAGAGAGAATTATGGGAGTACTAAGTAGAACTAGGTAATCAAGCCTGGCTTTGTTTTCATCTGGAAACAGATATGTTTAAATCAGGGGTTATCTTTAGTTTCAAGCATCTGATTAAAATCTAATATACAAAAAAAAAAATAAAATAAAATAAAAAATAAATAAATAAAATCTAATATACAAACATCAGAAATTTAGTTGCTAAACAAATTTTGTCTTCATTTTAAATTACCTTGCTCACTTTATGGTATTATATAGTGTCCCTAATTACCACAAACCATAATAGTCTATAAATACTTAATTCAACCTTATTTTTAAAATAGCATTTGACAGATAGAAGTAAGATAATGGTAATAGAATTACAGGCATTTTCTTTTTAGTGGTTGTTTGAAAATTTATAATATACATCTATAAAGATTCTGTCTGTCTTCAAAGTATGTTATATTATACCACTTTACCCATAGTGTAAAAACCTTGCAAAGATACACTTCGATTTCTCCCATCCTGTCCTTCATGCTATTATTGTCCAACATTTTATTTCTATATGTTTATGATCTCCACAGTACTTTCTATATTATTTTGCTTAAATAGTAAGTTATCTTTGAAAGACAATTTTAAAAATTCTTTTATACTTACCCACATATATAACATTCACACCATTTTTTTTCCTTTGTGTAGATCCAGATTTCCATCTTACCTTATTCTAACTTGAAGAACTTGCTGTAATGTTTTTCATAGTGCCTGTCTGCTACCCTTAAATTCTGTCATCTGAGAAAATTTTTACTTTTTCTCTTTCCAAGGGTATTTTTTCATAGAATAGAATTCTAGTTGACTTTTTAAAATTCTTTTATGCCTTAAAGATGCCAGTCACTCCATCGTCTTTTCTATGTTTCTTCTGCTTGGGGTTCATTGACTTTTCTACATCTGTGAATTTGTTATTTTTATCAAATTAGAAATTTCTTAGCCATTATTTCTACAGCTGTTCTTCCTGGTGCTCTCCCCCAACCTTTTCAGGACTCCAATTACATGTGTCTTAGATTGCTTGATACTTTCCCACAAGTCACTGATGCTGTCTAGTTATTTCTTTTTAGTTCTTTTCTCATGCTTGATTTTGAATAGTTTCCTTTGTTGTGTCTTCAGGCTCACTGAATTATTTTCTGCAGTGTCTAATCTGCTATTAGTCCCATCCTGTGTAATTTTCATTTTAAATATTTTACTTTTCCTCTGTAGAAGTTCATTTTGGATCTTCGGTTACTTTTCTATTTCTCCTCCTCTTGTTTATATTTTCGATTATATTCTTCAGCATATGGAGCATTTTTTTTTTAAGATTGATTTGTTTTAGAGGGAGCACATGAGTGGGGGAGAGGGAGAGGGAGAGAGAGAGAAATCCTCAAGCAGACTCCCTGCTGAGCATGGAGCCTGATGGTGGGGCTTGATCCCAGAACCCTGAGACCATGACCTGAGCCAAAATCAATGGTCTGCCACCTAACCAACTAAGCCACCCAGGCATCCCAGGAGCATATTTTTAATAGAGTTTTGAAAGTCCTGATAATTCTATCATTTCTGACATTTCTGAGCTGCATATAATAATTGATTTTTCACCTCCTCATGGATATTTTTCTTTTTCTTTGCATGCTTGGTAATTTTTGATTGTATATTAAATTTTACATTGTTAAATGCTAGATTTTGCCATATTCCTTTACAAAAGTATTGAACTTTGCTCTGGTATTATAGTTATCTTTTTGAGCCACACTTTAAAGATTCCTTGTTGACCTAGAGTAACCTTTAGTCTAGCACAAATTTAGCCCCACTCCTCGGGTATTTCACTTCTAGGGCCTCTACCCAACTCCCCATGTATTAAGAAGTCTACATGCTCTTTGGTGGGAGTGCAAACTAGTCTCAGAACTTTGTAACTTCCAAGAATTGTTTGGTGTACTCTTCTGCAGTGATTGATTCCAATTTTGGACCCCACATGAGATTCCGATCACTCAGTCTTTGTCTTCAGGATGCAGCATTCTTTATTCATTCTATTCCGTATGCTGTGTTCAGTATTCAGTAATAATATTCAGTCTTTGATTTCCAAATAAGTCTTCTATACATTTTCCCTTTCCAGTTGTTTACTCTAGGAGGATAATTTCAATAACAATTATTCTTTTATAAACAGGACCAGAAGTCTTATCTACAAGGAATTTTATAGAGCTTCACCCTATATTATAAGCAGTTAATTATATAGTGTTGGGGTTAATGTAGAGCATGAAATCAGCCATAATACCTGGCTTTCTAAAATGTAACACGGAGGCCGCTGGGGGCAAGGGAAGGTTTCGGAGAAGAGCGTAGGCCTGGGACCACTCTGCCAATTGGAATGCCATGGGGAGTTGCCTTCCCTGAAGCTTTCTTTTAGTTCATTTAGTCCCATGTTACTAATTCTTGTTTAATTTGAATCCAGCTTTAGTTAGTTCTTGAAGTTTTTACCCATTTCAGTTTTTTAGGATTTTAAAGATATCAAAAACCTGTATTTCTTCTAAGTCCTTTATATGAACTTCCTCGAAGATGAACCTCATTTTATAAGATAATAAGAACAGTTATAAATGATGAAAATCCAGAAATGGACAGTGTTAATGATCTGATACGAGAATTCTTTATGATGCTGTTGACGATATAGGTGAAATAGGTTCTGTGTGCTGCACTTAGGTTTGTTGGAGAGTCATTTGGGATTATTTTTTAACCCTAAATGTACCACTGTTCTTTATTTTTATTGTAGGTTTGGCTCCATGCACCATATGAACTTCATCTTTCCTTATTTGAACACTTTATTGAACTGCTCACTGAGTCCAGGTATTAGTTAATAGCTATGTAGTTGATTGTTCAGTTATAGAAGAGATGATAGCACGACCTTTATAAACTCTTCTTTTTCTTACAGTGAAGCTTCAAAGAATGCCAAATTAATGAGGGAATTCCAGCTAATCCCCAAATTGCTACTGACTCTTCGAGATATGTCTTTATCCCAACCTACCATTGCTGCTATTAGTAATGTGCTGAGCTTCTTACTGCAAGGTTTTCCCAACAGCAATGATCTGCTCAGGTAGTGAACACTTATGTTATCTGTTTATTCACTGAAAGTACCAGTGAGATTAAAGTGAATGAGACGAATGTAATTGATTCTTATGCCTGTGTAATTAATACCTGTAATGTTAATATTCAGGATATTTGTAAGGCACAAAAAATATGCATGTCTCAGTATCTTGTCTTTATACAGCAAAACCAGTTGTTGCCACTAGTGAATAAGAAAATATGTAGGACTGAGCCCAACAAGATTTTCGTCCAAGTCATAAAAGTGTTCAGTATGAGAATTCTCGGTTCATCTTCCCTGAGCCCTGCTACTTCTCAAGTGTATGTGCCCAAATGTGCGTGTGCACACATACACACACCCCTTATTGTGGGCATACCATCACTTTTGTGTATTTATTTTTGATCACCCAAACAGATGGTGATGTTTTATTTTTGTATATTCAACCTTTTATATGACTATTTTGCTGCTAATGAGAAATGGCTGAAGGCATATTTATGGATTGTCTGCAGAATAATTTTAATATCTACATGGTTATTCCCATCTTAACTGAAAACGGAAGTAAAGTGCTCCTTAACGAAAGTATTTTCCAAGTAGAGAATTGGTTAAACTCAATTTGACCACTTTACATGTAATCTCCCAGATATCCAGGTGAAAATACTCCTGCTGATTAGAATATTCCCACTAGGTTTATCTCTAATCTGTGTAGCTTATAAATCACTCAGTTTTATATTCATTTACCCCAAAGACATTTTTGAAACGTAGCAACAGATTTAAAACTGGAGTTTAAAAGTTATTTTGGAGATTAGTGTTTGTTATTTAACAATATTTGTTTAAATCTTTTTCTGGAACTACAATGATCACTTTCCTAAAATTATCACTGAAACCTATCAAGTTTTTTGTTTTTATCTACTTTACAAATTAAGGAACTAAAACCCACAGAGGTTAAGCTACTTGCCTCAGGTAATAAGATTAAAAACTGATAGAGCCAAAACCTAAGTTCTTCATTACTAGACTATAATGGATCCATACAGATAATGTTAGGACATTTTGATTTGGATCGTACTGTTTGGTTCTTAAAAGTACATTAAAGGACTCATATTTCTGGAGAAATATTTTGCCCTGTGTTTTAAAACATTGTAACATATAACATTAATTGCAGTGGTCCTAGGGGAAGTAAAACAAATACAATCACTTAAAGGTGTTTAAAAAATTAGTTAAAACAGGAAGTACTATTTTTTCACTTCTTTGTGTTTTGTTTCTTTATATTTTTGTTTGTTTGTTTGTTTGTTTTGGGGAAAGAGAAACCTAAAATCCGTAACTTTTTTCTTGTATTTAAAGGTTTGGCCAGTTTATTTCTTCTACTTTACCAACATTTGCAGTTTGTGAGAAATTTGTAGTTATGGAAATAAACAATGAAGAGAAGCTTGATACTGGTGAGTCAAGTCTGAAGCTTGGAAACTAATTACTATGCCCTGTCTTCTGGCACAATTTAGAATTATATGTGATGCTATTATATTACCTTTCTCTCTACATTACTTTTCATGGTCTTTCACAGATGTATTTGTCGTAAGTCAAGCCTGTAAAGTATGTAGAAATACAGAATTACCTATGGAATTTAATAGGGTGTTAATTTTACTTAAAAAATTAAAATCTTTCCTGGAGGTGGATAGAGAGATGGGTGAAGTAAGGGGAGGATTAAGAATACACTTACCTTGATGAGCACTGAGAACATTTGTAGAATTGTTGAATGATTGTACACACCTGAAACCAATAAAATACTGGATGTTAATTTTATGTAAATTTGAAAACAAAAAACCTCTTAAAGCAGTAAAAAAAGAAGTCACAGGGATGAAATGTACAGCATAGGGAATATAGTCAATGGTATTATGATAGTGTATATAGTGATGGATGTAGCTACACAGTGGTTGAACATAGCATAACATAAATAGTTGTAAAACCACTAAAAAATTAAAAATGGAATGAGTTAACTAAATCTTTTCTATCATAGAGGATTCATAGCAGTTTTCCTTTATTTATTTATTTTTTTAAAGATATTTATTTATTTATTTGACAGAGAGATCACAAGTAGGCAGAGAGGCAGGCAGAGAGAGAGGGGGAAGCAGGCTCCCTGATGAGCAGAGAGCCCGATGCGGGGCTCGATCCCAGGTCCCTGAGATCATGACCTGAGCTGAAGGCAGAGGCTTTAACCCACTGAGCCACCCAGGCACCCGAAATTTTCCTTTAAATAGCAAACTATTCTGTGTGATTTTTGAACATTGATTAATTTTTTAGAATACATCTCTTCAGATACAGTTGCTATTATGAATTATATCTATATAACTTACTTTCATTTTCCTGTTAAATATTTAGTAGTCACTTAGGGAAAAAACATTTTACTAGAATCATTTTATGTAAGTATAAAATAAAAATAGTTTAACAAGTTGTGGGATACTGGGCCCATGACGACCACTTTTTTTTTTAAGGTTTATTTATTTATTTGAGAGAGAAAGAGACCATGAGCAGGGGATGGAGCAGAGTGGGAGGAAGAGAGAATCTCAAGCAAACTCCCCACTGAGAGTGCAGCCTAATGACATGGGGCTCAGTCTGAGGCCACTGAGATCATGATCTGAGACAAAATCAAAAGTCAGACTCAACTGACTTTTTTTTTTTTCAGCCTTTCTCATTTGGTACATATTTTTCCCCCCTCTTCTATATTTTTCCTTTTATATGTTCTAGGATAGGGGATTTGTTTGGAAAGCATCGAAAGAACCTTTTAGATTGACTTGTAATTAAATTCACAATATCTTATCTTTGTCAGCATTATTTACATTATTATCCTGTTACTTTATTCCAAATAGTATCATATAAATGACTTCCTTTAGACCACTGTGGAGAAATAATACTGTTGAATCAGTGCCTCACAAAGGTATTCTCCATGCTAGCTGTACCATCTGGAGCACAGCCTCCCTAGTGCTTCATGAATAAGAAAAGAAAGTGTTGTACTCATGTTTTTCAAAAGAGAACCTAAAATTTGGGAGCTTCAGTGAATTCCTGCAAATTATAGCAGAGCGTAAGGCTGCTGCTGACCACTCACCTATGGCCTGCTCATTTGGAACAATGTTGATATTTCTTCGGTAAAGCAAATTAGCAGTGGACGGATAGCATGAAGATAAAATTCAACGGATAGCACTTACTGAGTGTTTAATATCTGCCATGCATTGTTTAAGTGCTTTTTATAGTCTTGTAACAATCCTGTGAAATAGGTATTATTGCTATTCCAGTTTTACAAGGGAAGAAACTAAGGCCCGGAAAGATTAAGTAAATTTACCTGAGATCATGCTACTTGCATTCGAACCCAGGTAGTCCAAACCAACATTGTAAGCTTTTTAACCACTATGTTTTTCTACCATGTGCAAGGATTATTTCTTAGCTCTGAATTAATTAATATAAGCCAAGTAAATAGGTATTAGCAAAAGTCCTTTAAAAATCTTCAGAAATATATAATGTTTATTTCAAGTATAAAAAAGATGTAGGAAAAATTTTCTCTAGTCTCCATATTTCTTGCTGGCTGTTGAATTCAGTGAGCACAACTAGTATAAAATTTTCTTTAAGAAGAGTACAGTAGTGGAGATGTATAAATTGCTAATTTTTTTGTTATCTACCAAGTTAATTAGACTAGTATTCTCATCGCTTCATTGCCATTTGAAATAATAAAGTCAGAAGTACATTGCTGGTCTTGTTAGTATAGGATATTTACTGTTTATTTGATATGGACTGAAGACTATATTAACTATACTATGATGTTCTAAAAAATTAAAACCATAGTTTTTTCTTCGAAGTCATTTATACAGCATTCAGGGTATACCTACAAAAAAGAAAATGGCTTGAGTAATGATGCTGAACAGCAATATAATAGTCAGTGCAAAATAAAATAGCATAAAAGGGTAGTGCGGCATGGAAGAAAGCATCAGTCTGAGTGGGAAAAAGTTACACTGGAAATTCAGAGTTTATTGTTTTACATTATATTTGAAAATTAGGAGAAGCAAAACTGACAGAAAACTAGACATAAGTCTAAGAAGAATTTTTCATTTCTGCGTGGATCATTTTACTGAAAAAAAAAATAATTGGAAAGGAAATAATCGAAAGGAAGTAATCTTTATCTCAATTTAGGTTGTATGGTATGTTTTTTAATAAAGCAATTTATAAAATTACCTCTTAGAAGAGAAGAGAATCTTGAGCTCCCCTCGATAAGCTTGAAGCACCCTTCCCAATAATTAAAGCACAAAATTAGCCGTTTAAAAGACAATGTTTAAAGGTATAAAGAATCCCTTGCCCAAACAAGTATATGCGAATGACCATAGTAAGTCAAAGTTTAGCCTGAGCTTCAATTCTAGAATAAAGGAAGGCATGGGGATTGTGACTTACCAAGCCACAGCCCATCGTGTCAGGCCTGGGCCTCGAACACGGGCCCATGGATGCCCAGTCCTGTGTGCTTCCAGCACTGTCCATTGAGAACCATAAGCTTTCCATTTCCCTCCCTTTCTTTTCCATTTCTCTGTGCGTTTGTGTGCCTTTATCTCTCTCTTCTATGCTGTTTAATTCTAAGTCTCCTTTATATCTTACATTTATTGAATAGTTTATGCTTCCTATTTTTCATTTTTAAATCTGGTAAATTTTAACTATAGCCTTCAAAATGAAACTGGAAATTAAGGATTTAAATTATTTTTTTTTTATCCATGTGACTACTTTTTTTTTTATCCATGTGACTACTTTCGCTCTATTAGTGGGGGATAAATATTATGTAAGAAAGGGTTTACAGCCTTTTATTACTTGTTTAGACAATGTCAAATATAAATGAACAATTTTCAGGATTCTAAAGAGAAATAAGTGAATGGACCCTTTTGCTTATCCATTTTATTGGAAAGTACTCCTGGAGAAAATGTTTTCTAAAAGATGTATTTTTCAGTGAGATTTCCTAGGACAATGTTGCATATTTTATACTGGCTTATCTACTAAGGCAATTTAATGTATATATTTTCATCGTAGGAACTGAAGAAGAGTTTGGAGGTCTTGTGTCTGCTAATCTTATACTTTTGAGGAATAGACTTCTAGATATCTTGCTAAAACTAGTTTACACATCTAAAGAAAAGACAAGCATTAATTTGCAGTAAGTAAAATTTTCTTAGAATTGGTGGTACAGGTGCTATTACTAGTTAATTCATAGTAGAGAAAAGAAAGAATTGCTGTTGACTTTTAATAGATTTTTTTGAACCCTGCAATTTATAGTATCTTGAGAACAAAATCTTTAAAAAAGTCTTACTTTTTTAAAATTTTGAGTCCTAACCCTTAAAATTAATGTTCTGTTTTTATCTTAATTCATCTGCCTTGAAATAGAGCTTGTGAAGAACTGGTGAGGACACTGGGTTTTGACTGGATTATGATGTTTATGGAAGAACACTTGCATTCCACCACCGTCACGGCAGCCATGAGGATTCTTGTTGTGCTACTGAGTAATCAGTCTATCCTCATCAAGTTTAAGGAAGGACTCAGCGGTGGAGGCTGGCTGGAACAGACAGATTCTGTCTTGACTAATAAGATCGGAACTGTATTAGGTATGGGACTTAACGTAAGCTGCTTTAAAATAAGCTTGTACTCTTGTCTTTTATTTTTTTTAAATCTTATCAAAGCTTATACTCTTATCTGACAATCATTAAGAATCATGAATTTTTTTTTTTAAGATTTTATTTGAGAGAGAGAGAACAAGTGAGAGAGGGAGAGGAAGAAGCAGAAGCAGACTCCCCACTAAGCAAGGGGCCCGATGTCGGACTCCATCCCAGGACCCCGAGATCAGGACTTGAGCTGAAGTCAGACGCTTAACTGACTGAGCCATCCAGGTGCCCCAGAGTCATGAATTTTGATGAATGAACGAATGAATAAAAAGCTTAGTTTCAAATTTGGCTTTTTAAATTACAAAGCAAATGGAAGGCAGTCACAGGATATTAAAGATGTGAAAACCAAGGGAATTCCTTATGATCTTTTTGTTTTGTAGTTCCCTTTCTAGGTTCTAGGTAATTAGCAAATTATCAAAACTAAATAATAATAATCAGTATTTTTCATGCTAATTCTGTGCCAGTTACTAAATATTCTTATTTTCACAGTAGTCCATGAGGTATAAATAACTATCATACCCATTTTAGAGATGAGAAAACCAAGGCATAGGGATGAAGTCACTTGTCAGCTAGGAAGTGTCAAAAATTGAATGTCAGTTGATTAGATCCAAAGCTCCTGCTTTTAACAGTTATGTTATAATGCTTCTCAAATATTTAAGCTTGAAGTTTTAGCCAAAGTTCCCTATTGTCTGCTTGATAGTTCTATGCAGTTTTCAACATGGAACTGAGCATTTAAATAATAATAGAAAATTTTAGTTTCCTATGTTAGATTCATTTGAACTGCTGTATTTCTGTTCATATTAATGATCTTATTTTGGAACTATATATATTTAAAATAATGTTTTTATTGAAAATTATAGGCATTCAATTCTTAAAGTATTGTTTTTAAATCAAGTATCTAAAAAATATATTTGTCTTTATAGCATTATGTTTTCAAATCATATGTAATTGTATTCTGGAATAAGCATCAAGAATACGTTTGCCCTTGTCGATTAGGGATCCAAATTGAATATGTAATTTATCTATTAAAAAAAAAAATGCAAAAGCATCAATACCTAGGTGCTGCCTGCACTCTTTCTCAAATATCAAAGAAAATGATAGGAAGACAGTGTTTATAACATAAGATTGTTTTACTGTTATTTCATACCGGATGGAATATTTCAAAATGTAGGAAGAAACTTTGTAATGAAGAAAGGAATTCACTGTGAAATGATTTCTCAGGAAAATTGTTGGCTTTAAAATCCGTATTCTAAATTATCATTATATATATTTTGATGACAAAAAAAAAATCACTATTTTGCATGGACCCTAGGGGAGGGCTATAGCCTACAGATGTTACTACTATGAAGAGTTTGGTAGCAAGAGATTTCACTTGTTGACCTTAATGATAGCTGCTAGGAGAGTAAGCTGTGAATGTGAGTTCTGCTGAATGTGAGAGTTCTAAATGTCAATTGCCAGCCCCGCTTCTCATCGAAGATCAAAACCACAGTGGTGAGAACACCTAACTAAGACTCACATAGCAGAGTGTGGTTTGCCAAAGCCGTTTAACCTGTATCATCTCATGTGGGCTTCATGATTCTGGAGATAGGTATATATTTTATAGACATAAGTTATACTTTATAGGCAATAAACCTATTAATTTCTCTGTTTAGTAAAGTAAGACTGTTAAATGCATAAGGTTTCTGAGTCCGACAGTAATAGTGTCTAAGTAACTGTCTTCTCAGTGTTAATCCTTTTCTTTTGTCTGTCCTGTTTCATTTCAGTAACATCAGAAGAAGGTGCTTTTTCCACATGTGATCTTAGAATTTATTTGTCCTTCATTGTTACCTGCTTAAAAATTGCATATGCTGCTCTTGTTCTAAAAGAGAAATCTAAGAATTTAATTTAAATTTGATTCAGTTTAATTTTCCCTGAATACCTATGCGATAACACACATATGTATTTGTATACATACATATATATATATATTTCATATAATTTGGTTCTATTTCTCGTAGATGTGATGAGCAATTTAATGTCTTTGAATGTTTTATTCATGTTTATTTTTGTCAAATTTTGCTTTATAAAATACCTTCCATGTAGCTGTTACTTGAATCTAAATTAAGGCTTAATTGTTAGTAATATACTAGGTATTCCTTAAGATTAATAACAGGGAAAAATAGACTGTGAGAATTTAGAAAGGAAAATAAATGCTCATAATGTTTTTCATTTAGGACATGTAATTTATTCAATATTTTCCTGTTTAATGTATAAAATCCACTGTATGTTCTCTGACTTCTTAAAGCTCAAGACTTTTTTTATACTGATAACTTCACTTAGAAATCACTATAGGCGAAAAATCACCAGTGTCCTAATGCAGCCAGTCTTTCAGAAATGTGGCAATGTCATTAGGAAGGCCAAGGAGGACAGGGCAACTTTACAAACTCTGATATAGAGACATCAGGCTCAAGTCCCAGTGCCACTACTCTTCAACTTGGTGACTTTGAACAAATTGCCTATTGCCCATGTTATGAAAAGGATCATAGCAACTTCTGACTCACACTTCATTGTGTTTGAGAAATGAGATGATCTATGAAAGAGGTTGGCAAATTGCTATACGATTTTTTAATTAGAACATACTTCAGAAGATTAATTCACATCACGCTGAGCAATTGGTTAGGATGAAATCATTAAAAAGCTAGCTAGACACAAATTTCTGTTATATTATTTCAAATAGTAGCAAGTATGTGCTCACTTCATCCTAGAAAAAACAAATAGGAAGAAAAAAATGAATATTCATTTGAAATAAAAATTGCTTCAGAGTAAAAATCAATCCTTCTTCTCTTGGTTGCTGTTCACACAAGTTTTACATTGAAACTCTGGCCAACATTTTATCCTGTGCCTAGCGCTGCACTAGTTTTGGGGAGGCAAAAGAACTGAATGTTTGAGTTGTATCCTGATTAGTTATATAAAGGAGGGAGCAGGAGTGATGGAAAGGCTGATGCTGTGTAAGCCACATCAGTCAGCACTGACCATCTCCTGGTCAGACTGTGTTTCTGGGAAGAAGCCTGCCTGTGCGGATAGCCCCAGTCACAGCAGGCTCCGATTTGCTGTCCCAGCACCGGGCAGCTTCCCAATAGTACCACAGATCATGTTGTGAGGAAAGAATATTGTGCTTATTTATTTTGTCTTGTCTCAAAACTTGTAGATAATTTATAGTTAACTAGTTTAACAGAATCCAGACAAATGACATATATTAACTAAATATAGTTAATTATAATTATCCACTAAATATAATAACAGCAATTTTAGTTTTTTAAGGTACATTGTTGTAGCATCCTACATTTGGGCTATGTTTTGAATTTTACTTTCTTCTTAGGGAAATGTTAGAGCTCATTTGAGGGCATTCTTTGAGTGTATATTACCTCTTGTATCTGATTGATTGTCTCAGGTATTTTTCAAGACCGGTATTCTAAGAGACAGGCTTGCTGAAATCCGAGATAGTAAAGGAGAACTTTTAACTGGAAGATTAATTCAACGGTGGAATAGTTAATTGCCTGTATTAATGTGGATGTTTTGGAGAGAAATGTCACATATACTGAATTACTCCTTTCTTTGTCAATCAGCATGGCAATTGATTATTCATTTTGTACTTACTGTTACATTTCCTCTCCTCTTAGGATTCAATGTGGGCAGGAGTGCTGGCGGGAGATCGACGGTCAGGGAGATTAACCGGGATGCTTGTCATTTTCCTGGTTTCCCAGTTCTTCAGTCATTCCTTCCTAAACACACTAATGTCCCTGCTCTCTATTTTCTCCTCATGGCACTGTTTCTGCAGCAGCCAGTTAGTGAGCTGCCTGAGAACCTGCAGGTCAGTGTGCCTGTCATCAGCAGCCGATGTAAGCAGGGTTGCCAGGTAGGAATTATCTAGTAAGGTGTAAGTGTAATTCTGTGTGCCGGAAAATCACCGTGTGGTGATGGGTTACTCACAGTAAAACCAAAGGGATTCCATCCCTTCCTCACATTTAGGATTTGATTTGGGAAGAAAAATCTGAAGATACTATAGAAAACTTTCACAAAAAGAAGTCCTTTTTCCATAATTTTCCTTTTTTTTTTTTTTTTTTTTTTTGATTACTCTGTATGATCCTGTATGCATAAAGACTTTGGGTGGTATTTGAATGGTGATCTGAAGAATTCAAGTTATACTATTTTTATCTAGAAGTATAATGTCATTTCTGTAGAACTGAAAATAGAGACAGTGGTCTGTATACCATGAATTAATTATTAATCGGGTAGGATTCTTAGTGCAAGTTCTGATTACAAAATGTCTTTGATTTCTTAATAATAGATAGCATCCACTTTAAGAAAAAACACTAAGGTTTTATTGTGGATATCTATATAGAGCTTATGTTTGTGGCACTGTGAAGACTTAAGAATTCAGTTTTAAACTCAAATACTAGAATCATAATGCCGAATGCTAATGCAGCTCAGTTCTAGTAATTGACAAAACCTTTTAAATGAAAACAAAGTCTGTACCCTTATGTTAAAGTCAGGCTTCAGATTCAGGCTTAACAGAGTTTGGTTGGTTATGTAATTTTTCAAAATAAGCGTGACACCATAGTCATAAAGTGTTATATAAAACTGCTCTGAATAAGTCTCCTAAACTGATTTTTATTTCGTCAAATCTTATCTGTATGTAACCTCAAAGTGAATTAGAACATTGCCAAGAGAGGGGGGAAAAGTGAGTCCCAAATACTTTTTTTTTTTTTAAGATTTTTTATTTATTTATTTGACAGACAGAGATCACAAGTAGGCAGAGAGGCAGGCAGAGAGAGAGGGGGAAGCAGGCTCCCCGCTGAGCAGAGAGCCTAATGCGGGGCTCGATCCCAGGACCCTGAGATCATGACCTGAGTTGAAGGCAGAGGCTTTAACCCACTGAGCCACCCAGGTGCCCCCAAATACTTTTTTAAAAGATCCTGCCTAAAATCATCAGTTCTAAAATGTCATCTCCTGGCTAATTAGCATGTATTTTCTTTTTGTTTGTTTTCATAGAGGAAAAAAAAGTAGAAAACCTTGTTTTTAACCTAAGTACCTAAGACAGGATGATACATAGTATTCTCTTTTCCTTATAAATGTAAACATTTACAGATTTTCAAAATTTAGGAGGGAGGCATGCTAGGTCTCTCTCTCTCCATCATGGATCACTTTGCAAAAAACCTAATTAGTCTCCAAGAAGTTTTTAGAATATTAGAACTTGTGAGAGTCTCTAGCTGAAAAAAATGGACAGTGGCTAATCTTCATTCCTTTTGACCTCTGCAGTTTGATTTAGATTCCATTTGGACGTTTATCTTTGGAGTTCCTGCCTCCAGTGGCACTGTGGTCTCTTCCATCCATAACGTGTGCACAGAAGCTGCTTTTTTATTACTGGGGATGCTCCGCAGCATGCTGAATTCAGTAAGTTTACAGAGATACTCAAACCTGCTGGTACTTCCTCCTGCTGGTCGTATACTTTTTTAAATAGAGGACTCCTTAGGAAACATAACCATTTATTAACTGGAAGCTCAGCCTCTCGGGTTTGTACTCTCTGCTGTAAGGATGGACTGGGCAGTTGATGAGACCATGGGCTCTGGGGCCCTGCGTGGGTTCAGATCCCATGTCTGGTACTTAAGACATGCTAACCTCTGCAGGCCTCAGTTTCCTCACGTATGAAATGCTGGTGACAAAGAGAACTGATCTCTTAGGGTTGTCGTGAGGATTTAATGAGGAGTTAGTATCTACGCAAAGCACTTACAAGAGTACCTGGTATGTAGTAAGTGTTTCGTAAGTGTTAACTGATATTATTAGCGTTATAAAATGTATATTACCAAAACAGTGTATATTGCAATTTATACATGTATATAACGAATATATATTATAGTCTGTGCCATTGCAGTGTGTTATTTGAACTTTGAAAATCACTTTCATTTAAAGGTGAAAAATGTATTTGTTTTTACTAATCTAATTATTTCTAACTTAGATATGAAGAACTGAAAGACCGATAAAATGTATGTTTCTATTTATCCTACAGGGATTCTGTGAATAATAACTTAATTTGCTTACACAATTTAAGATCACATTATAAAAGGAATTACTAACGAGACTGAATCACAAGTACTGACAAACCTAATTTAGTCAAAACTATTCCTATGTCATCTTAGGAAAGAACATTACTATTGTATTAATTTAGAATGCTTTGGGACTCTTATTTTGGCCCCTTTTCATAAACAAACATAAAAATCTAAGTTAAAAAAGGTCAGTCTCTGGGCAATTATCAGAAGATCGGTGTTATTCACATATATTCTTTACCCCCCTTTTTTTAAAAAAAAAGATTTATTTATTTTAGAGAGAGAGTGCAGGAGCAGGGGGCAGGGGTGGAGGGGAGGGGGAGGGGCAGAGGGAGGAGGAGAGGGCATGTGGACTCGCCAATGAGCACGGAGCCCAAAGGCAGTGGCAGCCTCCATGGCTCTGGAGCTCGTGACCTGAGCTGAAACCAAGAGTCAGATGCTTAACAAACTGAGCCACCCAGTCACCCCCTTTTTCCTTTTTTATCATCATTGTTATTGTTGTTGTATTGCTTTTAAGGAAAAACACGCTCCTGTGTGTCTCTTCTACTCCCAATATTCTGCTATAACACTACTTCACTTCGGACATTTCTGGTCACTAAATACGTGGGGGGTTTTGCCACACTAGCTGGGTGTCCCCCAGCTTAGTTCAGTTCCAACACTATCTATCCAGAGACAGCGTCAGTCCCCCGACTGCCCCTTCCCCCAGCACACCAGACGCCAGTCACAAGTCCACGTTGTTACCTGTGCTTCTGACCTGCCAGCTATAAATTGGAGGTTCCTACGACTCAGGAAAACATTTTACGTCCTAGATTACCAGTTTATTATAAAAGGCTGTGACTCAGCAATAGCCAGTGGGAAGAGATGCAGAGGGTGAGGTATAGGGAAGGGCACAGAGCTTTCACACTCTCCACCTGCTGTTCTCCCAGCGCCTCTGTGTGCTCACCAACCCCGCAGCTCTCCAGACCCTGTCCTGAAGTGTTTTTATACAGGCTTCATTACATAGACATGATCGAATCATTGGCCACTGGTGATTGAACTCCATCTCTAGCCCCTCTCCCCCCTCAGAAGTTAGGGGGTGCGTAGCTATATTTTATTTTTAAAGATTTTATTTATTATTTGAGAGAGAGAGAGCACAGAGGGAGGGGGAGATGGAAAAGCAGACTCCCCGCTGAGCAGGGAGCATGATATGGGGCTCCATCCCAGTACCTTGGGATCGTGACCTGAACCGAGGTCAGAGACTAACCGACTGGGCCCCCCAGGCGCCTGGGGGTGTAGAGCGCTAGTGCTGGAAGTTCCAACCCTCTGGTGATGTGGTTGGTTCCCCCAGCAAGCCTCCATCTTTAGGGGCTTTCCAAAAGTCAGATCATTAACATGAACTCTGCTGTGGTTGAAAGGCGTTTGTTAGGATTAACGGAAGACACCCTTTATGGCTCTTCTTGCTTAGGACATTCCGAGGGTTTTAGTAGCTCTGTACCAAGAATGGGATGGGACAAAGACCCAGTATGTATTTCTTATTATAAATCATAATACCACAGTTGCATACGGTTGAAAGCATTATTCTTACCATTTTATGTATGACAGTATGAGGCTCGGAAAGGTGGAGTAACTTCCCCACCTTTTCTGTTACTTGTAACTCTCACATGATGGAGGATGGGGCAGCTTTGTGGATAACACAGCCACTATTGGCAACAACTATACTCATGTTGGTAATGATAAATAATCAAAATCACTGACTCAAGTCACTGAGCTGTGAGTACACCAATGAACAAACATCCTGTCAGCTTCTAGGAGTATTGTTTTTGGTTTAGCTTATTTCTAGATTTGTTTATGTATATTTGCTTGTGTGTGTGGTTCCTAAGAGTTCTGAACCATCGACATATCCAGTTTTAGGAAAGTAGTGAGTAACGGGTTTTTAAAAGCAGTTTTTTAGCAGTGTCAGTTTTTCTAACAAATAATTTCTTTTCTTGTCCCCATGACAGCCTTGGCAATCAGAAGAAGAGGGATCCTGGCTCCGGGAATATCCTGTGACCCTGATGCAGTTCTTTAGATACTTATATCACAACGTTCCCGACCTGGCTTGCATGTGGATGAGCCCTGACTTCCTGTGTGCATTAGCGGCCACGGTCTTCCCCTTCAACATTCGCCCTTACTCAGAGATGGTAGGAAAGGGGTGGGGGATGGGGGGGCGTCAGACTGAAATTAATCTGCTCCAGTGGTTAGCAGGATTTTCTTCTCAGTCTTTTAACCTTCTGACCAAGTTACAGCCTCACCTCTCACATTATTCTCCGGTGTCTCCTCCTCACACTCTCCTTCTGCTTTCCCCTAAAATAACAGTGAATCCTGCTTCCTGTTTCATTTACTGTACTCTTGCAAGTCCCCGGTTAATCACTTCCCTCTCCAGGTCATTGTGGACCCATTTTTTGCTTTACGTGCTCATAGCTGTGTCGTTGTGAAACGTCATATCCGGGTTACAGAACTCCGGTAAGACCGAATTTGTCTCCAATTTATTTATCTCAGGAATTAGGCATCTCCTGGACTTAGTCTTTACAAATTAATTATAGGAACGGTTGTCTTTATACAAAAATGAAATCTATGTTTGTCTTTTTCATTCAACTTTCCTTACTTTGTTCAACTTTTATTTTTTATATTCTATACTAATTTAATAGAAAATTATTAAACTATAATCATAGGTAGTATGAGTACTTCTTCAGTCCTTTAAAACAAAGCCCCAAAGACAGTTATTACTCTATATACTTTAGAATTTCATGATGTTTTCTCTTATTTCCACCATATACTCTAGGGCCTGGAATAAAATACCTTGTTCATACTAATTTTTCTTCCTGTATAAAGGTGAAAAACTCATTATGAAACTGGGGAATTTTAGGAGAAAGATAAGTAAAACATATGATCTGGCTTGTTTCTAACTTTTAATCCTAACTTTTCTGGTAAAAATAGACCTTAGGTATTATCTCAACGTCTTTTCCTTGTCAGCAGCTTATAATCTGTCTTTTGGTCCTTCTTTTTTTTTTATTGGCTCAGAATTGGCTCTGGTTTTATCATTGTTTTGTTTAGTTATCTGGGGTTTTTTTAATTTGCAAAAATGAATCAGCCCTTAGGTGCTACCATTGTGCCAGAACTTTATCTGAAATTCTGTGACATTTGATTTCTCGGTAGGTATATTTCAATATGTAGATATAGTCATTCTCATCATTTCATTTATTTTAAGTGCAGTAATCCACAATAGAGAGAAAATTCGACATAAAACAGATACATGGTTAGTGGCTGGTCAGCTTAATATGAGAAAGAGTGTGTTAAGTAACCGTGACCTGTGGTTCCCAATTGCTATTTTGAAATGAGAGTCAAATAAGCAAAGCGAGGTAATATTTTGAATAGCTTAATATGAGGTAAATGCTGAAGGAAAATACTGTTGCTGCTATAATTTGGTTTTTAGGAAACATGGAAGTGAAAATATCACATAAAATCAAATATGACTAGCATCTATTTCTCTTTTTTTTTTTTGACTAGCATCTATTTCTGCTTGATTTTTCCAGGTGACTGATCTGGATGATGAAGTTGGATCTCCAGCAGAAGAATTTAAAGCTTTTGCAGCAGACACAGGGATGAACAGAAGCCAGTCAGAATACTGCAACGTGGGCACGAAGACCTATCTGACCAATCACCCAGCTAAGAAGTTTGTTTTTGACTTCATGCGGGTCTTAATAATAGACAACCTCTGTCTTACTCCTGCCAGCAAGCAGACTCCACTAATTGATCTTTTGTTGGAGGTAAAGACAAAAACAATGCATTTATATCTCCTTTGTGTACTTTTTCTAATTAGAACATTAATAACCAAACACATTTGATGCCAGATACCTTTCAGATTTCATATTCTTCTGGGTTGTACAGGCAGAACATATCATAAACTATGAGAATTTTTTTTTAATCTCAGATGTGCTACATACTCTTAACAGTTTGTTTCTCTTCTTTCCATTCCCACAAGCATATCCCTAATTCAGTCCTTTATCGTCTTTTCCCTAGGCCAGGAATTGACAGACTCTTTCTGTAAAGGGCCAAATAGGAAATATTTCAAGCTTTGCAGGCCATGCAGTCTCTGTTACAGCTGTTCAACTGTATCATTTTAGCCAGAAAGCAGCCATTGACAATACATAAATGAAGAGCATGGCTGTGTTTCAGTAAGACTTCGTCTACCAAAACAGACTTAGGCTGGATTGGGCACATGGACTTCAGTGTGCCAACACCTTCTCTTGACACGGCGGCCTTGTCTCCTCAGCTTATAACTCCCTACTTCCATCCCTCTTTCATATTATTGCCAGGTATTATTGCTCTTGGTGTCCTGTGCAGCTTAAGACATGGTGCGTTGCACATAGTAGGTGCTTAATACGCACTTACTGAATTTTCCCTAAGGCAGCAAAGTTCTAGGTGGCTTGCTACCTTAGCTCAGACTGCTGTAACAAAATACCGTAGACTGGGAGGCTTAAATAACAGACATTTATTTCCCCCAGTTCCAGAGACTGAGAAGTCTGACATCAGGGCTCCAGCTTGGTGAGGTTCTTACTATACTCTCACACGGCAGAGAGAGAGAAAGTAAGCGGGCAAGCGCACGCGCACAAGCTCTGGTGTTTCTTCTTCTTACAAGGGCACTAATCTTCTCGTGGGCACTCCACCAACCTGAACGCATCTAAACCTAATTACCTGTGAGGGCTCTGTCTCTTAATGCCATCACATTGAGGGTTAGAGCTTCACCATATGAATTTGGGGGGACACAGACACTTAGTCCACCGCACCTGCCCATTCTCCTAATGAATGATGTGAAGCAGCTGACACACCAGAAAATGAGCCCTAAATGGCGACCCTGCTGGCCCTAGAAATTGGTCATCCCTGAAAACCAAATGTTCACCTAGAAAAAATCTCAGAAGATCATAGAAAGAGAATTTAATGTAGGAAGAGTTGCCTGTACATTCATACTCTTTTGGTCACTTCCTGTAAGTAGGGTCACAGAGTCAGTCCCTTCCAGGGCTCCGAAAATAATAATGGTTTCTGGGGATTCAGTCAATGCGGAAGACTGACTACTGGTCTCTCTGGGGAACTTCCCACATGCTCTCAGCCATTTGTCAACTGAACCTGCACTTTCTCTGCTCCCTCTAGTGGCTAACACGGTTAACTTTTTATTTGAAACCTTAAAACCGCAGGAGACATTTTATCTTACTCATGTGAAAGTATATCCACTCAGTCAATTGAAAGAAATTATTAATGTAATTCAGATACCAGTCATGCTGAGCATTTTAACCAGGACCACAATGTTTAATATTGGCAGAAAAATAATCATTATCATCAATAATTCATTTGGTAGAGTTTAAAAGCGTGCCTGGTAGAGCTTGTCCTCGTTGAAAACTTTGAGAAGCAAGATGGCTAGTATCTTAGTGGATTGGGTAGGAATTTGAAGCACTCTATGCAAAATGAGGTGGTGATCAGAACATAACAGGGTAATAAGTTTAAAAGAGTGTGTGCAAGAAAGCATAACTGAGCCAAATAATAAAATACACATGTGTGGAATATATCTAGTAATAGCATTTTCAGTCTTGTAGGAATCCTAATAGCTAATTAACTAGCCTTGGATAGATGATAGAATTGTCTTTTAGTTTTCTGTATTTTTCAAAGACAAGGTTTGATATAATCTGTATAAACCTTGAATTAGTGTTCTCATTGTTGCAGATAGTAATTTGCCCTGCAGTGGAATTGTGTCTGATTGTACTGGGGAGTTAGGGGTGGCTAGGGTTATATTTCAGGGAGAAGCAGGGAATGTCAAGATTGAAACTGCCAGGTAGATTATAAACTCCTTAAAGTTAGTCACCACCTTTCACATGTCTTTTAATCTCTCACGGAATTAGTACAGTTGTTTGACATGTTCTTTCCTGTGTTTTTAAATCATTTAACTATAACTGCATCCTGGCAGTTCTTCCCAAACAGGAAGATATGATACCATCTAATAGGAGAGATACACATTGCCTTTTAAAAATTAACTTAATACTTTGAGGAGCTTCAACTCTACTACACAGTGTATGTACAGAATAAACATACAAAACATTTATTGCACTACATGTCTTCCTATGGTGTAAAAAATAAGTGGCAAGCATATGATTTTGAATATTGTGATTATGAAGTATTTATCTCTGAAGAAGTTCAAGAAGAGAATTATCCTCTATATTTACCATTTACCTACATGAAGGACGGGGTTTGAACCAACTGATTTTCAGTTCAGTATCGTAAGGCAGGCCATCTTCAGTCTTATGATTGTTAGAATCTCACCACAAGATTATCTGCTTACTCGACTAGATCTACAAAAGAATGTGTGAAATTATCTTTGTCAGCAGTTAATAAAAATAAGATTCCCATTCGTATAGGCTGACCAGAGCGTGACACTGAGGCCAAGTACAAGGGAGACCGTGTGGCGTAATTGAAAGAGCATGGGTTTGGGAGTGAGAAGTACCTGTTTTAAATTCTGGCCCTGGTGTTTATTATATAAGCATTTTCATCTCACTGAGCTCTATCCATTCTCTGGGAAATAATTTATATAAAGTTTCTCCTGCATGATTTTTGTGGGAGTTAAGTATATGTAAATCACCAGCAAAATCTACCTTGAGAAATTAAACATGTGCTGGTTATAGCTGTGTGACCTTGGTCACTCTGAGTTCTCTTCACCCCTTCTAGTTTGCCCATCTTTCAGATGGTATAAAAATAGAACGTGTCTCTGAGGGCTGATGTGAAGATTAAATGAGATCATACATTTACGGTTCCTAACATGGGACCGGTGGCACAGAACACTCCCTCAGAAACTGCGGTGGCCTACGCTGCATCTCCCCGGCCGCCCTGTAGCCCTTCTCCCCGCTCCCCCATATCTGCTGTCACGACCGGGTGTGGTATGGAGGGCCCAGGGAGTTTGCAGCCTGTGAATACCACCATGGCGGCAGGAGGAAAGCACAAGGGAACAGATAGAAAAGGTTTTGGCTCTGCCTGCAGGAAAGCTAGTGAGTGTGTGCTTGTCTGATGCCACAAGTACTTTCCTGTGGTCTCGGGAGTTCATGACTCTCTGTTCCAGCCGTCTTCTAAGAGACCTCCCCAGTCACAGCAGTGTGCAGTCCGCCCTGGCTGACCATAGGGCAATAGACAGAAATGGGGAGAAGGGGGCAAAGAGAGCTCTGTGACATACCTGAGAGAAGAGATCAGCTAAGAGGAGTCCTGCAGCCAGAATGAAGAAGCTCAAAATCCTCTTCTTGAAGGGCTTCAGCTCATGACAGAAACCACAGAGCACTGAAAGCCTTCCTCCCAGAGAGGCCTGCCCTCAGTGTGGGCAGCACACTGGGCTCTGGCCTGTGCACGTGAAGATTCTGCGCCATGTCTGCTGGCTGCAAAAAGGAGGCTATGATTCTTTGAGTACTGCTGTTGACTGGCTTCCCTATTTCTGCAGGGAAGACACCTGACAGCCACAAGCCGGAGCCAATCACAGTGCTCTCTCTATCTTCCTTCTGCCCTGAACTCTTTCTTCCCAGTTATCTGGTATAGCCAACCAGGTTTATTTAAAAGATGGCTGAGGAGATAGTAGCAGGTGTGCATTTGTTAACTTTACTATAGAGACTTTTATGAACTTTTGCCATCGAAGAAACTGAGGTTTGAATCCTAGTTGTGACTTAACGACTCTGAGCCTCAGTAACCTTATCTCTGAAATGGGGTGATAGTTCTACTTCAGAGAGGTATTTTTGCAGATTGAGATAATGTACATAAAACTATGCGCTGTGATCTGGTACATAATAGTCCACAGAATTAAAAAAAAAAAAAAAAAACACCTCCGAGACAGCTGTGCATGCATTTATAAAGTCTTAAACCCTTTAAAAGTTAGGCTACGATGAATCTCAGCAAGAACATTTAAACCCAGCAATTAGAGCCAATAACAAGTATAAATTCTGTGTGATAATCACTCATAAAACAGCTTCTGTGAGGGGATTCAGAGGATTAAATGTTCATTGGTGGTTGAGTCTAGCCTTAAATCCTTGGAGAATACAAAAGAGTATTTCTTAATTAAGTAAAGATAAATACTGCTGATGAAGCTACTTCTCTGTGTTCTGTAGCCCCTTCGTTTGCAGACTCCAAAACTTTGTCTAGTGAAGATTTGATAAACTCTACCCAGTATTACTTATCCCATGAACCACCTTTAGTTATGATCCAGAATGAGCACTGTCATCTTCAGGAGTGTTTAAATCCTCCTGTGAATGGAGAGCCTTACTCTGGGAAACTTTGATCGGCTTCCACTATTTGATGAAATGGTCTCTGATCTGATGATGAGGTAATCCTCAAAGATCTCATCAATCTGCTTCCCACTTAAACATTCCCACTTTCTCTTCCTTTGGTAGGGCTACGGTCTCCCTGTACCGTCAGCCCGAGGGTTAGACAGGCTGTGGGTGTCCGGGGGGCTCCTGCTGACCATCGTGATTCAGCTGTTCACCTACACAGGAAAATTTATCAAGATTAAAAACAACATGACATGTCCTTCACTTTTTCCCAAATAGATACCAAGCCGAATTCCTAAACACTAGTACTATTTTAAATGTTACTAATCAGGCCCATATTTTGTCATTTTAAAACAAATATATCTTACCAGCAAAACAGAGCAATGTTTGTTGCAACTCGGGTTTAGCTGTTGGTTTCCAAATCCCTAGAGTAAGATCCTTGATCTGAATATAGAATTTAGATTTTAAACTGCTCCTTTAAACCCTTTATCAAAGTACCGCCTTGAAAATCAGAATAGAAAGAAATGGGTTTTTTAAAATGGAGCAGATTTTAACTGTAAATGAAGAATAGTAGTCTAAAGCCCACTTTTGTAACATGGTCATAAACATAGTCCCAGATCTGTCTGTTCAAGGATCTGTAAAGCATCAGTACTGTGTCTGTATCTAAAACACCCAGATCTCTTTTTAAGAAAAAATTTTATGTCAGTTTGTTGAATTGTTCAATATCCAACTCCTACCAAAAGCTGGCATTTCAGGGTGTCAAAAGGATCTTTCCCACCTTTTATCCACTGGGCTCCCAGTACTTTACCACCCACCTCACAGGTTAGATACTTGACATTTATGCACCTAGATTATATTACCCTAATTACCTGTAGAAATGCCATCTGAGGACTGTAGTTTAACTTTGTGCTGCAAGCTTTTATTTAAGATAATTTTTAAAATCAACTTTGTACTGTATAAAACCGTTATCAAAAGTATTACCTATAGGGTTGTCATTGTCCTCTTTATAAAAACCCACAGAGAACATTCCTCTAAGAACAATTTTAGGAAAACATCCTTGCTGACAATCTAGTATGCTTCTTTTTATAGATAATAAAAAGCTTTGTAAACCATATCATCTTTTTTTTCCTCCTTCTTGAAACCGAGGAAGCTCAGAGCTAAATTGTGGGCTTAGTTAACTTTTTGAGATAAATATTCCCCTCCCCATCAGCTTTACCCCCTTGATTACTAGATTCCTGAGGTTTTGTATTTGTTTTAATGGCTTTATCATTTTATCAGTATCTCATAATAAATCGCCAGCTGTCTTTGGAAGTGAGGTATACTAGTAGATTATTAAATATTTATATATATGTATATATATACTGTTTTTGGAGGACTGGATTCAAAAGATAATGATATTTCACTTTTGCTTCCTTTTAATTCTGTGGTCAGAAAAGTAAAAGAAAGCATAAGCATATCTACCATCTCTCATGTCCTATTTTATTATTTACCAATAGGTTTTTCTTTTATTTAACTGTGTAAGATAATATAACTATGATTGAGCCCTTATCTTTGTTTAGTTGATTTTGTTTCTAATTCTAAATTTCATTGATTAGGCTTCCCCTGAAAGATCTACAAGAACTCAGCAAAAAGAATTCCAGACTTATATTTTGGATAGTGTGATGGACCACTTGCTTGCAGCTGATGTCTTACTGGGTAATACTACGTTTTATTTTCACTTTATCAAAGTACCTAAAATCACTCTTCTCTGTCTAAACTCCAAGTATATCTCCTTTTTAACTTCATCTTTTCTTTTCTGTGGATTTTTCCTTCATATTGGTGTTTTTCTGTAATGAGGAAGAGGCCCGTCTAGATCTTTGCTTTGAATCTGGGATAAAGAGTCCACAACAGGAAGGACTTAAGTTGCTTGTCCACATCTGTACACTCAGGTGGCAGGAAGAGGACAAGTGAAGAGAAACAATGTTTTAAAAACCATATTATGTAAACAGGTTACATTTCTATGAATGTCTGATACTTTTAAAAATTAGCTTATTGTGATATAAATAAACAAATTATAATGCTCCATGAATGACCACCCAGACATCATGCTCAGAAATGCATTTCAGGCACCCCCATTTCCCTCCTGCCCTGACCCGGTTACTGCTCCCTGAATCACTGTCCTGAGATCTAAAACAACAGGTTCGTTTGGCATGCTTTTGAACTTTATAAATGGAACCATACAACATGTTATTTGTTGTAGTCTAGCTCTTTACACTCAGCATGATATTTGTGAGATGTGTCCATGTCGTTGCCTGTAGCAAGAGTCCATTTATTTTCATCACTATGTAGTCTATTGTGTGAATATATATAATGTATCCACTTTGTTGCGGTTGGACATTTAGTAGTTTCTAGGTTGAGACAATTAGAAATAAAGCTGCTATAAATATTCTTGTTCATATGGGCCACGTATGTATACAATATTTATACATAGCATTAGGTATATATCCATGAGTAGAATTGTTGGGTCAGAAGCATGTTTATGTTATTCTTTGCAAGAAAAAGAGAGGGAGAAAATCTTCAGCAGGCTCTACACCCAGTGCAGAGCTGGGCACAGAGCCTAACGCAGGCTCCATGTGGGGCTCGATCTCATGATCCTGAGATCATGACCTGAGCCAAAATCATGAGTCCAACCCTTAACCGACTGAGCCACCCAGGCACCCCTATGTTATTCTCTAGGATGGCTTCCAGGACATAAATTCGAAACACATTAAGATGTTTTTTCTGTATGTCCCTATCTAGTTACAATAAAAATACAAAACTACATTTACAGTGGCGCTAACATTTATGTATAAAATAATGATAGAATTTAAAGGAGAAGGAAAAGTAATTTAACATATTTGCTACTTGAGTGCCAAGTAATACTATTAATCAAAGAACTTCCATCCTATCAAATTATCTTTTTTTTTTTTTTGCTAAGTAAGTCTGCCAAGAAATCTTTAGTATTGTCTTAACATGTAACTCTCAAAACATGGTGTCAAGTCAAACTTTTGTGTTTGTTTTTATCACTTGAGAATCTTACTTACACAGTATCCGTCTTACTATGTAAAGACACAAAATGAAGTTTTGCATAACGGAGTAATTTAGAGTTAGGGAGGAATAATATACTCCGTGGGGCTCCAGAATTTCTAAGAAGGAGGGGCTTACAGAGGGCCTTTTGGTTGGGAGGATTAGTCTTGAAGCAGTGTGTACACAGCGAACACACCGAAGGCCCTTGGGAACCTTTCTGAGGAGGAACAGGACTGAAGGTAGTCACAGAGGGAGGGAGCCGTGCCCCGTGGCCCCACCAGCACTGCTTGTAGTTTAGTTTTCACCGTTGTTCTGGTCCTCTCCTATGCGACTTCATCGCGCTTGAAGTTATATTCAGAACCAGAGTTGTGTTTGATGGTGTGTTTTTCCCTTTATTAGTTACACAGAATCGATTCACAACGAATAACCTGACAGCCTTTTTTTCTCAGAGATCCTCTGTCGTTGCCAGTTTAAGTGGAGGAACTATTTGCTTATCACAGACAGTCTCAAGCAATAGGAAACTTCACACTCAATCCATAATTCTTTTATCCTGCAGAAATTATTTCTTCCAACATTTGTCTGGATTTCCGGCCACGAACATCATTTTCTTAAAGTAGTACGTAAGAGCCTAGTGGTCCTCTTTCTAAATGTAGTAGATGAATTCATTTTGCCTTAGCCTCATTTGTTGGAGGATCTGGTCTTGTGCTGGTTGATAGCAATTTTCTTAGATTTTTTTTTTTCCTGCTCAACTTTAGGGGAAGATGCATCTCTGCCTATTACCAGTGGAGGAAGCTACCAGGTATTGGTGAACAATGTGTTTTATTTCACACAGCGTGTGGTGGACAAACTTTGGCAAGGCATGTTCAACAAAGAATCTAAACTTCTTATAGATTTTATAATTCAACTAATTGCACAGGTAATCTATTGTCACTGTTAGTTTTAGAGTACATGTTTTCCTTGAAAAACTTTCCCTAATGTGTCAAAATTATTGGAAATAAATGTAACTAATAAAATAATGTTAACATTTACTATAAAGCTCAGCTTATTGAAAGTGAATAAAAACTGTAGAATTGTAACCCTACCTCCCCCCCCCTTATCCATAGCTTCGTGCCAATTTGTCCCTTGTAAAGTTGCCTGGTTCTCTCAAGCTGTGGGCTCTCACTGATCTCCCCGCTGCTATTGCTTTTTGCTGCCCAGATACCTGGAGAGCTTTCTTTTGGTTTAAATACCTTAAGCTGATACAATTTTGATAAGTTTTTTTGTTACACTATGGTGCATTTGTGTGTAAAGGTTTACAGAGCAGGAAGAGTTGATAGTAAAGGAATATTTTCTTCTTGTAATTAAATCTTCATAACATTCATTGTAGGTCTTTGAAGGTGTCATTTAGTGGGTGTGTGTGTGCTCCCGTGCGTGTGTGCATGTGTGTGTGCATGGTACCTTTGACCAAGGAATGTGGGCCTGGTTTGCCACAAGTGATTAATCTTATTCAACACATACTGCAGAAACTAGGAAATGCTGTTATCATGTGTTATTAGCATATGGTACATAGGTTCTTTCGTGTCATCTAAGAATTTTTTTAAGAGATCAAATTTGTATTTAAGCCAAAGAGAAAAGTTTACGAATGAGGAAATGAGACTAGAATGTCAAAAGAAGTTTTTTACTATGCTTTTAGGTTTGTTTGTTTTTCCCAGTAATTTGGAGTACAGATCATTCACCCGAACAAAACTTTTGTGGTGGGAGATTCTCCCTGGACAGCACTTCCTCCCGTGCTCGGGCAGGCCGCTCTGCTCTGCTCTGCGAGGCTCAGCAGCTCTCCTCACTGGGGCGTGAGGCTCTCATCTTGTCGAATTATATTTATGTGTCTCTTGGGTTCTGATCCTCATCACAGCAAGAGCTTTTTGGCTTTTAACTTAGCGCCCCGTATTGAGCATGGGCCCTGGTACATAGTAAACCTAATGTTGATGTGCAAATGAGAAGCAGACCATTTATTTCAGTCCATTTTACTAAGTGAAGTCTCTTTCCTATCATTAGTCAAAACGAAGATCCCAGGGATTGTCCCTCGATGCGGTGTATCACTGCCTCAATAGGACCATCTTGTACCAGTTCTCACGGGCACACAAAACCGTTCCGCAGCAGGTAGCTCTCCTAGATTCGCTCCGGGTGCTGACTGTCAACAGGAACCTCATCCTGGGACCCGGGAACCACGACCAAGAATTCATTAGCTGCCTGGCTCACTGCCTTATTAATCTGCATGTTGGAAGGTAACTTTTTCACATTCAGTTTGCTGCCATGAATTTGTCTTTGATATTTTCCCACCAAAATTCTTTGTTCTACATTTTTGATAGTAACATCTCTTTTTCCTCTTAATCTCGGTTTAAAAACCTCATGGAAAATAGAAAAGACAAGGGTTACATCTGTGCGATGCAATAATGAGTATTTTTTTACTTTAATTTTCTCTGTCTTTAAATTGGTCACTCATCACCTTATGTCACATATATAATTTAAAAAGAAAGTTTACTTTTAAAATAAAATACACGTTGTTGGAGGTTAAGAGGGATAAAGAGAAAAGAACATAATGAATAAATGCAGTGCTCTATGTTAAGTGGGTGAAATTAGGATTTTTCCGCTGATTGCTTTGACAGATACTTATTTAGTGTCTGGACATCAAATTAGGCACTGGACATCGAATTAGCCAGAAAGACTCCACGGCAGGGTCTTGGAACGTGCAGTCTAGGAGGGGAGACAGACAGTGCTCTGCTAGAAGCCTGGTGCTTTGGGAGCATGGAACAGGTGCCCCGAACGAGAAAGAGACACCGGCTGAGTTACAACTTGAGCGTGCTTGAGGAGGTTAGCTCTCCACTGAGAATGAGAAAGAGTAATGTGGGAACAGAGAGCCATCTGTGTGAGTGCCCAGGGGAAGGAAAGAACATGGCACTTCGGGGAAACTGCAAGTATCTCACTACAGCTGAGTGAAGGGCGGTGGGATGAGAGACTGGGGGGAGGTGATGCATAGGCCTGTGAGGAAAATGTTCTTAGGAACTTTTCGTAATTTTTAGGTAAAAAGGTTAATAGTGATCAGAAAGCACCTTAAATATTAAGACGCTCATCTTGATGCCGTTGTTTAATGACATTTAGCCAGGTGGATCTGTGAGATCACCCTATGAAATGGCATGTTCATGATGAAGTAGTAGTTCTAGGTTGTGCATCTGCTGAGTATCTGTCTGCCAGTTATGGAACTCGGTGATAGAGCCAGCATTTACTTGTGTCTGCAGGGTTATACTTAGTCATTATAGCTTTCAGCTACAGTCATTTCCTTCATAGAGTTTAAACTGACTGGAATTTTTCAGCAACGTGGACGGGTTCGGACTGGAGGCAGAAGCCCGCATGACTACATGGCACATTATGATCCCCTCTGACATTGAACCAGAC